>CM046330.1:19036795-19636795 GCA_025403435.1 Artocarpus heterophyllus
TTAAATTTGATGATTGTTATAGATGTTTCTAATGTGTGACAAAAATTTGAAGTCATTTTGAATTTTGTGTGAGTTTTAAAAATTCATAGAATGCTAACTATCTATGTTGTTCTTCCAAAAACGGAGTTGCATTTTAGAAAATATAAAAATGTATGTAGACTAATCCAAAAGCCATGAAATTTATTCTCCTGATATGTATGCATGCAATAAGCGTTGTACTAAAATTTCAAAGCTATTAGAATTTTGTATCATTTTATAAAAATCGTGGAGTGGTAATTGCTGGATTAAAATATTGAACCTGCCTAAAATGTGATAATAGTGTTAGTTTAAGTGGTCAAGTATAAAATTACTTATTGTAATGATGATGAATGTGATGTTTTAAGTATGCTCTTATATCAAGAATGTTTCTTTTATCACAATGTTTGAATATTAAAGACGTTTGAAGCACTTAAGTCGTTGAAAGTAGATAGAAAACCATCCACTTGTAAGAGGTTAAGTAAAATTGCTACAAATCATGTAAATACATTCTTACCTGCAACATGATTAAGGGTTATGAAAAGTTTTGAGAAATGTTGTGTTATTATGTTATTAATATTTATGCATTTCTCATTCAAAAGATTTCTTTTACCATGTTTTTGAAGAACGACTTTTTATAGATGCTGTCAACGTTTTTTTCATGATGCAAAAGACGTTTGCACAAAAATATATGTATATATATGTATCACATAATGAAGATGTTGCACACCTAATGATGATATTTGTCCTGTAAGGTGGACTTATCACGTTTGGTGTGGGATTAGCGACCCCTCTCCTCTCATAACGGCGCACCATAATGATGTTAATGGTGTAACTTCAGGGCCCTAAAGCATAAAATGAATGTTTAATATGGAAAAAGGAAAAGGAAAGATACGTTCTTGCAAAGTGTGCTTTATGCACTATGCTGACTATATCAAAGATAAAATGATTCATGCTATGGTTAAAAATTTTTATAATATTTTGCGAGATCACATAATGTACTTACAAAGCTTAATGCTTACATAAGTTAATCATGTTATAAATAAGGGTAAGGCTATAGCTTTAGATGGAGGATGGAAGGACAAATGTGTGTGCAATGATGGTGGTGTTGGATCACGGAATTACGATATGAAATGAAATAATTACAACACAAATTTAAATTTATTTTGGCAAATTATGGGATGTTTTTAATTATTGGACTGTCGAGTTTGGTTTGTAATAATTCATGGGCTATAATTTGTCCTCATGGTATATTATTATTATGTTAAACTAACTATTCTGCAGGTTATCAGTTAGCCAAGTACCTTGGGTATTATGTCAGGCTAACCAAGGAGGAAAATCGTTTAAGGTAAGTATTGATTTTATTTGAAAGATGTGATCCTGAGAAGTGCTAGTAATATACATTTAGAAATAATCCAATTGTTTAAAAGTAAATTAAAATTTTAATTCATAGGTTCACATGGTAATATAAAATTAATAAAAAAAATTTTACTAAAAATTATGGGTTAATAATTTTATAATACTTACAAGTTTAGGTTTTCCTATCAAATAATTAAGAGATAAGATGAAAGTTAATAGTTCCTGTGATGTCCATAAGGGGGCATTACAATTATGAAGTTTCAACTCTTGAAACTCGTGAATTCATTGAAACAATGTGTAATGGAGAATTACTTAATAAAGAACCTGATGAAGCGTTAGATTTTCTATATAACTTAACTGATAACTCTCAATGCTGGCAACATGGTAATTCTAAATGCTCAATTAGGTCTAATCTTGCTAATGCTCAAAGAAGTGTTCATCAACTTAGTTAAGAAAATGATCTAAATGCTAGGATTGCATGTTTAACTAAAAAGATTGAAGCCATGGAATGTAGGAATGTTCAGGAACCTAAAATTAAAACTTTATATAGTATTTGTCAAACTCTAGGACATTCAACTTATAAATGCCCATTTTTTAAGAAAAAGTCCCATGAACATATAAATTAGACAAATCAATTGGACTTACTTAGGAAGCAATTTCCAATCCACATTCTCACACATATAATCCACATTGAAGAAATCATCCCAATTTCAATTGGAGAAATGATCAACCATAATAGCAATGTCAATCACCACCGTTACTTCTACCTCAAAATTCTCTAAATCTTTGACAATTTCTACAACAATCTCAAAATTCATAATTTCCATTAAATTCGCTAAATTACCAAAGGCCTTCTCAAAATTTTCCACCTTCTGAAAATCTTCATTCTCGTGTCAAAACTCTTGAAGACACTTTGCAATCATTCATGCAAGCTCAAAAAGCATGCATTAAAAAACAAGAAGTTCACAATACTCACACTACAAAAGACATTCATGAAATTAAAGAGTCTATTTTTAAGCTCACTTCTTCACTTTGCATTCAAGAAAAATACAAATTTTCTGCTCAACATGTACATTATCCATCTGTTAATAAAGTTGCCTCTTCTAGTTCACCATCACAACAAGAAACTATTAATCTTGTCACAACTTTTTGAAGTGGAAAAACAATTGATAAAACCTTTTTTTTTTAAAAGATCAAAAGGTTAATTAAACTTTAAAAAGTGATGATAAAGTTAATAGTGATAAAGAAAATTCTAAAAAAAAGGTTGTTTTAAAAGAAAAATTTGTTCCAAAGGTTCTATTTCCTCAAGCTTTGCTTTCAAAAGAGAAGTATGATAAAAATGCTGCAATTTTTGAATTCTTTAAACAACTTGAAATTAACATTTCACTTTTAGAGGCAATCAAACAAGTCCCATCTTATGCTAAGTTTTGGAAAGATTTGTGTACAATTAAAAGAAAGCATAATGTGAGTAAGATTGTATTTTTAATTGAGAGTGTTGGAGGTGTGCTCGGCGTTTTTTCTGAGAACCACCTCCACAACTGTCTGGCCATCATGCTTGGGATCAGTCGTTGGAAGCCAATTCAAAGCTCCATGCCATCATTTCTCACCAAGGTGCCCCGTGTGGGCTAATTAGCTACCACGTAAGGCCCTCGACTCCTTGAGACAAATGAAGTGCTTGGGTCGGACTAATAAGGCCTACACCCAAGCAACAACTCACCATAGAAGGTCAACATATGGCCTCATTCTAACCCTCAGATGGAGATTAAACCTCCCATGGGGATCATGGCACTTGTCACCTACCACTTGACACATCTTGATATGACACACGAGTTGCAGGGCAAGCCCACCTAACATCTGGATCAAGTAGTAGCCTATAAATTAAGCATATTTGCTGCATCTCAAGGTAACATGCACTTTTCCCACCTAACCTTGCTCCTGAACTCTGCCGAATAGGTATCTGACTTAAGCGTCAGAGAGCCTTTGGCTGGCACCACACCGATGCCCCTGATCTTTGAGGCATTCTTCTTCCTCTTGTGTAGGTCCACCTTGGGAGGCCGAAACAAGCAAGAAGAGCCGTCCGACCACCGTGCATAGCCACATGTGGTATTGATCTCTAGTGAAACAAAGCTAAGCATCAACAGAGAGTGTTAGTTCCATTATTTAATATGACTTATCACCTAAGTTCAAAGATCGAAGTTGTCCCAAAATTTCCTGTATCACAGGAAACACTTAAATTGAACATGTATTACTAAATTTTGGTGCTAGTGTCAACCTTTTGCCTTATTCTGTTTACCAATAATTAGGTTTAGGTGGACTTAAGCCAACATCTGTCACACTTTAGTTAGCTAATCGTTTTGTAAAAATTCCAAAAGTTGTTTTGAGGATGTATTATTTAAAATTGATAAATTTTGCTACACAGTAGATTTTATTATTTTGGATATACAACTTGTTGCTAGTTCAAATATTAAAATTCATGTCATTTTAGGTCATCCATTTCTTGCTACTTCCAATGCTTTAATTAATTGTGGAAACGGAGTACTAAAATTGCCTTTTTGAAGTATGACTTTAGAATTCAACGTGTTTAACATGGCGTAATCTCTTTCTGGAAAGTGTGAAGTGAACTTTGTTGAGGACAGTGCATCTGGAACATCTGTTGATCCTTTAGCTGACTTGGCCAATACCTTTGATTCAAATGTCCTATTAAAAGTTGAAAACTATCCTATGAATGTTTTAACTAATGAAACTCTTGAAGTTGAAAATTCAAATTTCAAACCTGAATTTGGAAATGATGTTTTTGAAGAAGAACCTAAAGATGAATTTATGGGTGAACCTATGGATGAATTTATGTGTGAACTCATGGATGAAGATGAGTTTAAGAAAAGATTTTTTGAAGCATCTAGTAGTTTAACTTTTTGGGAATGTTATCTCTTGGGAAGGTTTAGGGCAACTATTCCACCAGTCATCAACCTCGTTGATTCTGACTCCAAAGATGATATTACAAATATAGTTTAATGCATGTATTATGTTTTTGTTTTTATTTCTATATTTCTTTGTTTTTGTTTTTTTGTATTTCTGTGACTTTGCTTTCGTGTGTTGTATTTTTATTTTCTTTGTTTTTGCTAAAATTCAGAAAAATAATTTAAGAAGTTCATTTAAAGTGGCTAGGGGTTATGAAAGAAATAATCAAGTTTGATTAATTGGTATTTTATACCAACAGCCTCTAGAAATGTATTTAAGTGAAATGATTAAAGTGAAAATTTTTTATTCTTAAATATTTTTATTAAACTAAAAAAAATTTAAAATCACAAAAATATTTTTTTCTTTGTAAATAATTGTTGTTGTTTTTCACCATTTTTTTCTTTGTAAGTATTACTTTCCTTCCCTTTCTCAGAAAGAAATTAGGTAGAAGTAAAAAGCTTGAATCACTCATCTTTGGGTCCTTTCTCATTTTAAACTTTCAATTAATATAAAAATATATACAGAAGGTCTTATTTGTCCTAATGATGTCACAAATAAAAGTCTTCCTAAGATGGTACAAGTCTTTGTGCTAGGAAAAGAAGAGCACGAGCTATAGCTTTAAAGTATCCTAAATGCTCTCGTCAAAATTATAAGCATAAGTATAAGTCAAAAGGTCTAACATCTATAAATAAGGAAGATAAAATATTTTTTTGCAAGGATTAGCTTTCTAAAGAAAACTTAAATAATCTTCAAAACTCTCTTTTAGGCCATCCTAATAGTTATGTTCAAGGAGCTATTTGTAAACTTTGGCCTTAATTCTATGCTGAAAAATAACATTTAGGGAATCTGACGTTAAGAGACCTACTTGTGTAGTTCGCAAGAATGTTAGAAGAGAAACAGTCACCTGGTTCGTCTAGTTTTAAGCAAAATCTATAAAATATTTAGTTTTGTGTGTTTTTGTTTTCTTTAAAAAAATTGTGCAAAAATTATTTGAGATATGAATTTCATTTTAGTGAAAAATCAACAAAATGGCTGAATAACAGATTTTCTAAAGACGCATTTTGATGAATATGAGTTTTTATTCATTCTCAAATAAATTTTTATCAGAAAAAAATCAAAAAACATAAGAAAATACTTTTGTTTTTGTGATTGTTATAGTAGTTGTTTATTTAATTATTGTGTTTATCCTGTTTGCTTTTCATATTTTATCTTATTTGTCAGACGCATTATTTGGTAGGTATTTGGTGTGTCATATACATTTTGGTTTTGTTCCATTTTGTCAAAAGTTGTACAGTTTTGTTTAATTTTTCAAAAGTTGAATAGTTCTTGCCGTATAAAATTTTTAAAAGTTCTATAGTTGAGTCACATCTGTCTATCTATCTTCATCTGTCTTCACCTGCCCATTTGTCTTCGATCACACTCAACCATATATTATATCTCATCCGTCACTAGAGTCTTACTTAGAGTAGTGTAAAAAGTTCTCAAGTCATAAAAAAAACATAAAATTCTAAAAAAAAAAAAAGAGTCTTAGTTTCTTAGAAACTATTATGGAGTCCTCGTCTTAATCTTTTTGAATTTCTAAAAAATCTATGTGTTTTGTGGTTTGAATTTTGGAAAGGATACTGATTATTTAAATGCTGCATTCCATTTAGGGCAAGTCTTGGCTTAAAATAAGATAAACCTTGTGTATGGAGGGGGTAGTCTTTGTTTCATGGGAACTGTTGCAGCTGGAGCCAAAGTAGGAGGAGTCCTAGGTATTATCTCTTGTTTTCTTGTTCAAGATAATCTTTGTAGTGAAACCATAGGAACTGAGAAAATAGTCAAAAAAATTCCCTGAGCGTTTAAAACTTATGATTCGTCACTCATATATATTCATTGTTTTACTAAGAGGTCTAGAAACTCTAGAAGAAATTTTTATAGGTAGTTGGAGTCAGTTAGACATTATTAATAAACCACTAGGTGTGTTTTATGTTAATTGTTTCTTTGATGGCCTTTCAAGTTTTTTAGATAATGTTATGTAACAAAACTTTCATGTAGAATCAACAAGAAATATTTTTGTCTCTGCTCCTACTATTGAGGAATTGCTCGAGAAATGCAACTCGTCACTCCCGATGCAGACAATGCATCTTCAAAGCTTAACTGGAATTACAAATGAGATTTTGATCTTTTTCTCTAAACTCTTTGATCTTTTAGTTTTACCTACATCATGTTTCTTTATATTATGTTTATTTTTCTTTGTATGTTTTGAATAACCACTCTTGTATATATATGTTGTTACTCTTTCTACTTAATCTTGTTAAACATTAAGGATAGTGTTCAATTTAGGATGATGGAGATGGGTTTGTGTCAAAATTTTTCAAATTTATGCCAAAGTTTTTAAAGTTTGAGTCTGTTTTTGTGTGTTTAAAATGAGAGTTTTTTTAAAAAAACCAAGCATATAAAAAAAGCCCCAAAACATGAAAAATTAAAAAAAAAAAGAAAAAAAGAAAACAATGGTGTGCTGTTTGTATAACTTTTAGATTATTGTTTTAGTGTCGAGATGGCTTAGTGAAGGAGCTTGTCTTGAAGCGCATCTCTATTTGGTGCAAGAATGTCATCTTGCATATATTTTCATTTTTTCTTATATTCTCCATGTTGTGTGCTTGCACACATGTTTAGAATAGCTAAGTTATGGAGTACTTAGCATTTTTGAGAGTGTCCTAATCATATTTGTAACATATTTCACTCTGTTGAGTTTGTCAGCATTTGCATCTTTTAAGGGGAAAAAAACCAAAAATTGAAAAATCTTAAAAAAAATAAAAAAATTTGAAAAACCTAATAAAAGTTTTGCAAATTTTATTTTCTCTGTTTTTTTATTTTTAAAGTGCCTCCTATCTGATGAAGAAACATGGTTATATCATGGCTTGTTATAAGATTTAGATATTGTTTAAGCTTATATTAATTTCTTGTGTTAGCATCGTATTTAGATTGATTTTTCCCAATATATGAGCACTTAATCTTAGACTTTGGTTTGTTATACTAATTTAAAGATTGTTTATGTTAATATAATTTGGTTTATTTTTATAAAATCTTATGATTTGGTTGAATCCCTTTCAAGGCAAAATCCTAGATAATACTAAGTTGAGGACGTAATTTAAGCCATCGTTGGATCATTTGAGCCTTTCAAGTTTACCTTTATACATTTTATATCCTTAGTTACCCTGTTGTGCTTAATGTTTTACTCTTTTTCTCACTCACAAATTTTTAGCCTAGCTTTTTTAATGATTTCATGCCCTTTCTTTTTACTTTTCATTCCTAAGATATATGATCGATTTGGATGTATTTTGGGTTATTATAATGTTATGGGACGATGGGAAGGGTTATGAAAAGAAATTTGTTTATTCTATAAGTCTATAAATTTAAAAAAAAATTTCAAAAAGAAAAATAATACTAATGAAAAAAATGAATAAAAGTTTAAAAAAAAAACAATAAAAAGTGGATGACGAGTGAAAGTTTACTTCAAGTCTGGATTTGTTACTTGGGAAATAATTTGTAAATTTTAAAGATCCAAGAATAATGTAAGTGTTTTATGGATGAATTAAGCTTCAAATTTATCTTTCATCCTACTTTTTCACCGTGGCCTTACATTATAAGCTGAATAAAGTCTTAATAGCCTTTAATTTATTGTTATTCTACATTGATGGAGAGAAGAATGAAGAAGAAACTTGTAAGATTTTGTTAAAATAAATCTGGTTTGTATACAATGATTAGTGATAGAATAATACATACACACAGAAAAATCCATCTTAAATGTGAGACATATTCTTGAAATATAACGTAAACTTGAATAATATTTGCATTTTATTTTAAGCCATGATTTTAAAACAACCCCTAAGGACGTTTTGTAAGGAGTCACAAGCTTTTGAAAAATCAATCATTTGGTCTATTTTATTTTTTTATCGCTTTAGTTACTTGGGACTTGCAATAAGTTGGTTAAGAGTATGGTGAGATAATGAAAATACACATTTCTTATGGCTAAATATCATCATATTGCATTATCTCACTAAATCCTTTAATTATAGCATTTGTGTGATAATTAGTTTTTTTGTGTGTTTGTATGAAAATATGTTTAAAAATATGTTTTTAGTACGTTTTTATGTTTAACAATATTTTTAGTAATTTATAGAATCATTTTTGTGTGATTAATAATTAATTAGTTTGTAAATAATCAAAACAGTAAAAATAATATTGTGTGATTTTATTTTGAGTCTTAAAATGTTTGTAAATATATTTTAAAATATTTCTTGTAATTTCTGAAAATATTCATAAGTTTTAAATAGTATATATATTAAGGTTTCTTAATTTTAGAAGTTTTTATTTATTTTTAATGTATTTTGTGTGTTTTATTGTAAAATGAATATTTTTAAATTATTGTAAAAATTATGCTTATAAAATTATAATTTATAGTTTATTTTATTTTATTTTAAATTTTAAATCTGCAAGAAAAACAAAAAAAGGCTCAAAAAATGGTAAAAACGGACCTCAAATTCTCAAGAAAATCAAAAAAAGAAAATAAAAACTAAGGATTTGCCATGTGGCGAGCTCAAGAGCATCCAATCAATCTTCCTATGCAATCCAAGCCGTCCACAAGTCCAGGTCCAATGCAGGGAGTCCAATTGGCTTGTTGTTTATTGTCTATCCGATCAGCATCAGAAGATTGATCCAATGATCCTCAAAACGTGATCGACTATAGCAGATTTGACTTGATCTTGGTCGTGTTTTCAGTCAAAGGTCTACATGATCTATAGTCTCCCTTTGTCCATCAGTTACAGGTGCCACAACAGATTGGGAAATTAAATTTAGGAAACATGCAAAGAAAAGAAAGAAAAAATAGAAAAAATGTAAAAAAATATATATCTAAATCTGATTTAATCAAAACATGGGCGGCAAAATTTTTATTCAAAAAATCCTAAATCACTCAAATTGCATCCCGGTCATTTTGTATTAAAATTATCCAAATAAAATAATAAAAATAATATAAAAATAAATAAATAATGTAAAAATTCATGTAAATAGTAGATTTCCTTCTACTATAAATACCACCTCTTCTATGCATTGTAATTCATATTTTTCTCCATAATTTGGAGTTAATTCTCTTTTTTTCTCTCTTCTTACTTTAGTTTTCTTCTTAATTATAGTCTTTATTTTGTAAAATAGTTATGCCTAGTAAAATTATATGTGTTTTTACTTTTTGTTGATGAGAAAGAGGGAAGTTCTAGCAAAATTAAGGAAAATATTTTTAGTTTTTCAATGTTTTCTAAATTGTTATAATTTCAAAATCATTTTTAAAAAACTTATAATTTCATGTTAACTTAGTTAAAACTCTTGCAAAATTTAGTTTCGATTTATAGTAGACATGGGCCGGCACGGGTAATACTTAGGAACACTTTAATTATTCATAGACAAGGAATGACACGGTAAATGCTTAACTATAATTTTTGTTGGTAATTTTAGTTAGTTAATTTTAAAGTCATACATATTTGTTAAAAATGAGTTTTTGATGCATTATAAACATGAATTCACATATTAAATGCTTGGTAGCCTTGATTTATTGTAAAAAAAAGTTGGCATATTGTATGCTTAAACCATTTTATAAATAATCTTAGAAAAACTCAAACATATTTAACTTAATTCCCAAATTAGAACCTTTAATCCTCAGCGTTGTTAAAATTATTGTTTGTTTTAAGTTAAACTTACACTTATTATTAAAGTTTCATCTTCTATTTAATTGCACTTATTGAAGTTCCATTTACTATTCTAATTTAAATCACATTTCTTGTTATTGAAATTCTAAAAATCACAAAAAAAAAACTTAAAATGGAAAAGGTAAAAAATGTGTAAATATTGCAAATAAATTATAAATAATTAACTTTAATCCTCAAATTCTTTAACTAACAAATAAAAATAATGTAACTTATATTTTGGACCTTTGTAATACATTTTTCCCAGTGAGATCAACCTCGAATACACCGAGTTTTATTGCTTGAACAACCTAATACTTGAGATTATATGGGACTTATATTTTTAGACCCGAACAATAGTACCTGGAATTGATTCAAAACTGCCTTAAACAACAAAATGTCTGCTGTGGAAATGACAAAGCAAGAAGTGTAATAAAGACAATGTAGAAGACAAGAAACTAAATAAACTGAGAAGAATAATAGAATAAGAAGAAGTAAAATAAAGGAAAAAAAGCATATAAATAGGAAAATAATTTGTGATAGCAATATTTATAGACAAAAAATAGATTTAAAAAAGATGATGGAGCTAATAAAGTAAGATGATTAAGTTTTCAGTTATGGGTCAGGACATTTAAAGTTTCGAATAATATTTTTTGCTATTACTTTAGCATCAAATTAATATTAAAGTTAATATGTACAATCATATATTAATATAATGATATGCATGATAAAAGCCAAAGCCTTGGATATAAAAAAAAAATGTTAAGAAAAATGGTTTAAATTTACTTACTCAGTAGTAGTTTACCTAAAGTTGGAATAGTTTCCGTTGGTATTATTTCAGCATCAAATTAAAATTAGATTTAGTATGTACAATCATATATTAATATAATAATAAGCAAGATAAAAGCCAAAACCTTGGAAACCCACAAAAAAAAAAGAAGAAAAAATGGTTTCAATTTACCTACTTATAGCAAATGATATTGGAACTAGATAGATGTCAACATTGTCGAAAAGTGTGCACAAAAATGTTTGTTTCAACGGGAAGAAAGAGAGAAAAAAGAAACAACATATAAAAGAATAAATCGTGTATGGAATTTTAAAATAAATAAATAAGAGTTGTTAGAAAGATATATATTTTTTTTAAAGAGAAGTCATTGTATTAGTTAAAAAGAAGGAAAATGTTGGGCCAGGCAACCTTTTTAATATTCAAATCAATCTTTGAAAATATTCTCGATACTGCTAGAAATTGATTTCATTGTGACTTATTGTAATAATATGATTATAATATGTTGGTCCTATAAAAACATGGTTATGATATCATATGTAGAAAAAACAGGAGGAGAAATAACAATAATACATAATACAATATAGCAACTTCAATCCACAACATTAGAAGGGGAAAAAAAACAATAGAAGGGGAAAAAAACAAACTCAATTATAAACATATATGTCAAAAAATATCATTTTTCACATAGAAAACAATGGAACAACCAAAGACATAAAGTGTTAAAACAAATGATTCTTTTTGTTAAGAAAGGAAGATATAAGAATAGAAAGCAAAAACAAAATGAGAAATTAATTAGCATCTGCAATGTGTTAAAAGACATTATGGATCACAAAACCATTGCCAAAAAATCAAAGAAAATGACCAAAGAAGATTCAGATGTACAACTAAAATGACTACAAAGAGACCACGGATTCAATAAGATTCAAGACCATTATAATAAAATTCAATAAAGATTAACAACATTTAGTAATAACACAATAAAATAATATGCCAGAACAAATTTCAAAGTGAGAGAATAAACATTAACTCCAAGATAGAAACAAAATATATTCAAAATCAAAAGCACACATTAATGAATAATAAAACCTATTTGTGACACCCGTTATTTTTCTAACAGGCATAATGGTAATTAAATTAATTATTAGTGTACCAATTTAAAATTTGTCTTATCTAAAATCTATTTTATACTATTTATTTCTGCCTATTTTTAAATTTCCTAAAATTTACTATACCTATTTATTATATTTACCGATATGCTCTCAGAACTTCTAATTAATTATGAAAATACCATTTGGCATTATATGAGCTAAAGTCTTCGAAGGAGACATAATGCATCAAACTCTTACCTGCTTGTCTCCCATTCTCTAATCTTTTCTTTTTTCAACCGAGCCCTCCAACAAAGAAAAACATATCTTTCTTTTCTTTTCTCCATGAAACACTCAGCTCTCTCTCTTCCTCTTTGAAACATCTCCCACTCTCTTTCTTCTTCTTCTTTCTTCTACTCTCTAAGTATGAGAAACCCAGCTCCATGTTGTTTGAAAGTCTCCGTGCCAAAGTTGAACATGAGTTTAATCCCTTGATTTGATGACTTAAATTTTTCAATGAGATTTTGTGGTAAGATTTTTAGAAAACGAATATGGTTTTATCTACCATCTTCACTCTAGATTTACTCATTTAATTTGCTGTATAATTGAGTTTCATGAGATATTGACACACACCTATCTTGTTGTTCTTATAGCATATGAGTAGAAAATATTGGTTTTAAATGAACTTTGAATTTGTAACCTTTGATTGCGATTGGGTATATCAATTCAAGGAAGTTTGTTTATCTACATCTTAGTATGTTTTCAAAGCGTCTTAAACGAGTTTTATGCATTAAAAACTAATTTGGAGTAGAAAAATCGTTTTAAAACATAATCTGTCCACCTTGGGACGAACTTGGTAGAACCCAGTTCTAAAGGGTCGCGGTTGACCACGTATGGTATAGTGCGATCGACTGCTCTATGCAGAATTGGCCAGGCAACAGCCAACAAGTTCAGCAGGCTGAATTGGCAGTTCAGTAGGTGGAACATCGACAGTCCAAACTCAGCAGCTTAACAGGCCGAACATCGGCAGTCCGAACTCAATAGTTCAGAAGGCCGATGGCTGAACAATATCGGCAGGCTAAACTTTGAGACCGGTAGGCCAACAGAAGGTCCAAAAATAACAGTTTTGTTCAATAGGCTAGAAACAGTTGATCGATAGGCCAATCGGGCAGTCTAAACACACCTATTTTTTATTGTTCTATGTTACGCAATGTTCCAAGGATTTCATATTAATGATTATGGCACACTAATAAGAATAGATTGTAAATTAACATGATTATAGAATAGGAATTAAGTTAAAGTATAGCTATTTTATACGTCGTAGGATAACAAAGTACTTGGAGCTTATGTGATGAGCTTGGTATCGTGAGCTAAAAGTTATCGACATGGTATTTGTCAAGAGGTAGGGAATCTATTACTCATCTTTTGTGAGGTTTTCATGGAATTAAAATTGGTTGTTTGTTTGCAAGATATATATGTATGTTGAACTACTATTATATGAATATCAAATATGAACAATGATATAAACTCGTCCTATATTGTATAGTGAGAAATATATTGATTTGATATATGTTGTTGTAAATTGAGAAGCATGGTTAGGAATATTAACTCTACAAATACTGATTGACTATTGAGGAATGGTAAGACGTGAAGAAGGTGGCGGTTACGACCTTGGGAACGAATACCCTAATAGGTAAATTAGGAGGAAGGTGACGATGCTCCCTTAGGTTGAAAGTCCCATAATGCACTGTACAGGAATTGACTTGATGAGGATCTAGGGCTTGTTGTCCCCTCACCAAAACACCCTTAGAATGTATGGAGTGTGGTCAAACACTCCTATTCGGGTTTCAATGAGTTGAGTGATAAATACTCCATTGGAACGTGGATACCTAGGAACATTAATGGACTGTAATATTTATATATATGTATATGTATGGAACTCAGTAATGATTAATGTAAGGTATCCATGAAATATGATCATAATGAATCTCATAAGATGAATAATGAATAAGAACTAACTAACCATGTAGGTTTTGATGTGGCAATGATAAAAACCTAAAGGTGAGTTATGGTTTTCTCTATTGAGAATGTTGTCACTCATTTTCCTATATTTCTATCTTTTTTCAGGACTCACCAAGTGTGAGGTGGCTACAAGAATATACATGAGGAAGCTATGTAGCTGTATAACATTGGATTTGCTTCATTTGTCAAGAATGTCCATCATGATAATGTAAGCATTGTGTGTTACTTTCTGAGATTGTATTAAGATTGTGTTGAGGGTCGGAATGATGATGATGACAGTTTTATATTATTAAATTTAAGGTGTTACATTAAACTGTGGTTTAATTGTTTTTTATATTTTTATTTCGATTTTGAGAGTTTTCATTTAAGTCATGGGCAAATTTCTTTGATGTTTTATTTTTATTTTTTGATCTTTATTTAGTTTATTAAAAACTATTAACCTTCACTTAGGCGCGTTATAAAATTTTTGGTATCAGAGCCTAGGTTCAGTTAACCTAGGGAGTATAGCACCACTTTAAAAATCTGTTTTCGATATGGTTTTAAAGGTAAATTTTTAATGTCATCATCAAAATGAACTTTCATATTGATTTATATAGTCTAGGAGAATGTAACATGGAACGGAGGCCCTAGAATGAAAGTATTAATGTTTATGTAGGAACGATAATTGTATGGAATGAATTATGTGTAGATTGATTGCGAGAGATTCTTATAGATACAAGGAATTAAGAGCCTTTTATCTTGTGAGAAATAATAAGAAATATAAGGTTTAAGTTGTTGATTTCAAAGTTTGGCATAGATGTGCTAAATTCTTCATAATTAATTCAAACCTATGTAGTGCCTATGTGTGGACTCGATTGAGTACTTAAGTGTCGATAACTTTTCTTGAAAGTTTTATTTACATAAGGAATATGAGTTAAGTTTAGAATCTATAGTATTGAACCTTGAGAGAGATAAACGTTAGTCTTTTAGTCTGTTGAGACTGTAAAAAGGCAAAGAATGTATGAATCTTAAGGTTGGAATATTTCTATTGTTTACATTGTATTTAAGTAGATATAATATGAAGTAACCAATAGAAGTTTCCTTAAGTAAATCATAATACTTAAGGCATTTGTAATGATTTTAGACCTTTACGATGAAAGGTTTAACTTTTAGATGCTTAGATGTGAATCTCTTAGTTACTTGAGGTTTTAGTAAATGAGGAAATTAAAGATTGAATACGTGGGATGATGAAGATAGTAAATGTCCTTAAGTAGTAACATCAATGGCCTCTGCTCATTAGAGGCCATTAATGTGGCCTAAGTTAGAAGATAGAAAGTGTATTGATTTCAAGGTTAGTCACATTTAAACCCTTGGTAGTGTTAATAATGAATATATATTAACAAATACTGAGTATTAAGGATAAGATAAGAGTGTATGCATTGGTCAACAAGGTTTTGATTAAAAACAAATTATTTAAGTTACAAGAGGATTTTGTTATTATGGAACGATTTGGATAATATTATGGGGAAATTCTAATTTTTATCAAATCAAGTTTTGTCATTTATTTTGGTCAATTCTGTTTTAAGTGGGCTTTGAATTGGGTTTAAGATCTATACAAGTTGGGTTTCAATTCCATACTTGTCATTTAACTCGTTTCAAATGTGTTAAGGCTCGAAATAACCCGAGCCATTTTAGTTTAGAACATTTGGGCTTAGTCCAAATCCTGAATCAGTTCGATCCATACTGTCTCTCGCACGTGGTCTCTATACGTGTCATCTATAGCGGTTTAATCATTGTCTACATATACATCTATTGTGCATAGGAGCTCATTTCTTCAAGCTCACTCTCTCTCTAAACTTGTCATTCTCTCTCTAAATCACAAATCATCTTCCTTCTCTCTAGAACTTCTTCTTTCTCTCTCTAAAAGAAGAAGGATTTCTAGGATTCTACAACTTGCTATATCTATGTTCCTTTTCTATTCACCCTTCTTTCATCTCATTATGGACCCAAAGTACCAACACCTGAGAAAGTATTTTCCATCACTTTCCCAAAAGATTCTTAGAAAGAAATACAAAACTAAGATCACTCGATTGTGGATTCTTATGCATTTTGGCATCCCTGGTGATGTGAGGATGTTGATAGAGGGAAAGATCCATTCGAGTGACTTCATTCAAGACGTTGGTTTACCAGGTATAGGTACTAGTCGTAGTGTGATGAGAAGAAGAGCTCGTGCCATCGCGGTCACTTGTAATAAATGTGGACGGCAAAATTGTAATAGTAAATGTATTTCACTTAGTTTTGTGCCTATAAATAGAGAGGATAAAATAAGGTTTTGCAAGGATAGATTTTTTGAGGAGAACTTAGATAACCTCAATCCTTCTCTTTAAGATCACCTTAGTTGATATGTTTAAGGAGCTATCTTTAAACTGTGGCCTAAATTCTATGCAGAAAGACAACATCTCAGGAATATGCTATTTCAAGTTCCTATTTGCTAAATCACAAGAAAACTAGATGGGGAATAAGTCATCACTCTATAAAGGTTGTTCAGTCTTTACCTGTTTGAAATCATTTTAGTTGGTTTTCAATAATCTGTCTTTCTCTGTGGTAAAAAAAATTGTTTTGTACTCAAAATATTTGCCCTTGTATTCAAAATAATTGTGATTATTAGATTGACACAGTAAGTGTTAGTGTCTTTTTTAATTTATGGTTTTCTTTAAAATATATATTTATAATAAAATATATTATCCTATCAGACAATTCACATGCAGTACTGTAACATGTTTGATATTTTGAAACATATTTAGACATTTCGAGATTTGTGTCTCAAATTTCAAAAGTTTTACAGTATTTGTCGTTTATATTACTTTTCTAGATTCGGTGTATATCTGTTAAAAGGTCTATAGTTGTGCCAGAGTATTTTTTGTCAAGCCATTCTCAATTGTCAAAAGTTATACAGTTTGTGTCTAACATTTTTTAAAAAGTAAATAAGACTTTCCATAAATTGTCAATCGCTTCTTACTTTCTTACTTGCACAATATTTTGTTTAGACCTTTGAATTGCCTTTTCATTACCTACTTGTCTGTCTCTTTAATCCTTTTGTGTATTCCTCATCTTTAAAATCTCATGTAGAACCCCAAGTTAAATGGAGTAGACATAAAGCAATCACTCATACAAACCAAATATGTCTACCTTCTAGTCTACCAAGAAAAAAAATGATGTTTGTATCTTTTCTGGTTCCAGTCCAGGAAAAGATAAAGTATATATAGAAGCCGCAAAAAACTTAGGATAAGCCTTAACATATAGAAAGATTAACATAATCTATGGGGGTTATAGTATGAAAATGATGGGAAATATGACGATAGCAGCTAGATCTATTGATGCCACAGTTGTGGGGATTTGGCCTCGTATTCTAGCTAAAGGAAACCTTTGTAAGGAAACTATAAGTAAGAAAAAAGGAGTTATGGACGTCCCTAGGTGTCTTAAAGTCATAATCGATAATTTTGATGCGTTTATAGCATTACCTAGTGGTCTAGGTACCCTTTAGGAAATATTTGTGATTGCTAGTAGGAATTTATTGGGTACTCACTACACCCTTGGGACTTTTAAATGTAAATGGTTTTTATGATGGTCTTTTAAAATTTTTAGATTACACTGTGAAAGAAAACTTCATTGTAGAATCGAGAGACAAATCTTTGTTACTGCTTCAACAGTTGAGGAATTGTTAGATAAGATGCAAATCATCCATCCGGAATCCGACACTACAACATCCAAGCTTGAATAGGAAAAGGAAAGCTAGGAACGGCCATTTGATTTGAATCTCCATTTATAATCTTTTGATTTTATCCATGGCATGTATGTTTTTATTTCATGTGTCACAAATAACCATTTTCTCCACACTCTATATTTCTTGTGGTATGTTGTTGTTTAAGCTTTTAGATTCATTGACCCTAATGTTGGGATGGCTGGTGATACAGAGCACTTGATGCTCTCAAAACGCACTCCACTTAAGGTCCGATCTTTTGTTTGTCGATGTTTTTGTATTCTCTAAGCATGCATGATATGGGTAGCTGGATATATGGAGTGCCTTGTGTTGGGTTTTGTTGGATTTTATGATTCAAATAAGCAGCAAAAAATCAAAATTAATTCCCACAAAACCCTCGCAAAATCCATACAATTCAATTATATTGATAAAAAACTCATAGAATCTTACTAGGATGACAAAAGGGGCAAGATCACTAGAAGGAAGAGAGCAGGTTCACTCTAGTGACACTTTAACTCAAGCTTTTCATATTCAGGATTGGATTCAAACGTTGTTACTTAGAGCAACGCCCTCTGCAAGTATTCACAAGAACAAACTCTCTCAAAAACCAAATTGGTCTGCTAGCACCCTCTCCTTGCGTTAAACGACTCTCTCTAATTTTAAGGTTTTTAATGTTTTTGCCTTTTAGAATAAGAGAGCGCCTTTTCTCTTCTAATTCAGCTAAAAACCATAAAATATATATATATATATATATATTGACTTCGAGAAAGAGTCAGATTTTAACTAGAGTAAACTGCAATTCAAATATGATTCATAGAATCTAAACAATATCAAATTTAATGAACCTAGACATACCTAGTACATCGAATCTGGACATTATCAGGCTCATTGAACCTAGATACAGTAAACCTAAAATTTGTTTTTGGTCTGTTCTAAGTGTGCAACCCTGTAGGTTCACATAACGTTGGTAGTGGGCTTCAAATTCTATTTTTGGCCCACAAATCATAAGTGGCCTCTAGTAAAACATTATGATTACTCAAGTTATGCGAATGTCAATAGTCTGACATAACCTAATATACAATAAGTATTAAAATCCTTTTGTCACTAGATACCTCGATTGAACATAAGGCATGGTTTATGTCATCCTTATACTATTCAATCATATTATTTCTCAATCTTAAGTAGACTAATAGTGATAACCCTTATCAATTCCTTCCAGTATGGCCATACATTTTTTATCAGTCTAACTTATCGATGGGCCGATAGATATCTTTCTCATAATAAAGGAGAGACAAATTCCTTCTTGATCACACATATTCCTCACATGATTCACTCTATATCCAACAACAATCCATTCCATTATCCTGTTAAAGATAATATTAGAATGTGTCAAAATATAAAACTTTTCATATAAGAAACAATGGTGATTTCAGGTCAGAGTACTAGGATAATACTATTGTGATGAGAATTACTTATGAAAATTATCCATGCAGTATTCTCATAGCGTGTTGATCCAATACATCATTTCTCAAATATATATCTATGAGCTGACTTAGTATCTCATACACATGATTAGTAAAACATAATCATCAATCAAACTTCATACTAGTCTTCATTCATTATTATCCCAATAATAATGACTGACTAGGGATAATTTAGAATAGAATTCAATTTTCATCTAAGAGTTTTACTATCAAGTCACATATTTAATGACCTTAGGCAGAATTAACCATTCATGGAATTAGAATAAAAAACAATAATGAAAATGCCTCTTTATTAATAAAATACAAATGTAACGAAGTCAAAATGTGGTCATTACATAATTATCCTAGGGCACATCACTAACACCTTGTACTTTCAAAACGTATCCGTATCATGTTTGTAATATGTACTATTCTGTTAATGTTTTGTGGAAGCACTAAAGTAAATTGTGGGAATGCTCCATAGAAAATAGGAGTATGTTATTTGGGTTAAATGTTTATGTCATGAGGGTAGCTGTTTAATGAAGAATCTGTCGAGTTTGCTTACAACTACGAGATTCCTTCCAATATCTCTATGTAAGAGTTTAATGTATGATTTTAAATTGAAGCACTTGTGTTATATATATTTTATGATTATGTTTTAGTTTAACATTTAGAATATGAAATCAACTATCCTTGACTTTTCCTTACTCAGAAAGGAAAAAGGAACCCAAAGATGAAGTATACAAAAATTTCTTGACAATCTCCTTAGTGTAATTGTAAATCACGGTCCATGGACAGTAAAGGACTGGAAAAATAGTATAATCATCATGTGTACATTTCTAATAAAATCCCTAATATGGTATTGTAGATTTGGAGCCTACTAAAAATATTCATGATGAGGAACTTAGGGTCTATTTGTTTCGAATATTATTTGGACTCAATAGACTTAAATTTGCATTTGAGTATTAAGAATCCTTTGGATACGTGTTTGTTTCCTTAAAAACCGAATCCTTTGAGTATCAAGAATAGTTTTAGAGTTCTCATCCTCCTTAAACTTTTGATACTCGAATATCTCTGCTATAGTAAAAACAAAATTTCTCTCTCTTATATTTGAGGGAAAAAATCATAATTTCTTCATTTGATATCCAATTGAGATAATTCTTTTTTCAGTGTATTCCTAGTGAAGAAAGGAATAAATTAAGATCTATATTGCATATTTTTAATATCATTAACATTAAGATTTTATTAGATTTGTTAATAAATCAAAAACTATATTCACTACCACTCTAAACACAAATTTTATTAGATTTTTTAATATCATTAACATTTGAGTATTAAGAATCCTTTGGATACATGTTTGTTTCCTTAAAAACCGAATCCTTTGAGTATCAAGAATAGTTTTAGAGTTCTCATCCTCCTTAAACTTTTGATACTCGAATATCTCTGCTATAGTAAAAACAAAATTTCTCTCTCTTATATTTGAGGAAAAAAATCATAATTTCTTCATTTGATATCCAATTGAGATAATTCTTTTTTCAGTGTATTCCTAGTGAAGAAAGGAATAAATTAAGATCTATATTGCATATTTTTTAATATCATTAACATTAAGATTTTATTAGATTTGTTAATAAATCAAAAACTATATTCACTACCACTCTAAACACAAATTTTAATTTTATTTCATACTCAAATTAAAACCAAAATGTACATCCAAACTCCAATTTGGATAACAATTCAAATCACTAACTCAAATCCTAATTCAAATCACACTAACTCAAATCAAATCACTAATTTGAATCTATTTACCAAACAGACCCTTAGTATTTAGAGTAAGGTTGATATCCAAGCAAATGAATGGAGAAACGGTAACCCATATTTGGAGACAAACAACATTGATGGTATAGAGTCAAAAGCAAAATCATAACGGAATTGTAATTTTTACTAGTATTTTTAGATTTGAAATTTTGAGGACGAAATTTCTTTAATGGGGTAGAGCTGTGACACCTGTTATTTTTCTAACAGGTATTATAGTAATTAAATTAATTATTAGTATGCCAATTTAAAATTTGTCTCATCTAAAATCTATTTCATACTATTTATTTCTACCTATTTTTAAATTTTTTAAAATTTCCTATACCTATTTAGTATATTTACCGAAATGCCCTTAAAACTTCAATTAATTACGAAAATACCATTTGGCATTATATGAGCTAAATTCTTCAAAGGAGACATAATGCACCTTGTTGATGTCTGAGTTTGACATAACACCACGTGCGGGGACGCACAGTGGTCGAGTTCCTTATTCTACCTCCTATTCTGCTTGGCTCGGCCTAGTCTAGTCGGATCTGCAAGAGGAGAGAAGGCCTCGGAGTAAGGGGACACCAGTTTGGTGTCTGCCAAGGACACTCTGACGCTCAAGTCAGTGTTCTGACCGGGAAGAGCTAAAGGAGAGGCAGAGTAGGCAAGGGAAGAATGTCAGTACCTTTGTGGTGGAGTTGATGCTCCTATTTATAGAGTTTAGCTTGGATCCAGGTATGGACCGGTTTGGCCCGTAACCCAGGTGTCCAGGGACAGGTGTCACGATCACTGGAGAAAGAGGATTGCCCAACGGAGGGTTGAGCTAGTGCCACGTGGTGGTCTTTGGGTAAGTCAGACGGGTCCTGGTTGGATAGATCCTATCCTGATCGGACGGGTCCCTGGTTGGACGGGTCTCTAGTCGGACAGATCCTGTCTTGGTCGGATGGACCATTGGTCGAACAGACCCTGGTCAGACAGATCCTTGGTCAGGCAGATCCTGTTCTAGTCAGACAGGTCCCTGGTCGGGCAGTTCCTGTCCTGGTTAGACAGGTCTCTGGTTGGACAGATCCTGTCCTGGTCAGATTGGACATTTCAGCCAACCTGTTCAGGTGCTCGGTTTTAAGAGGGTATGAACTTCAGACGGTTTTCTCATCATGAAGATTTCCCTCAACACACCTAATTCTTACATGCTTGTCTCCCATTATCTAATCTTTTCTTTTTTCAACCAGGCCCTCCAACAAAGAAAAACATGTCTTTCTTTTCTTTTCTCCATGGAACACTCAGCTCTCTTCTTCCTCCTTGAAACGTCTCCCACTCACTCTCTTCTTCTTCTTTCTTCTACTATCTAAGTCTGAGAAACCCAGCTCTATGTTGTTCGAAAGTCTCCATGCCAAAGTTGAACATGAGCTTAATCCTTTGATTTGATGACTTAAATTTTTCAATGAGATTTTGAGGTAAGATTTTTAGAAAATGAATCTAGTTTCATCTACCATCTTCATTCTAGATTTACTCGTTTAATTTGCTGCATAATTGAGTTTTCATGAGATATTGACATACACCTATCTTGTTGTTCTATAGCGTATGTGTAGAAAATATAAGTTTATATCTCTTCAACAGAGGTTATATTGTCAATTTAATTTCATATGAATATTGAAAATATATTTTAAAAGTTTATCACGGATTAGTTTGATGCATGGAAGAGATTTCCATGATTTTAAATGAAAAAGTTTGATATAAGCATGTTTTGGTTTTGGTTTTAAATGAAGTTTGAATTTGTAACCTTTGATTGTGATTAGGTATGGAAATTCAAGGAAGTTTATTTATCTACATCTTAGTATGTTTTCAAAGTGTTTAAAACGAGTTTTATGCATTAAAAACTGATTTGGAGTAGAAAAATTGTTTTAAAACATAATCTGTCCACCTTAGGACGAATTGGGTAAAACCCAATTCTGGAGGGTCGCAGTCGACTGCGTATAATATAGTGCGGTCAACCGCACTAAGCAAAATTGGTAGGCTGTGTTCAGCAGGTCGAATTGGGAGTTTGGCAAGCCAAACATCGGCAATCTAAACTCAACAGCTCGACAGGCCAAACATCGACAATCCAAACTCAACAGTTCAAGAGGCCAATGGCTTAACAGCACCAACAAGCCGAACATTGAGAACGTTAGGTCGACAGATAGTCCAAAAATAATAGTTTTGTTCGATAGGCCAGAAACAGTTGATCAGTAGGCCGATCGAGCAGTCCAAACACACCTGTTTTTTATTGTTTTATGCTACAAAATGTTCCAAGGATTTCATATTAATGATTATGGCACACTAATAAGAATAGATGGTAAATTAACATGATTATATAATAGGAATTAAGTTAAAGTATGGCTATTTTTATGTCGTAGGATAACAAAATACTTGGAGCTTGCGTGATGAGCTTGGTATCGTGAGCTGGAAGTTATCAGCATGGTATTCGTCAAGAGGTAGGGAATCTATTACTCATCTTTTGTGAGGCTTTCATGGAATTAAAATTGGTTGTTTATTTGCAAGATATATATGTACGTTGGCTGCTATTATATGAATATCACATATAAGACAATGATATTAACCTGTTCTATATTGTACAATAAGAAATATGTTGATTTGACATATGTTGTTGTAAATTGAGAAGCATGGTTAGGAATATTAACTCTATAAATAATGATTAATTATTGAGAAATGGTCAGACATGAAAAGGGCGGCAGTTACGTCTTTGGGCGCAAATACCCTAAAAGGTAAAATAGGGGGAGGTGATGATGCTCCCTTGGGTCGAAAGTCTCATAACACACTATATAGGCATTGACTTGGTGAGGATTCGGGGCTTGTTGTCCCCTCATCGGAACACCCTTGAATGTTTGGAGGGTGGTCAAGCGTGCCCATTTGAGTTTTGATGAATTGAGTGATGAATACTATATAGGATCGTAGATACCTAGGAACATTAATGGACCGTAATATTTATATATATGTATATGTATGAAACTCAGTAATGATTAACATAAAGTATCCACAGAATATGATCATAATGAATCTCATAAGATGAATAATGAATGAGAACTAACGAACCATGCGGGTTTTTATATGGCAATGATAAAAACCTAAAGGTGAGTAATGGTTTTTCCTACTGAGCATGTTGTGGCTTATTCTCCTATATTTCTATCTTTTCAGGACTCACCAAGTATGAGGTGGCTGCGAAAATATAGTTAAGGAAGCTATGTAGCAGTATAACGTTGGATTTGCTTCATTTGTTAAGAATGTCCATCATGATAATGTAAACATCGTGTGTTACTTTCTGAGATTGTATTAAAATTGTGTTGAGGGTTACAATGATGATGAGATAGTTTTATATTATTAAATTTAGGTGTCACATTAAACTATAGTGCAGTTGTTATATATATTTTTATTTTAATTTTGAGAGTTTTCATTTGTGTCTCGGGAAAGTTTCTTTGATGTTTTATTTATTTTTTGATCTTTATTTAACTTATTAAAAACTGTTAACCCCTACTTAAGGGTGTTACACTATTATAAGATAATATAGATATTAATGCAATTTTCCATCATAAATCAACACAAAAGAAATTGGACTTAAAAAAATTAATAGTATGTGGAATTGGATGAAAGCTGTTTTAAACAAAGCAGTATTAGCAATTGAAATATTAATGGAAAAATATAATAAAGACAATAAAGAAGCCAACAGTGTAATGACCTACTTTTTCAGGTAGTCACTTAACTTTCTTAAACAACGTTCTTAAACATCAATCTTACTTACTTAGTAAGAAAATACTGAATTAAATTTTTTTTTGTCAACATCCTTTAAAACGTTCATAAAAACTGTTGCGACCTCTGTCGCCATTCAAGTTGAGACCTCACTCAACACTTGCCTTTAAAACCATTTCAAATCGTTTCTTATAACTTATTAAGAAACCTTTATTAAATCATAGCTTAAAACTTCACTTTATAATTTTACAAAACATTTCATACAATGTATGTTAAAACTTTTGAAAACATTTCTTGAAACTCTGATTTTCTTAAAACTTTGAAAACACTATATTAAATAATGAAAAACTTTTTCTTTGTATAGCGGAAACGAACTATGGTGGTATCCATACCTAAATCTTTGCATTTGCCCTCCGTAGCACCCAGCTTTGCTAACGGGTCCTATTGGTCGTTCATAAACTACCTACAACATGAAGAAACTTTTTATGAGCTTTCGCTCAGTAAGTTCAAACATATTCTCACAAATCATTTAAAACATGCTTTAGAAACTTTGCTCATGAAAACCTTTTTCTTAAAACATTTTTCATAAACGTTTTTCATAAAATATTTCTAAAATGTTTCTCAAAAACATTTTCATAAAGCATTTCTGTAACGTTTTTCATAAACGCTTTTTATAAAATATTTAACATAAAACAATCCTCATATTGCTCTTCATAAACGTTATTTATGTTTTCATAATCACTTAATATAAAACATTCCTCAGAATGTTTTCCACAGCATATAAATGTTTCATAACAAGGAAGACCAGTAAAATCAAAATGCATGTTTCCATTTATGCTCAATTATGAACTTCACTTATGAGCTTTTAATGAACCTTCTTTTTTTACTTTAACTTTCTACCTTTGTTTCTTAACTTTCCTTATCTTACTTTAACTTTCTATCCTTATTGCTTAACTTTTCTTATCTTACTTTAGTGTTCATACCAACATCATTAATCATGAGATCATAAACATGATGCTTCCTTGCGGAAGACTTGAGACCAATGAACATTGAGGTCATGTACCTCATATCTTGGAGGTCAAACTTTAACTTTACTTGTATACCTCACATCTAGGAGATCACAACTTTAACTTTACTTTCAGTACCTCATAACAAGGAGGTTTGTACGATACTTTCTTTTTATTATCTTTACTTTACCATCTTTTTAACGTTAGTGAGCATATCAAATGCTAATACATTATATGCAAACACATTTGCAAATCATAACTTATATTGTAAAACTTATTGCATAACAAATACAGCATAAAACTTATAACTTAAATTGTAAAACATTATGCATTTAAAAAAAATGCAAACATACTTTAAACATAATTATTGCAAATAGATTGCAAACTTTTATTTGATCTTTTAAACTTTATGCATATCAAATGCAATCATGCTTTAACAGAATAGTTGCAAATACATTGCAAATCTTGATTTAAACTTTAAAACCTCTTGTATAACAAAGGCAAATATTCTTTAAAAACAATTTGCATAAAAAGGGCAAAAAATTTGCAAACATAAATATAAGCATTTGAAAACCATTTACTTCATGCTGTAAGTGAGGTTTGAAACTTACTTGGACTATGTGCTAGCGTTCTCTATTTCGTTCCTTTTCCTTCCATTAGTCGGCCTCTGTGTCCTGATCATACGACACCCGACTAATTAGTTAACTTTTTTTTTATCAATCTACTCAATTGATAATAAAACGTAAACATTAACTATTTTTTCCTTTTAACTTGACTTGTATACTATCAGTTTATCCTTCTCTTTACTTAACTTTGTAACCCATCAGGTTACCTTTTTGCTTAAGCGTCTCTTAATTAAATTTCTTGTCTCACTGGCGATTTCATTACTTAACGTATTACGGAACATTTTTCGTCTAAGAACGTTATACTAAATCCGAGTGTTCGACTCCGTTCTAGCCGTTTCCTTTATAATGACGATTTTACCCTTGGTGGGTTTTTCGTCTATTTTGGAACACTGCAAAACCCATTGCTTAACTTTACCATTTTATTACCTACATATTACAAAAAAATTCCCACTAAGGAACGTTTTCCGACATCAGGCGTTTCAGGTCCGTTTTGGCCATTTTTACAAAATGACCATTTTACCCCTAACGTTTTTCTTTCATTCCTTGCCTAATCTTTAAATCCTTTAAAACTTAGCATCTATAATTACTTACTGCCAACAACAGTGTAGAAAACCAACGTTCTCTAGTGAAAACCTAGTTTTTATACAATTTTACAGTTGTGGCCCGAAATACAAAAATATTTACATTTTTACCCTTAGAACCAAAAATGACCACTTTATACCAAAACACTCAATTTCTCATAAGGAATAAAACTTAAAAAAGCACCATGATCAAATTCTAAACTTTTTATAACGTTTTCATTTTACAAAATTTTGTGCCCAAAATTTCATAAAATTCATAACTTCTAAACTTGGCAGAATTTTGAGAAATTGTTCATGTTGTCCTAACAGTTTCGATGCATTCTACAACTTTTATGTTTTAACTTTCTTGAAATTCCATCATTTAGGGGGACTTTTTGGCTGATTTCTAAATCTGTCGAGAATCTTTTTTTCTTTGCAATTTAGTCCCATTTTAAATTTCATCAAAACCTTACTTTCTTCTTTCCATCATCATCATCATCAACATATAACATAAAAAAACCATGCCATAATGTCCATATTACATACCATGGCTTAAACATTTTATCAAACATATAATATGCATTAAAAACATAAACTTTTTCAAGCATGAAGTTTAGAATTTTACCTAAACTTCAACAAGCCTTTTGACCTCCT
This sequence comes from Artocarpus heterophyllus, assembly GCA_025403435.1. Taxonomy (NCBI): domain Eukaryota; kingdom Viridiplantae; phylum Streptophyta; class Magnoliopsida; order Rosales; family Moraceae; genus Artocarpus; species Artocarpus heterophyllus. Next base: position 19,064,329 of record CM046330.1, read on the forward strand.
TTGAAATGCTCAAAACTTTGTTTTACCCTCTTCATAAAAACCATGGCAAAAACTCATGAAAACCCCATCGAAAGTTCAAGTGAAATATCAAAATTTCTAAGAAAAAGCTTGAACTTTACCTTGAAAACTCTTCAATCTCCATCTTCTTCACTTAAACTTGTTTTCATACATGATTTGGAGGGTAGAGATTCACCAAAAATTTGAGAGAGAAAGCCTAGGGGGGAGTGGTTTCTTGGGAGGAAAAATGAAGCATTTTTAGTTCATTTTCTTTCTTTTTCTTTCTTTCTTTCTTTCTTTCTTTCTTTCTTTTCTTTTCTTCCTTCCTTTGCACGTTTTTCTCTCTTCTTCTTCTTTTTTCTTTTCATGTTGAAGACCAATATATATATGGTCTCTTATATCATGAATTTATTCTCCTTTTTGTTTTCTTTATATATATATATATATATATATATAAAGGTGATGAGTCACCTAATAATCAATTAGGTTACTTTGGGTGGCCAAATGTGATTGGGCCACATTTCATGGTATGGTAGCCCAATCAAAACTTTCAAGGTGTCCACTAAACTTTTTACACTGTCCAAGTTTATACTGACAGTATTTTTTCTATACTGTCGGTATTCTTTTCCACGCAGTTCATGAGGTTCCATAACCTCTCATACTTATCCCCATCCATCACATAATGTAATTCCAATATTATCCAACTTTATATAGTCTAAATTTATACTGATAGTATTTTTCTTATACTATCGGTATATTTTCTATACTACTACAGCATTCCTTAATCATCCTTATTCTCTAAACAGTATTATTCCTATACTGCTTCAACTTAAACAGTCTATTTTTGTACTGCTTAACCTTAAATAGTCCAATTCTTACACTATGTTACTTTTGCAATGTAATTTTCATATTGTATAACTTTATCGATGTACTTCCTCACACTGTATTATTCTAATACTGTATAATTTTTTGTATTATTATACGGTATTTTTCTACTTAAACTGTATTTTCGTCTTACATAATCCTTAAATTATTGTATTTTTAATGTAATAAAAATACTTGGGGTGTTACAAACAGAATAAGTGAACTAAGACTAAAGGCATACAACCAGTTTTTTTAAAATAAACAATCAAATAAAATCAACTCAACCATATATAACAAAGACTCAGCTAAATGTAACAAATATTTTTTTTTCCAAAATGCATAAAAATAATCATAGTAACAGTAACATATTTAACACATTTGCAAAAGATGTAGCAAATCATCACTGTAAATAAACAAAGAATCAACCTAAAGCGATTAAACTTTTATTCTTTTTTTTTTTTTTTCACCAAGTGCATAAGAAATTGCAATTTGAATAAGCTATTAAATAAATCTATAAAGAATAGGATAAATCATCAATGTAAGAAAACAATCACTAACCCAAAAATCACAGATGATCACCATATCATAAATATAAGCCAAATATTAGGTTAAAGACAAAAGACAGTTTTTTTAATTTACATAACAGAAGCATCAACTTCTCACGGAAGATCTAATTAAACAAATAAGATACTTCTTCTGCAGGAAACAACAGACTCAAAAAACAACAAAATGAACAAGGAAAAATTCCTAAAAACAAAAAAAAAATGATTTGTCATAGGTTAAACAATGACTAAGATTAAAATTTCATATGCGAGCCCTTGATATTTTTAAAGTTTTTACTTCCTATAACTAAGGAGAGACATTTTTTAGAACTTAAAAAAATAACATAAAAAATGGTTTTAGTTCCCACCATCCAAAACACAAATTTCATATATCAAGAACATGTAGTTAAAGAGTCAAAAGGAGGCTCTAGAATTATACATTTCTAACGTAAATACCAATTCTTAGAAACCATAAAATAAACTCTAAAACTTAGATATAAACTTATGCAATGTCACCTTCATATTTCCATCAAAAAGACAAAAAGAAAAAAAAAAAAACTGTTTGGTTCTAACAAAAGCATATTAGCCAAAAAAAGGGAAAATTATTCGGATTTCTTACGAAGACAAATCAACAGAAACAGATAAAATGATCGCCACTATCTTCACTTTGTTTCTATGTTTTTTATCTACATTGGAAGAAATATAAGAATCATATTTTCAGGCGAAATAATTAAAAAAAATAAAGCACGACACAAAATGGCATGGAAACTTGAGAGACTCAAGCATAAAAACCAAAACATTTTTTTTAAGTGGGGGGAAGTTATGGGAAGAAGCCAAAAAGCAGGGAAAATAATCAAATTTTACATAAATTTATCAAGGTTCAAAAAATGAAATGATATAAAAGCAACTATGATAAACGTACCAATGACAGCAAAACAAAAGCGTGGTGACCTTCAAAGAAACCTCAACAACGATTTGGTGGAGAAAAAAGAAATGAGAAAAAGAGAGAGAGAAAAAATATTAGTTCTTCTCAATCTATCAATAATGGAAGAGGACAAAAAAAAAAAGAGATAAACCTACACTTACGACTAAGAGAAATAAGAAAACGTCAATGATTGAATCAAGTAATCCGATCAACCATGATGAAAGAGGTAAAGTGTGACGATGAGGGGTATGAAGAAGCTAAGGTAGAATTCAAAAAAAAATTGGGAGGAAACGGCGCTAGCAGGGGAAAAAATGATTAAGTTTCTATAGAAAAGGAAAGCACAAAGGGCCCTGAAGAAAGAAAAGAAGAAAGAACAAGGGAAAATGGGTGTGAAAATGCATCCTTCGGAAAGAAACGGCATTGGCAAGGGCAATGAAGAATTAGGGTTTGTATAGGAAAGGAAATGAAAAAGGGCACGGAAGAAAGAGGAGAGGAAAGAAGGATGAGCTAAAGGCAAATGCGTAAAAGCACATAGCTAGAGCAAGAATTAAAAAAAAAAAAAAAAAAAAAAAAAAAAAAAGGGGTCTAATAAGTAAAAGCACAAAGCTAGAGCAAGAACAACAGACCATCAGGGAGAGAAAAAAAAAAAAAAAGGGGGTCTAATAAGGACAAAATAGAAGAAAACACACGAAGAACTGTACAAAAAGCAATGTTTTATGCCTCCTCTTTCGTATATAGTAATAATGAGCTCATGATGTTGGTTTCAATCTCCAATCAAAGGAGTCGGATGCATTAACAGTGTTTCATGCCCTTAGTAATAGTGGTCTTTTTAATTATGAGTTTGGATGTGTATTGTTAGATGTACGTAGTTTTACTATCTTTCTTTCTTGGAATTGGTGTTAAGCATGTTGTAAGGACAGCTAATCAGGTTGCCCATTCTCTTGCTAGATTTTCAATCCAATTAGATATGGAACTAGTTTGGTTCGAGGAATGTCCTCCTCCGATAAGCTCTGTTATTGTACATGATTTGAACAATTGTTAATAACATATGTCTTTCTTTCAATATACATATATATATGGAGTAAATAATAGTTAAAATGGAAAAAAAGGGTAATTGGCACAAATAGTCCTTAAACTATTTAGTAGGTGACAATTTAGTTCTCAATCTATTAATCTTGATGAAACACCTCTAAACTCTTTAATCAGGAGCAAAAAAACACTTTCTATCAAATTTGTAACAGATTTATGCATGTGACACACGATGTGAGTCTTTTTTCCATAAAAATAACAAAATACCCTCACACCATTTTTAATTTTATTTCTAGATAAAATTATATTCTAACCTTGTATACAAAATGGAAAAAAAAAACCCTTGTCTAACCCCAGGAAAATGGAAAAACACAGCCCTAATCTCTACCACCACTATCTCCGCAACAATCCCTATCCCCACGACCGACGCTGCCTCACCACCACCTACAGCAACCCTTCATCGTTCACTTACTAAACCCGCAATAAAACTTTATTCTAGCGTAAACGCTAACCGAAACAACCATAAGCATGCACATTCACTCAAACACACACATAGATACACGTTCGTGCACACACTTCTACATATATATATATATATATATGTATATATATGTATATGTATATGTATATTATATCAATAGATATCAACAAAGTTTGAGAAGAAATAACAAATGGGGCTTAATTTGCCAGATAATAGCTCAGAAGCATAAGACCATGAAGCTCTTAAAGCAGATCTACCCGTCGCGACCTTTGTCGACGTTGTTGGGGTTAGTGCCTTATAAGTTGTGATGTTATAGATGTTGTTAATAAATAAATAAATAAAGTAACATTTATAATTATTTTGGCTACTTATTTGTATTATGAATACTTTTTTAAACATTAAGAAAATTTCATGATTATTTATGCGCTTACAAATTTAGCATATAAGTGTTATATGCTTAAGGATAAAATTTATAGATAATAATCTAAATAGTCTGTAATAATTAATTAAAGTTTTGGATCTTTAATTAAATATTACAAGTATAGTCCAATCTCATTTAGAATGAAATAGTCTTATCCAGGCTATTAATATAGAGACGTTAGATTAGAGGTACTTTATATAATGAGATTATATAACACTAGGCCAGATAAATTTTGAATGTCTAATAATCATCCGTTAAAAGTAGAGTATTTAAATTTATCACTATGATGATCATATATATGACAGTCTTAATCCTAAGTATTTATTAGACTCCTATTTATGACATTATTTTTTTTACTTGCATGGTAAGATTTGTCTAAATACATATCATAACTTAGCATCTTGGAAACATGATGGAATAAATGGCTGAAAATAATATTATACAGATATAAAATTCATCACTTCCTTATGAAAGTTAGAAAAATAGTTCTCTTGAGAGATGATTCGAGGTTTGAATAGTAGAGCACTCGTTCATAATAAGATTATGAATTAAATATTCATTAAAGAATTATTGGAACTCAAGAATAAAGATGTAATAAGAGAAATAAACGAAAATTGAACCTAGCTCTTATTATGAACTATTTATGAAGGATTAACTTATATATAATGATTATATCAATGGACTACTCGCTAATTTTCTTTGAGTAATTTTACTATAATCTCAAGAATTAAGTTTCAGGTTTTTAGTATAGTAACACTAAAACTAAGAAATTTGGCACGTTAATTAAAGAGTTTAATTAATTATTAAATTTATTAAAGCTTGGGTTATAGATCCATATGTCTCCAATGCCATCTTTATAACACTATATTAGATTTAATACATAGAATAAATTATACATATTTAATATAAAATTATTTAATTTTGAATTAATTATTTCACACTTAAGATATTAATGTGATACAAAAAAGTGTTCTATGTGGCACATAATATAATGTGATAAATATTGTTACATTTAACTAAGCATTAGTTAATTAATTAATTGATTATATTTAATTAGTGAGATCAATTAAATATGTTTTTAAAGTAATTAATTAATAATATTTGAATAATATGATTATTAAAATATAATTTTAATTTTGTGTGTGACATATATGTGGAGGGACTATATTTCGTCTTTTTGAACTTGGACACAAAAATAAATAATTACTTGATTAATTTAAAATTAATTTTAAATAAGTATGATTTATTTTTGAATTTAAATATATATTAGATTTATTTATATTATATATATAAATATAAGCGAATCACACGTTCATAATTCTTTGATTTTGTTTTTGTTAAACATGTATATATATATATATATATGTATGTACATGGATGTTGATTTGTTTTTTAAAATCAAATGTAATCAAATGTACTTCCTTTTTACATGCAATTTTGTTTTGTTTGTATACAACAAGTGATAACGTGTTTATTCAATTAAAAAAAAAAGAAAAAAGGATAAGGATCATAGAGTATATCCCTTCCCATATATCTGTTATAGTGGTTATTTGATTCACCCACTGAAGAGTTTAGTGGGTGGTTATTTCAAATTTAAAATAAATTAAAATTAATTAAAAATAACTAATTGCTCAGATATAAAAAGATAGAGATAACAGTTATTTTAAAATCTCTCTTTTTATATAACTTTTTACAGAATACTCAAAGTGAAAAAACTGAGAGCTCTTTCTTTAAAAAAAAAGATCTGCTATCACATGTGTTAAGTATATAGCAGATCCAAAAAAGTGTGAGGTTAATTTATTCTTGCAGTTTAACGCTCACTTGTCTTTCCATTGGTGTAGAGGCTTGGCTTGAAAGATCGTGGTGTCAAAGAAGAAAGCTAGGATACTCTGATAATTCTTCAAGAGGTCTGTAAAAATCCTTCAAGTTTTCTATTGTTGATTAAAATTATATAGCTATACCCGATGAATAAAGTTTTTAAAAAATTTTATTTGTCAACGATTCATTCCTTCCACTGCATTTTAATATTTAATTCCAACAAATCGCGTTAGAACGGGTTATAGCATACATAATTTTAATTAATATGATTTTATTTTGATAATATCATATTCTTTATGCATGTTTGTGGGTACTTTATATTTTTGTAATTTTTGTTCATATGATGAATGGTTATTTTATGAATGGATTTTTGGTCGTTAATTATATGGTCCTTTTGGATTTTTTTTTATTTTTATTTTGATTATATTAAATTTGTGTAAGCCCATAAGGAGGCAGAAGCTTTTTGTAATTTTTTATTATTATTATTTTTCTTTCTTCTTTTCCATTACCTGAACGTGGGATACAGTTCAATAGTTGAACTATGCAGTCTGTTTGGTAAATAGATTCGAATTAATGATATAATTGAGTTAGTGTGATTTGAATTAGGATTTGAGTTAGTAATTTGAATTGTTATTCGAATTGACGTTTGAATGTGCATTTAAGTTTTAATTTGAGTATAGAATAAAATTAAAATTTGTGTTTGGAGAGGTAGTAAAGATAGTTTTTGATTTATTAATAAATCTATTAAAATCTTAATGTTAATGATCTTAAAAAAATGCAATATGGATCTTGATTTATTCCTCTCTTCATTTAAGAACACAGTGAAAAAAGAACTATCTCAATTGGATATCAAATGAAGAAGTTATGATTTTTTTTCTCAAATATAGGAAAGAGAATTTTAGTTTTTACTATAGCAAAGATATTCAAGTATCAAAAATTTAAGGGGATAAGAATTCTAAAAACTTGAATTCTTGATACTCAAATGATTCAAATTTTGGGGGAAACAAACATATATCTGAAAGATTCTTGATACTTGAATCCAAATTTGAGTCCATTAAGTTTAAAGAATGTATGAACCAAACATATCCTAAATGCACTTGAATAAAGTTGTCTATGCTTTACAATTAAAAAAAAAAAAAAAAGCCTGTGCACGTGAAAAGTTTCTTTTACTAAACTAACGTTAAGTTAATGTGCAATATATACTGCACATGAACAACTATGTTAATATATTTTAAACAAAAAAAAACTATTAACTAATAATATATAACCACAAGTGCACTTTACGTGCAATATTAATTGCACTTTTTTTTTGTGCACAATTAATGTTGCACAAGGCATTTAAACAGCAAAAAGTACTTTTGCATGTTTTCTGTGCGACTTTAAGAAAAAAAGGGTAACCCAATAGATTTTTATACAGTAAATCGTCTGGTGAAGTCTACTTTAGTGGAGCTGGGAAATATATTGCTATAAAAAAGACTTCTGTAATTTTTTTATCTTTTTTTTTATGGTTGTAATTTAATTATTTAAAAAGACCCGATCAAAAATCTATTATTTATTTTCATGTTATTATTTTATGATTGTGATAACATGTTCATGCAGTATAATATGTCATTTAGGAAAATGCCCACTTGCAGTTATTGTAACATGACATGCATACGCTTGCATATTATTTTATTTTTTTATAAAGTTGTTTATAAATCGATTTAATATTTGTTAGAATTAATTTAATAGGATTAAATTAATTGGTTTGGTGTTATAGAATTTTAATTTATTTTATTAATCAACCAAATAATGTGATTTTAGTTTTAATAGTTAAAACTTAGTAAAATTCACATTAATTCTAAGTTATCTAATTTTAAATTGTTTAATGTTGGGTAGCTTAGACAATTCATAACAAATTTAGATTTTTAGAAAATTTGGTAATTTATTTAAGTATAAATTGGTGGGATTCTATTAACACAAAATATAACCTACTAATTAAAAATTATTTTTATTTACTAGAATTATGAAACATAGGATGTTTTATAAGATAAAACACATCATTTTAAAATAATGAGTAGGAGAAGGTAATATGACAATATAACCTTGGTCTCCACAATTAGCACAACACTGTCAGATTTAGGTGGCGTTTTTCCACGTTTTGATTTCATCCTCCCAACTGCTTATGAGATAATATAGTCTTTGCAAGACATGTTTGACAAACCTTCTAAAAAGGCACGTCATGAAGCCGTTAAGGCTATGATGAATGCCAAAATGAAGGCGGGAGTCTCGGTCAAAGAACATGTTCTCAACATGGTTAACTATCTCCATGAGGCCGAGGTAAACGGGACGGTGATAGATGAAGCCACACAGGTGGGAATGATTTTAGAAACCTTCTCTCGTGCCTTCCTTTAGTTTAAAAGCAACTATTTCATAAACAAGAGTAAATATAACATGACTGAGTTACTTAATAAGCTACAAACCTTTAACTCTATTTCGAAAGAAAAGAGCAAAAAAGGCGAGGTAAATATTGCAGAAGCTCAACCTTCCTCTTCTGCTCGAAAGAACAGGAAGAGAAAGAAGAGAACTTAAGGAAGTGGTAAGTCTAAGAATAAAGGACAGCCTAAGAGGAACAAGAGCAACAATAACAAAAAGAGCTCAAAGCAAAAAAAAAAAAAAAAACCCAACGAAAAATGTTTCCACAATGGTGTAGTTGTGCACTGGAAGAGAAACCGCTAGAAATATCTTCAAGAGCTCAAAAAAGAGAAGAACAATAGTATATTGTTTAGTTGAAGATGATACTTCACTTTGGATAGTTGATTCAGGGGCCACTAACCATGTTTGTTCTTCTTTGCAGGTATTTATTTCTTCAAAGGAGCTTGCCGACGGGGAATAAACGATAAAAGTAGGAACAGGAGCGGTTGTTTTGGCAAGAGCAATGGAAGTGATTAAACTTTATTTTGGAAATAGGTTTTTAATATTGGACAATGTTTATTATATTCCTAGTTTTTGTAGAAATTTGATTTCTAATTCTAGGTTGTTTGAACAAATGTTTATGTTTCTTTTAATGGTAATTATACTAATATTTCTAGAAATTGTTTGGATATTTGTTCTGCACATCTGGAAAATAGGCTTTACATTTTGAGGCTCAATGAAAAATTGTTGCTCAATACCAAAATGTTTAAAGTTAAACAACCAAAACCTAAGAAGCAAAAGGTTTCTTCTGATGATAAAACATACCTATGGCACCTTAGATTAGGTCATGTTAACCTTGATAGGATTAACAAACTAATAAAGGATGGTCCTTTAAGAGAACTAAAAGTTAGTTCTCTTCTAGTTTATGAATCTTGTCTTAAAGGAAAAATGACTAAAAGGCCTTTCTCTGCAAAAGGCAAATGGGCCAAGGAACCACTTGAGCTAATATATTCGGACGTCTACGGTCCATTGAATGTACAAGCATGTGGTGGTTACGAATATTTTGTCACATTTATTGATGATTATTCAAGGTATGGATACATGTACCTAACGCAAAAGATATCTGAAACTTTTGGAAAGTTTAAAGAATTCCAAGCATAAGCTGAAAAGCAATTAGGAAAGTTGGTGAAGAATCTTCGATATGATCGAGGAGGGGAATACCTTGATAATGAGTTCAAGGATTATTTGATAGAACATGGTATTCTATCACAACTCACTGCACCTAGAACACCACAACAGAATGGTGTTGCTGAGAGAAGAAATCTGACATTACTTGATATGGTGAGATCCATGCTCAGCTACTCATAATTACCTACATCATTTTGGGAATATGCGCTACAAACTATAGTATATCTTCTAAACATGATTCCATTTAAGTCTATTCTGAAAACACCCTTAGAGTTACGGAATGGTCATAAACCTAGTATGCGACATATTTGTATATGCGGATGTCTAGCACATGTGCTAAAGGGAAAGACCGGGAAGCTGGAACCACATTCTGAAGTATGCTTGTTTGTAGGATACCCAAAGGGAACGATGGGAGGTTTGTTTTATAGTCTACAAGAAAAGAAGGTATTTGTGTCGACAAATGCCACTCTTCTCGAGAATGATTATATGACAAACTATAAACCTTGTAGCAAAGTTGTACTTAAAGAGTTACTTTTTGATCAAATCAGACCACGACCGACAACCGTTGTCCAAAGACAAGATAAGGAGACCACATCTCTAGATCAGGATGTCATACCACTCAATGTAGTGCGAGGGTTGTGAGACCACCTGCTCGCTACAGAGAAATTAGAGAAGCACATGTTGCCATCTTTGATAATGGTGAGGATGATCCGTTGACATATTATCATGCAATGGAAGATTCTGAGAAGAAGAAATGGCTGGAGGCTATGAACCTTGAAATGGAGTCCATGTACTCCAATTCAGTCCGGGAATTTATGGATCTACCTGAAGGGATAAAACCCATAAGGTGCAAATGGATCTACAAGAAGAAAAGAGCAGTGGATGGGAAGTTGAGATTTTCAAAGCTAGGGTTGTGGCAAAGGGTTATACCCAAAAGGAGAGAGTTAATTATGAAGAAACTTTCTTACCCATAGCTATGCTTAAATCCATTCAGATTTTTCTATCCATTGTTGCATGTCTTGATTACGAGATATGGCAAATGGATGTTAAGACTGCCTTTTGAATGGCTATCTTGAGGAAAGCATCTATATGGTGCAACCAAAAGGGTTTGTAGTCAAAGGCCAAGAGCAAAAGTTTGTAAGTTGCAAAGGCCCATCAATGGACTTAAGCAAGCTTCAAGATCTTAGAACTTAAGATTTGATGAGGCGATCAAATCTTACAGTTTTGATCAAAATGTTGATGAACCTTGTGTATACAAGTACATCAAAGATAAGAAGGTAGTCTTCTTAGTTCTTTATGTAGATGATATCCTACTGATTGAGAATGATGTAGGGATATTATTTAATGTAAAGAAATGGCTTACTAATCAATTCCAAATGAAAGATTTGGGAAATGCAAGTTATGTTCTTGGAATCCAACTCATAAAAGATCACAAGAACAAATTGTTGGCACTGTCTCAGGCGTCATATATTGATAAGGTGCTTATCAGATTTTTGATGTAAAACTAAAAGAAAGGTAATATACCTACATGTCATGGAGTTTATCTTTCAAAGAGCAGTGTCCTAAAACACCTCAAGAGGAAGAAAACATGAGATGGGTACCCTATGCATCTGCGGTAGGAATTCTAATGTATGCCATGTTGTGTACAAGACCTGAAATTTACTATGCAGTGGGTATAGTCAGTCGGTATTAATCTAACCCAAGATTAGAACATTGGGTGGCGATTAAATACATTCTCAAGTACTCAAGAGAACAAGAAACTATATGTTGGTATATTCTGGTGAGAATTTGATTCCCATTGGATACACTGATTCTGATTTTCAATCAGACAAAGACACACGTAAATGTACGTCTGGATTAGTGTTTACTTTTGGTGGTGAAGCCATAGCTTGGAGAAGCACTAAACAATGTTGTATTGCTGATTCAACTATGGAAGCTGAATATGTGGCTGCTTGTGAAGCAGCTAAAGATGCTATTTGCCTCCATAAGTTCTTAAGTGATCTGAAAGTCATTCCAGACATGGATAAACCACTCACACTGTATTATGATAATAGTGGTGTAGTGGCAAATTCAAGAGAACCTAGAAGCCACAAAAGAGGAAAGCATATAGAATGAAAATATCATTTGATCAGAGAGATAGTACATCGAGGCGATGTGAAAGTTGTGAAGATAGCGTCGAAAAATAACATTGCCAATCCTTTCACCAAGACGTTACCTACAAAGAGCTTCGAAGGACATTTGGAAGGCTTAGGTCTCAGAGACATGTCTCACCTACTTTAAGGCAAGTGGGAGATTGTTGAGGTTGGTGCCCTATAAGCTGTGACATTGTACAAATTGTTAATAAATAAATAAAGTGACATTTATAATTAGTTTGATTACTTATATGTATTATGAGTACTTTTATAAACATCAAGAAAATTCCATGATTATTTACGTGACTATAAATTAAGCATATAAGTATTATATGTTTGGGGATAAAATTTGAAGATAATAATCTAAAATGTTTGTAATGATTAATTGAAGTTTGAGATTTTTAATTAAATATTACAAGTACAGTTCAATCTTATTTAAAATGAAATAGTCTTATTTAGGCTATTAATGTGGAGACATTAGATAGGAGGTACTTTATATAATGAGATTATATAGGACTAGGGCCAAATAAATTATGAATGTTTAATAATAATCCGTTAAAAATAGCGTATTCGAATTTAATACTATGATGATCATATATTTGACAGTGTTAATCTTAAGTATTTATTAGACTCTTGTTTATAACATTATGTTTTTTAACTTGCATGGTAAGATTTGTCTAAATACAGATCATAATATAACATTTTGAAAACATGATGAAATAAATGGTTGGAAATAATATTATATAGATTTGAAATCCATTCCTTCCCTATGAAAGTTAGAAAAATAATTCTTTTGAGTGATGATTCGAGGTTTGAACAGTAGAGCACTCGTTTATAATAAGATTATGAATTAACTATTCATTAAAGAATTATTGGAACTCAAGAATGAAGATGTAATAAGAGAGGTAAATGAAAATTGAACCTAGCTCTTGCTATGAACTATCTATGAAGGATTGACCTACATGTAATGATCATATCAATGGACAACTTGCTAATTTTCTTTGAGTAATTTTACTATAATCTCAAGAGTTTAGTTTCAGATTTTTAATGGAGTAACACTGAAACTAATAAATTTGGCACATTAATTAAAGAGTTTAATTAATTGTCAATTTTATTGGAGCTTGGATTATGGTCCATAGGTCTTCAATGCTACCTCTATAACACTATATTAGATTTAATGCATAGAATGAATTATACATATTTAATTTGAAATTATTTAATTCTGAATTAATTATTTCACACTTGAGATATTAATGTGATATAGAAAAATGTTCTCTATGACACATAATATAATATGATAAATGTTATTACATTTAACTGAGCATTAGTTAATTAATTAATTGATTATATTTAATTAATTGGATTAATTAAATATGTTTTTAAATTAATTAATTAATAATAATTGAATAATATGATTATTTAAATATAATTTTAATTTTGTGTGTCACACATGTGTGGAGGGACCACTTTTTGTCTTTTCAAACTTGGACACAAAATTAAATAATTAATTGATTAATTTAAAATTAATTTTAAATAAATATGATTTATTTGTGAATTTAAATATATATATATTAGATTTATTTATATTATATATACACACACACATAAGAGAAACATGTGATTCTTTGTTTTTGTTTTTGTTTTTATGAAACATATATATACATATATATATATATACACACACACATATATATGTATATGTATATGATATATGTACGTGGATGTTGATTTGTTTTTTAAAATCAGATGTAACCAAATGCACTTCCTTTTTACATGCAATTTCGTTTTGTTTGTATGTAACATGTGATAACGTGTTTGTTTAGTTAAAAAGGAAAAAAGATAAGGATCGTAGAGTATATTCTTTCTTCATATATCTGATATGATGATTATTTGATTCATCCACTGAGTTTAGTGGGTGGTTATTTCAAATTTAAATTAATTAAAATTAATTAAAAATAACTAACTGCTTAGATATAAAATGATAGAGATAACAGTTATCTCAGAATCAATCTTTTTACGTAACTTTTTACAGAATACTCAGAGAGAAAAAACTGAGAGTTCTTTCTTTGAAAAAAAAAGGTTTGCTATCTCATGTGTTAAGTACATAGCAGATCTAGAAAAATATGAGGTTAATTTATTCTTGCAGTTTGACTCCCACTCGTCTTTCCATTAGTGTAGAGGCTTGGCTTGGAAGATCATGGTGTCAAAGAGGAAATCTAGAATACCATGATAGTTGTTCAAGAGGTTTGTAAAAATCCTTCAAGCTTTCTATTATTAATTAAAATTACATAGCTATACCTGATGAATAAAGTTTTTAGAAAATTTTTGTTTGTTAACTATCCATTCCTTCTATTGCGTTTTAATATCTAATTCCAACAGTCGCCGTCCTCCCCACGGCATTGACCCAACCGCACTGGGAGTATCCTAGTTCATGGCCTTCTTTGTGGCGGCCTACCCATCACGAACTCACCCTGTTGCGGCCCTCCTTGCCACGAAGAGAGTGCACACCAGTTGCCGCAGCCATGGGAGATGAGCCCCATTGATCCCCCACATGAGCTAAGTCATGACAATCCTTCTCCTCTGCATGAAGTATATCTTTTCCACACCTAGATAAGAAACTTTGCCTTCCCCACCTCCTCTTCCAGTGATGGCGGCGCTAGGGTTGAGTGTGGCAACAGGCAAAGATGGACTTGATGGAGATGAAGAATTGAGTCTTTGGGTTTGTTTTTGCCTTTTTTTTTTTTTTTACACTTTTTTTGCTTTGTTTATATTTTATATATTTTATTGGTTTATACTTTAATATATTTTACTTAAATACCCTTCTAAATCTACTCAAATGTTGTGCACGTGGTTCACGAAATTTGACGGAAAGGTGCTTATAGCATCTAATTAAAGAGTTCAAGAGCGTTTCGTTAAGATTAATAGATTAGGGATTAACTGTCACATACTAAATAGTTTAGAGATTTTTTGTGTAATTATCCAAAAAAAAAAAATCAGTACTCTACTCCCACATACACACGGTACATCAGAGATTCACACAGCACACAAGACATACTGAATAGTTTAGAGATTATTTGTGTTATTATCCCCAAAAAAATCAGTACTCTAGTCCTACACACATGACTAGGGCTGACAGTAAACGTGTTCATGTCGTGTTCGTATCGACACGTTTAGGCCGAACACGAACACGACACGATTAATAAACATGCCAAAAATACAAACACAAACACGACCCGCTTATGGCACGCACAACACGACACGACACGATTAACACGATTACTAAACGGGCCGTGATGGGCTGGCATGATAACAACACGCATATGTCACGTTTATGACTTAGTCAACTAAAAATTAAAAAAATTAATTTTTTTTAAAAAAAGCCAATAAAGACAATTAAAACACAATATCTAATTAATAATAACTTACTACAAATATTTCAAATATTTTTATTTTTAAGTTTAAATGTGTTAAAAAATAGGTAGGTTGTGTCGTGCCGTATCGACACGTTTATGACATGTTTAATTAAACATATTAAAGCTTGTCAAATGTGTTAACACGAATCCAAACAGTTTATTTTTATATTATTCATACCAACTTATTTATAACTTAATTAATAAATATACGACATAAATTTATTTATTTTATATTATTTTCGTGTCATGTCATTTTGCTTTACACGAAATGACCGGCCCTAGACACGACACATCAGAGATCCACACGGCACAGAAGACTCAGGTACTCACCCTCAGGGTCTCCATAAATAAATAAATAATTAAAAAAAAAAGGCGTTTCACGGTCATTCCACGCCGCCGACAAACCCACCCACCACTATTCCCAAATCCCAATCTCCAAACCCTAACAGCCGTCTAATCTCGACGCCGTCGCCGACAGCCGCCCGTCTCCACGCCGTCGCCGACCCAGTGCTCTTCTCCGCACCGGATTGCTGGTTTCACTTTCCCTCTCCCGTCGCGATTCTCTCCGTTGCGGTTCTCTCTGTCGCCGGATTGCTGTGAGTTTCTCTCTTTCTCTCTCTCAAATTATTCCATTCTCCCACTTTGCTTTGCACACCCGAGCTTCATAACGAATGAAATCAATGAATGGTAGGAAGATTGACATTTGCATTGTAATTTTCTGAAAATATGTGAATGAATGGTATGTTGTCCCTTAAGTTACTTATTTGTCTGACAATTGACATTTGGGCAGCAGGTGAAGACTGAAATAAGGGCCAAATTAATCGGTCGATTATTTGCATTTTGTCAAAATTTCAGACCTTAAACCCACCTTCTGTATATTTGGAGGGATGTCCCTGTAGGAAGCAGTTGGTTGATCTCCTCCATATGTGGGAAAGACCTTTTTTTTTTTTTTTGAGAGGAAAGACTGATTTATTTTTACCGTTAATCACATTCAAAACTTTTGATCTAAGTTAGTTTTTTGGTGAATTGGAGGAACTATTGTTGCTAGTGAGTTGTTATATCCTTCAGACTATATCATTCTAGTATTATCACATTTGCCATAATTATCATGATCTCACGTAAATAAAGCAAATTTATTAAATGAAAAATGACATCAAATGCTATTTGAATAAGTTTGTTTGGCAAAACAGATTATGTGGGGCTTGAGTTGTGGTTGATCAGAATCAGGGGAACTATGTTTGCTTTCAAAACCCTTTCTTAGGGTTTTTGAGAAACGCTCTAGGAAAGCTAAATTTCGTGGTCATCAATGGAGGAAACGCAAATTGAAACCATGACAACCTCCAATAAGCTAGAGTTTTTCCCTCCTCACCGCCGGAGACCCCTCAAGAGCGAAACTTTCCGAACCCTGGTTCGGATTTTATCCCAATGCTACGACAAATCGCCTTCTTCTCTTGCCACTCAGAATGTCGATCGCGAGCTAAATACAGGTATAATTTTGCTGGAAATTTCCAAATTCTTTCTTGCTTTTGGCGGCAATTGTTACTGTTGTCTTTCATCTGCTGATTGTTATATTGATTTTGCTTTTCAAAAGATGTTGGCTTTGTTATCCTCTAATTTTGGTTTTTGATGACTGATATGATTCTACTTTGTGAAGAAAATGGTGGCAACGAATTAAGGCAACGAACCGAAAAACTAGCGTCTCAGCATGTTGCATTGGCTGGAAATGATAGCACAGAGGTGAAGAGTTTGGTGTCTGAGGAAGAAACTGAAGTTAATTTGAATGTGGAGGATAATGGTTCCCGAGATAGAATGTTTGGTGAACAAATGACTATCAATCAGATTGAGCACTTGATGGGATTTGAAGTGAATGAGGATTTGTCAAATCAAAAGGATTTTATTGGTTTCCAAAAGCCAGGGATTGGTCCTGAACAGATGATAATAGATGAGTTAGAACATATTATGAAGGGAAGTAAAGACACAGTCAATGAAAATAATTTGAAGCACACACAAAATCCATCGGTTGAAAAAGCAAAGTGAGATAAATGAAGTTGACATATTGGATAAGAAAGAAGAGCTTGTGGACTTTCATCAAAATGGGATAAAAAGTTTGGTAAGTGTGAGTCGAATGCTTTCATCTTTGGATGATATCGGGATTGGAGGAAGTTGCAGTCCTAGAGAGAATGACTGAGGACAGACGTTCTTTGTTTAATGCTGAAGTTATGGAACTGAACTCTGTTTCTGTGACCGATTTAAATGACTCTTCTGTCCCCTTTAAGGAAATTGGTGAGATTGATAAAGCAAAATTACATGCTCAAAAGGGTTCTGAAGACTCTAATATTTCGTTAGACAAAAATACAGTAGCTGACACTTTGGACCCCTGCAATAATAACGATGATCAGGGATCACTAAAAGATGATGCTTTGAAGGTAGATCATGAAATGCCAGTAAAGGATAAGGAATTAGAGGAACCAGTTTGTGATGGTGATATGGTGGGTTCTGCCAATCATACGACAGATTTTGCAGACATGGAAGAGGGAGAAATCTCTGGTGATTACAGCATAGATGACATTTCAATGGATACGCTGCTACAAGATGCTGAGATGTTGGAGAATAAGAGGGTAGATGTGGAGCCTTTGAATAGGTGCCTACAAGATAAAGGAAAGTTCTTTTGTGATGAACCAAATGAAAGAGATTCCAGGTCCACTTCTTTTTCTATTGACACAGTTGATAACAACAATAGTGGCGCAGTGGTACTCAGGGAAATCGGTTTTAATAAAACAGTTTGTGCAAATGATATTGTTGTTCATGATGAGACTTTGGGAGCTGGGAAGCTGGATGCAAACGATTCTATGCTGTCAGCTCGTGAAATTGGAAAGAAAGGTACTGAGGGAAATAATAATGTAGCACCGCACGAACAAATCTTAGAAGAAGACACAACAAGGCATTGTAAAATATTTACAGAAAAGGTATAGTGCTTTCATTTGCAGTTTTAACTTATATGATATATCTTCTGTGTTTCCTTATACTGTGTCAATAAACAGCATTTTATGAGATATGGTACCTCCAGAAATTAGCATCGGTATAGCTGTTGGTCTTTCCCATTGTCCTTGCACAGAGTTGTTTCCTTAGAGTTTACAAGATTTTTCCTTGGGAATTTTGGATAGGGTAAAAGAGCATACTAAATGATCTATTATGAGGTTTCCTAAGTATATGTTATTCATTTGCACAAAGTTTATGCATCGTTATGGTAACGGTAATAGAGTGACTCATTTTTGTTTCAAATAAACCATGGAAAGCTCCCTTCGACTAACTGTTGTAGATTATGTGGAACAGTGAACGTTTTCACTAATTTATCAGAGAGAAAAAAAAAAAGAAAGAAAAAAAAAAGCTCTCTCGCTCTCTCCCTGCTTGTGCGTGCACGCGTGCATGCACATATATCATGTACGTTTCTGTCTATATCATACATACACATTGTTATTCTGCTACCTCATCCACAAACACAACCTTTTTAACCAGATACTGAAAATCTTGAGATATGTTAGTCTGGAGTTTCTTCTACAAAGAATTTAGTGATTTGGTCTGTATATGACCTGTCTGTTTTATCATTGATCATTGCAGGAGGACTCTAAAGTCCGTCTCAAGAGAAAGAGGGGTCCTTCTACAAAGGAAAAGAAAGCAAAAAAAAAGGTAATTTATACCTCTTTTATTTTCTATGCCGAATTATGTGCCTATATGCTGTGGTGGAGCCAAAGTGACCTAAGTGGGAGCACGTTCCCCCACTTAAATTTTTAAGAATTAAGTTTTGGCCCTAAATTTTTTTAAAAGTATCAGTTGTGCCCCCATACAAATTGTAAAAATATTAATTTTTAGCCCTAAAATTTTATAACATATTAATTTTGCCCCCTCTCAAATTTTAAAAAATTGAGTTTTAATCCTAAAATTCTCATTCTCATGAAATATCAATTGTGCGGCTATTGTATAAGAAAATTATAATTATGCTCCTACTGAATAACTAAAATACGTATGGTGTGTTCATATTTAGTAAATAGTTGTCTCCGATTTTTTTATGTGGTGCCCCCACTGAAAAAATTTCCTGGCTCCGTCACTGCCTACATGTACATATATCTTTGTTTTTATAGCTTTTCAATTGTGTATTTATAAATTTGTCCAAAGAACTTTTAATGGAACTTGAATGGTGATCATTTGCACTTATCTGAAAGTTGGTTGAATTGTTTAATACCAATGTGGCAAGAAGTATTTTTTTTTAAGTGAATAAAGTTATAAATTTGTGATATCTCATTTTGCAGGCAAAGGATCGAAAGAAACGAGCGGAAAAGAACAGACAACTTGGTGTTAAAAGGCTAAAGCTGCCACCAATATCAAAACCAAAAATAGTTTCATATTGCCGTCATTACCTAAATGGAAGGTGCCAAGAGGTTGTACATTGTTCTCAAATATACAAATGGTTTAATATTCTTGACTACAATATTCTCGAATGCTTTAAAGTTTCACTCTGTGCTTATCTTACAGGAAAGGAACACTAATGTGCTTATTGTGAAACTTTACTTTCTTATAGTTGGTTGCATGTTTTCATAGCCATAATCATGATTCTTAAAGGATCATCTATTATTTACTAAACGGGCATAATTTTGTTTGTTAAAGCCTTTTGAAAATTTTAATGGCTCTTGTAGTTTTAAGGAGATGATTGTTTCTACATGTTTCTTGTAAAAGGGTTTGCCCACTACTTTTATATTTCCCGTGTTTATGTGCACTTTTTCCTGTATGAAGCCTTCTGAATGTATTACTGGCGTTCAAGATGAGACTGTCATAGAGCACGCCACTTTACCTTTCTCACGTTTTTCCCCCTTCATCAAACTATTTCAATACGGATATAGAAGAATTTTTCCTTAATTGCATTTTCTCCTGTTATCTTGTTTCCTCTGTTTTCCCATTTAGTAATCTTTTTATGTGATCACATGTGCTTTCTCTTTCACAGGGTGAAAACTGCAAATTTTCTCATGATACCATACCTTTGACAAAATCCAAGGTGTGTAACTAGACTTTCTTGTTTTTACGCTTAATTCTTTTTGTGTCATTTGTCTTTGTAAATGAATTTACGTTCAGAATCTGTAATTAGCTTTATTTATTTTAGATTTAGTTTGCCTGTTAATCGGTTATTGCTATTGCTAATGACATTGGTCTTTAGCTTTTCATCATTACCAAAGCCTACATGTGTCGCGTTCAAAACTTTAAGATTTTAAGAAAAGCATGAATTTCTGCCCTTTTTTTTTTCTAGGCTCAATGTTACCTTTAAAACATTAGGTTACAGTTCTGAATGACTGAGTGTATCTATTCACGTCTCACAGTTACCTTTTATGTAAATTTTGGTGTTGCAGCCTTGCAGTTATTTTGCACGTCACCAATGCATGAAAGGGGATGGCTGTCCATTTGATCATGAACTGTCTAAGTATCCCTGTAGCAGCTTTGTGTCTAGAGGTTTCTGCAGCAAAGGTGATGGTTGCATGTTCGCACACAAGGTAGATTCTTACCTGCTTAAGATGATTGTTTTAGCCCTTGTCACAGATTGATTTTGCTAACTATGTAATCTCTTTCCATTTCAGATAGTACCTAAGGATGACGCCATTACGGCTTCAACGGCTATGGAAACTGAAATGAAATTAGCATCCTTGATGGGTGACTCAACATCTAAGAAGCAACCGAAAAATGATGGTGCATCCCATCATACTCCCAGAGTGTTAACCTACTCCAAACAGATACATTCTTGGAAGAATCCTGAAAAGAATGCACAAGAGACTGTTCCAAAACAATCTGAAATGGTAACTAAAGGAACCACCAGTTTTCTCTCTATTGTTGCAAATTCACCGTTTGTTGATTCCAGTAAGCTCAAACAGCAAATATTGTCTCCAAATAATGAGACTCATAGTGAGCAATGTGGGTCAGGTGTGGTTTGGAATCCAAATGAGATTTTAAACAGAACTCTATCAGTGGTAGCAACGAAAGGGATAAATTTTCTTGCATTTGGAGTTCAAGGGGATGATTTGAGTAGTGGAAAATTAGCTAGCTCGTCATCAAGTGGGGGTAATGGTGTGAAACTGTCACCTTCAGACAATTCCAATACGCATTATCAAACTAGCGCAGCTCCATACTCAAATCCGATGCCAGTGGGGATTCAACCTGCAGTGGTGCCAAAAGGAATAAGCTTTTTGTCTTTTGGAAAGGTTTCAGCGAATGATTCTTGCGGTAAAGGAAACGCTGTGTTGCCATCCTCTTTGGATAATGGTCCCGATAGTTGTGTTAAAGGGAAACAAAATGCTTTAGAGGAACCACAGCGTTCAAGTACAACCTTATCAACTCTGCCATCTTCTCCAGTTTCTCTGGTTCAATCTTCAAATAGTTTAGCATCTAGGATCTATAAAGACACTCCACAATCAGCTCAGAAGGCACTCTTGTCAACACTTGCATTTGCTGCCAAGTGCGAATCTCGAATGAAATTGAATCATTCAAATCGCGATCCAGCAGCTGCTACTGAGACTGATAAGGACGCAAGGAATAAAGGTGTAGTTGGAGGTTCACTGGATGGCTTGGTGAAAGCAAAAATTTTGGAGTTCTTGTCTAGTATTGGTAGTAACAGTGAGCAGTAATGCATGTTGCTTGGTCTTCAACAGCTGAAAAAGACAGCAGTATGAATACACGGATTCTAGTGTTCTTGCCCTTGTGGCTCAGGAAACGATTCTCTCTACAATATATTCACAATGTTGTCACTCATTCTACTCTCTCTTTCTTGTGAATTTTAATATTTAGCTGCTGGTGTTTAAAAAGGAAAGAAGCTAAAGGTTGAGCAAGTCTAGGTAGTCTTCTTCTTATTCATTATTTCCTGTTGTATCATATTTGTGCTTTGTTAACCTAACATCATCTTGCAATTGAGGGAAAACAAGATGTTCAATTACTGTCCATATTTTCTACACGGAAACCAACCACCATTAGTCAATTTTGCAAGACTTGACGCAAATTCTATCCCTACCAAACTGTCATTCATTGTTATACAGTGGTACTGTAATTGTGACTGGTGCTCTGCATTTTCTACTGCAGGTTGATTGTGAATTCTCTGTTCTGACTTTGATCCTTGGAAAGGATTGGTTCAACATTTTATCATCAAAATGTTGTTTGCTTAGATAGGAGTGAAAAGTTCAATACCAACGTTATTCAACTTAAAGGTAAATATTCAAATTGGTGTTGTATAATGCTACTGGATCAGGCATGCATGATGTACAGCCCATTATTGGACATGAGTTTTCTACTTCATTTTTCAAGTCTCCCTTTCAACCTACCTAAAAAAAACAATTTTGTTAGAAGGAGAATTTTGTGGTTGGTTATGAAATTATACCATACTAGTAGGATAATTTTAAATTGTCAGATTATATCATAATCATATTATATTGAGAAAAGCGCGATAATTTAATAGAACTTTATGGAAATTTAACGGCTCATCAATCACATCATGTGACTATTTAAGAAGAATATAACCAAAAAAAAATGTACGATTGCATTAGAATCACATTAGAGTTGTACCCTTCCAATAAGGTATTTTTTATATACTACCATAAAATTCTCTCTGATAATTTGGAAGTATCGCAGGATCATTGCTTGATTGATCACTCTTCTCCCTTTGCAGTAAATACAGCACTCAACTGGTTATTGGATCACGCGTTGCTTTTCACATACAACTCTTTACCCTGAAAGCCATCAAGGTACACAAGACAGACAATTTCTGTTAAAAGCCCTTCAGACAACCAGTGTCCGTGCATGAACTTTTTGACGGTGTCTTCATATTAATGCATTCACTCTCATTGTAGTCTTAGTAGCGTTGGATCTGGAAAAATAGGAAAGGGTCTATATATTATTGCCCTCAACGATCTTTGCCAAAACTACATGACTTCTACAAGTATGGTTTGCAGTACTGAATTCAATTATATCTGCCCACCCCATGCGAAGGACATGACATGTATATATATGTGTGTATATATTTATATATATAATTACGGATTATAGTGAGTTAGACTACATTTACTGTAAAGTGGAGCCTTTTGCTTTCAATGTGGGAGAAAAAGCATCAAATTGAGTTTGGCGTCCGGTGATTGTGGGACAATGAGTTTGTGTACCGGGCCTCTTGAAGAAAGGTTCACAAGAGGGCCTTCTTGGGACTGACCTGTTAAACTATCTTTAAACTGTTGTTCTCAATTCTCATGAAAGAGAATGACATGTCCGTCGTTCAAAATGGGTTAAATTTCTCATTTTCGCTTATAGTTTGTGTTTTTGACCCTTTCTAACCTTTTATTTTTGTACGTTTTCTTTTCATCTTTTTGCTGATGATAGGGTATTTGATATGGTGGTGGGAACTATTGATTAGAAATATTTTTATTGTAGCATATGAGAGCTTTATATTGTAGCAATTTTTTCTTTTTAATATAACATGTGAGAGTTTTACACTGTTTATAATTAAAATAACAGGTGAAAATCACTTTTACCAAAGGTAACAAAAATTTCCATATTTTCTAGTCAAACATAATAATGCTTAGGCATCTGTATTTTTTTTTTTCAAAGTTTCTTTTTCTTTTTCTTTTTTCTTCCTTTTAAAAAGTAATTTGGAGGGATTCCATTTCAATTAAGCTCAGCTTTATTAACTCCAACGCAAATGAACCATTTCTTTTTATATGTTTTTTAATCATTTTAAAACGCAAATGAA
Organism: Artocarpus heterophyllus; assembly: GCA_025403435.1. Taxonomy (NCBI): domain Eukaryota; kingdom Viridiplantae; phylum Streptophyta; class Magnoliopsida; order Rosales; family Moraceae; genus Artocarpus; species Artocarpus heterophyllus. Next base: position 19,088,297 of record CM046330.1, read on the forward strand.
GAAATCTTAGATTGTCTAATGTATACGCTTTAAAAGTTTGTCGTGACACGATATCACCAAATAATATATGGCCTATAACAGTGCTGAATTGCATACGTCGAGTGTCAATATCAATGTCTCTCCACTGCTCAGAGACCTAACTCCTTAATTCCCCCGGTACCCGCAGTTGCCCAATCTCTTTTACCTCTTTACACCGTTACAGGTGGGCAGAGATAATTGGCCCTATAGCCACAATAAGAAACTCATTTAGGAAAGTACATATCAAGTGAATTATATTGGCCATTTTGTCTAGATTTGAAGAGGGAGTTTCAAACAGTTTAAATTTTTGTGAAAAAATATTGAAACAACTTGAACCATAGGGACAACTTGGCACCATGGAAAAAAAAAAAAAATCATGTGAAATGTAATCATAGGGACAACTTGAACTAAAGTTATGATTACATGCAATATAATTTAACAAAAGTCAAAGACCATTCGTGTTGCCTAGTTGGCTCCCCCTTTTGGATATTCGATGGTTTTGAAATCTACAGTTACAACTTCCAAGTTCATGTATAGCAGGAATCGGAACATTTTTTAAGTTCAAGTTTCATTTTCTTCCATTAGAGAGAAAATATTTTTGTTGAGGCAAAACCCTATAGTCAAACGGCTATACAACAAAGCTATGAATAATAAAGTGTGTCATCTTACTTTTATAGAATCTTGAAGCTAAAACGCGGCTGCATGATTTCTAGAATGATTCTTTCTTATTCATTTCTATTTAAAAGCATGTAATAGTGAGACTTACTAATTCTCTTCATAATTTGAATTGTGTTAACATTTATTAAAACACATATATAATGCTAATAAACATTAATACGAGCCTGAAAAAAAAGTACCAAAAATTGAATATATACTTATTTTATTTTTTGCAACAAGGAAAAAAAATTAATTCATCTTATTGGGATTGACATTTCTTTTACAAAAATTTCAGAAAGATCAGTAAAATTATTTTTGAAAATCGATTTTCACACACACATATTAATGATGAATATCGTTTTCGTGGGTAACAATTCTTTGTTCTACTCAAAAGATGAGCACGATTATGCTCCTAATCCTACTATCACAAGTTTAGCATTACACACTCTATTAGTTGGAAGGACCCTAAATTGAATTAGGAAATATCAAACCTTGAACTCATTTAAAAAAAAAAAAATGAAAAGCATCCAAACTGCTGCACCTACTAGTTGATAGTTTAACTTTTCTTTTGTTATACAACTTATACTCATCATATATAGTACAAATTGGCATACTAGTGATTGTACCTAGTGGTAATATTTAATATTTTATAATGTATTGATGAGCATTAATATTTTGAAACATTGGCTTTGTTTTGAATCATTAATATCAAATTTTGTTATTTTTTAGGAAAAAATTCTGTTATTTTTGTGTACGTAATTTTAACTAAATTTAACATCAAACATACATTGAAATGTTCCTTAACTACAATATAAAGTTCTTAGCATTTACATAAAAAAAAAAGAGTTATTATAGTGTAAAGCTCTCACAAGCTACAATTTTTAAACTTAAAATTTTAGCTACAACTAAAGTGTCACATAGCCTATTAATCTCATTCAAAACCCTGCAAATAAGTAGTATTATATATATAAAGAATACTTTTTAATATTTTTAATAAATTTTAACGAAATTTAACATCAAACATACACTGAAAAGTTCCTTAAATACAGTATAAACTTCTCAACATTTATATTAAAAAAAATTATTAGTGTAAAACTTTCACATTTTATAATTTTTAAATTTAAAATTTTAGCTAAAACTAAAGTGTCACGTGGCCTATTAATCTCATTCAAAACCCTGAAAATAAGTAGTATTATATATCGCCTCCACGTCTGCGTTTGTGCTCCTCGAGTGTTGGTTTCTAAAATTCCTTCTCCTTCTGTTTGGTTCTCCAGAAAATTTTGTAAAACGTGAAACTTGTATTTGTAATTTTTTCACAGAGATAAATCGCTCTCCGCTCACTCCGTGACGGTTCTCGAGACAATCTCGGTATGTTCTGCCGAAATCGGAGGCGCCGTTGCTTATGAAGTTTCCGGTGATTATTTCTTAACTCTTAATTTTCATTACAAAATTATCACCCGTTAAGGATTAAGATTTTGATTCACTTTTCAATTCTTGATTATTAATCAGGAACTCCAGTCGATTGCGTCCTCTAGCTCTATCAGGCGCATTGTTCTCTTGGTCGAGGCCTGCTCAGGTGAGAATTTTCTCATGATTATCTTTGGTATTTTTCTGAATTTTTCAAAGTTTCATGTTGTAATATGCAAATAATTTTCTGAAATGTATAATGTTCAGGTAATTAGTGGAATAAACAAAGGATCTAGCTCCGGACACGACATGTGAGTAATAGACTATGTCCCATGATAGTTTTTTTTTTTTTTTTTCATTTTTTGTTCATTCACCTAATTTAAAATTGTTCATTCAATTTTTTGCTCAATGGGTAGATATCTAGCTATATGCTTTAGATGATTAGTTCTTGGCCGTGAAGGTTTGCCATCTTTTTTTAATGACCCTGGTCAGTTTGACATCATGTACTATTCTTTGTTAAATTAAAAAAAAAAAAGAAAATCAAAATAACAAAATTGTCCTCTTTTTAAACGTCAAAATGTTAACTGTCGTTTCGAGAATTGGGTGACTATTGTTATAATTACTTTGTTTTTTGAGACATCTTATGTCATATTTTTAAGATGTGTTTATTCATATTACATTTTAAAAAAAATATATCATATTATCATTTATATTTTATATTTTATAGAATTGTATCACAAATAAAAGTATTTATAAAAATTAAATCTTAAAAGATTAATTTTTGAAAATTCCCCTTATTTTTATCTGAAATCCGAACTAGCTACAGAGCCCACATGGAGCCTACCATTCGTTGTGTTGTCAAAGCTCAACTAGTTTATTTTACGGTCTTTCCCACCATTTTTCACTGATGTTTTTGCTTTGGTGCTTTTTCACCGTCTGTTTGGTTCTTTGAGTGCCTTTCTGCTTTCTGGATTTGACGATAACGACAAACCTTGTAACACTATTCTCGTTTTCCTTCCTTGTGTAAAGCAACAGCTTTCTCACAGTCATCCTCTGAAACACTACTAAAACGAAAGAAAGATCCTCGCTCTCCTCAGAAATTATTTTTCAATTGCCATTTTCTGAAACAACTACTAATCACTGGAAGTTGGACAGGAGGTCATCAATTCCCAAGTTGTGATTAAGTAGGGGTGAAAAAAAAAAAAAAAAACAACAACAAACAAACAAACAAACGCTACAAGATAAACAAGCAAATATTATTTATGCACACGAGGCTCTAATCCCACTCTTTTATAAAAGGTGGATCTTACTTTAAGGCCTATTTAGGTCTTAAAAATAGGACTCACCCTTATAAAGGGTAGGACTATAACCACTAAAATTATACAATATTTTTTTAAGTTGGAACATAGAGTAATATTATTTGTCTATATGGCTGACAATCCCACCCTCTTAAAAAAAATATGCTCCGCATGTTAGGCTCATTGGCTCCTACAATTAGAGTCTACCCTTTATAAGAAAGCGGGCTATAGCTCCATGTGGTCATTGGTTATACAACATTTTTCTTAAAATGCTCGTAATTTTTTCTTTTTTTATATCGTACTTTACAGTTTTCTAGGTCCTTGTTTATTACTCTCAACAAGTTTATTTTGCATTCTATCTTTGGCACATGGTCTTGATCCTAGTTGTTTTTCAACTATCATGATTTGATATAGGCTTCACTCAGGTGCAGCGGCTGTAGCTAGAGAGGCATTGATTGTGGTGTACCATCTCTGTGCATATCACTAAATTGGTGATTGAACCTTCCATTCTAATTGGTGAATATATATATATATATATATATAGTCACTTTCCTAAGAAGCATGAAGTTAATTTCGTTGTTGTTGTTGTTGTGTTTGTTACATATGTATGCATATGTATATAATATATATATATATCTCAGGAAGAAGAACGTAAGCTGTGAAAGTAACATGAAGAAAGCAGTCGGTGTTTGTTTGCCACTGACACGTGCAGCTGTGGAAAGTGTTGAGAAGCGTGTTTTCTCCAAAAGTTGCCTACTTAATGTCGGGATTCCTAGTCGTCCCCTGGAAAACCAGGTCTGTTTTTCATAGTATGCTTTATTTGATTGATTAAAGGTGGTAAAAAACTACTTGTTGAGGAAAGATATCTAATAGAGGTATTTCATTGGTCATTGAGATGGTCTATTTTGCAATAGTTTGAAATAGACATCCCTTGTTGTAGTGACGTCTGTGCCTGCAGAGTATGTCATGAGTAAATCAAAATGAATTCCTTTAAGGCATAAGAATTTGGATGATTGGCCAATCTCTAATGATGACGAAATAAAGTTTGATTGTTTGATTATTTTGGTTTCATGGTTGCGAGATTGCTAATAACTTTGTCAACTTTGTGTTCAACAGGCTTCAAACTAACTAGGCAGAGTCCGTGGAGGTAGGGCCGACAATTTCGGACACAACATGATGATACGATACGAAAACGACATGAGATAAACGGATTTGGACTACATGTTTAATGATTTAGGCCACAAATGGGTTGGCATGAAACGAAAATAAATGGGCTGAATTTGTGTTAACATGTCTAACACGCCTTAACATGTTTAATTAATAAGCCGTAAAGGTGTCGACACGGCACGACACGACCCACCCGTTTATAACACATTTAAACTTAAAAATAAAAATATTTAAAATATTTATAATAAGTTAGTATTAATTAGATGTGTTTTTTTATATATATTTTTATTGGCTTTTTTAATTTTTTAATTTTTTTTTAAGTTTTAGTTAACTGAGTCATAAATATGCCATATACGTATTGTTATCATATCAACCCGTCACGACCCTCTTAGTAATCGTGTTAATCGTGTCGTGCCGTGTTACATGTGCTATAGGCAAGTCGTGTTCATGTTTGCATTTCTAGCACGTTTATTAATTATATCATGTTCGTGTTCGTCCTAATTATATTATGCTGTAAACGTGTGGACACAAACATGAATTTTGCCACCCTACATGGAGGTCATCTTTGGGCTGGTAAGCTGTCTCAGCTAATAAACATCCTTCTGCTGACAATTTCATGTCGAATCAACGAAACCTTGGTATTATGCTAGCACAGATGGGTCATCATGCTTCCGCAGCCGTGAGTTGATCTTATTTCATTTCAGAAAATCTCTAACTTCGGCATTTTTTCTGTAGTGGTTTAAAAAATTATTCTTATTCTTAATTGAATCCCCCTTGAGTTTCCAGGGTGCAGCAAGACGCTTGAACTCGCAACGAAAGAATGTGGAGATTGAATCTGTTGGAATTGCTGGAAAGCCAAATTCTCTAACATACAGTCAAAAAGTATTTCTGGTTAAAGGTAGCTTTAATGCTTAACTAACAAATACCGAAGTATCAAATACCGAAGCATTTTCAGACTGTTTCAAACTCTGAAACTTAAAGATTAGATGTCTAAACATGAAGCTCGAAGAAAAATATTTTATCAAATTTGTGTCTGCTTTAAGGCCTCACAAAATTTAATCCCCAATTAATTTCTTACCATCCAGCATCCACTCAGAGGTGATGATAATCTATGCAAGGCAAAAAAAAAACAAAAAAAAGATCCATTTTGCTAAGTGCCAACAGGGGAACAACCGCCACAATTAATGTAAAAAGTTGCCCCCAAATAAAATATAAAAAAACCACTTGGTTTCTTGACAAAATTTATCAGCTCTTTTTCAACAAGTCCCACTGCTTTTAGTTTATGGGAGATGTTCATGTAATGCCCCCAAAGTAAAGGCCATCTACGTCTACAAAACCAATTAAAAGCTTTCAAAATTTCCCGCAAATAAAAAGATGAGATAAGGCCATGCAACTCCAACTAAAGCACCATTAATTCATTTACAACTCCTCCTGAAAAGACAAGATTAAAGAAAGGAACTGATTTTTATACGCAAACAGAAGCTTTTTTTGAGAATCCCTTTTAACATCTCATCCTTCCAACAATACATGTTCATCGCATACAATTTTGCTCTTCATTCCTAATGTCAAATCCTCCGTTCTATTATATATGGTGGACACACATATAAGAATCTATATCCAGATTTGTGGTGTCAAGAATCTTTGTTGATTTAACTAATAAAGAAACTAAAAAACCATTCAGGCTTTTAAGAACATCTAAGGCTCCACCTCTCTCCACTCCATTCTCTTCTAAACAAACTAAGCAATCATTCGATCCATGTAAAAGGAAAACATTGAATATTTAAAAAGCATAGCAAGACATATCTTCCCCTATTGAAAAATTTCTCAAAAACTATTATCCACATTATATGTTCGCCTAATTTGTTACATCAAATTTAATGTCAACCAGTGAAACTAACGCAAATGAAATGCATAAAGGCGTATGTAGGCTAACCAAAATAGATAAAGGCATAGTACCGAAATGAAATAGACTGACCGTGAAAGCTGGAGGCTGATATAATGTTCACAATATGTATGTAGGCTGTAGCTAAAAAATTTCTAAGATGGTATACCTCTAAAGTTCAAACAAAAATTAATATGTGAAAAAGACCCCAAAGTTATGATTTTTATAAAGTATTATAATATTAATAAAAAACAGTCTTAATTCGTCCAAAAGCAATTGGGTTTCCTCACTAAAAAAATTAAAAAAAAATTAATAAAAAAGACCAAGAAGTTTTGTCTATGAAGTGTGCTCATAAAATATAACGTCTTAATTTCTCGCCACTAATCAGGTTTAAGCTAATCTAGAGAGCACGAAGCACATAGGAAAACCCAAAAAGAGTACTATAAACTAAGGAAATTTCACCCCAAGGCCAATATGTGGATCGGATTTTTTTCAATAAAGATTCTGAAGAGCAATAAATTATTAATTTTCTCTGTACAAGGATAAGAAGCTAAATAAATTTGATCTATTTCCTATCCCATACCAGCACAACTTTCAATTAGCAACTTGTAATTTTATCCCGTAAAAAAACTTGTAATTTTGTAAATAATAACAATATCAAAAATGGCATTTTGAGAAAGCGAAAGAGGAAGAAAAAGATCAAGAAGTCACCAAAATGCTTCCTGTTTTAGTTCAACAATCAACATTCAAGTAAATCGGAAGCAGCAATAATAATAATCAGCAAAACAACAAAAAAATAACTCGCTTAAGTACCTTTTAGTTCAATGGTTAGTTTAGATTAAAGACTTGTCCTTCTAAATCAAAGCACCCAAATGATAGTAAAAAAAGGCACGACATAGCAGCCAAAAGATGAATGACATAGTGAAAGAAAACAAGCTTATAATGGAATGAAGTTTGTTTAATAAAAAAGCCAAAGCATCGGTCATATCATTGGTTCTATGTAGAATAATAAATCTTTCTGTAAATCTGTTTAGCCCCACCCATCAATTCCTAAAACCCAGTTAATGAAAAGTTGACTTTCGGCCAATATAACTATGATTGTGATTCACTGAGTAGTTTAAAATAAATTATATGGATACCAACTTTCGAACCTGTAGGAACACTAACCAAATCCAAATCAACAATCTCCACAAATACACTAGAACCTAAAATGATCATGAAAAACTCAACCCATAATCACAAAGGGGAAAACCAATGATTATATATAAAAAATAAAAGGTACCACACAATTCATCAAATACTCAACCCAAAATCACAAGGAAATAAAACATTGATTGTTGGTCAAATAAAAACAAAAAACAAAAAACAAAAAAAAGAACACAACAAACAATTAATCGAGAACCATGAAAACAAAAATGCAAAGAAATATATTAATATGAAACAAGAGACTTACCTGCATCAAAAGGAACAAAAGCTACATATGATCAAAGCCACCTAAAAAGAGAGTCGTTCGTTTTTTTTTTTTTTTTTATTCCGGTGGAGGGGGAAAAAGTCAGATGAATAAAACACCCTTCCAAAAAAAGAGAGTTATTATTATTATTATGGGCAGACTCCATCCGATCCTTAATCATTTTCCTTCATCAATGGCTTCCTTTCAAAAGTCCACATCGATACCACGTAAAACAAAAAATTAACGATATAAAGTTGGAGAAATCAACTACATCAAATTAGTTTTACAAAAATCACAATGGTCAAGAAACCCCCTCAAAAATGGAGAAAGCTTCTCTTCTTTCTTTCCATTTTTTGGGCAAAGGCCATACCCACAATAATTTTCCTTTCCAGTTAATTGCCTTCTTTCACAAACTCACATAGGGATAGAGAAACCAACATAAGACGAATACGTTGATAGGAAGGGCAAATGGAAGAGGAGTCACCACCAACATAAAAAAGAGAAGAGAATAAGGATGACAGGAGGAAAGAGACGCGTTAAGCAAAAAAACTGGGGCAAGAAGCCGGAAAGCAAGGAAGAAGAAACAATGGAGAGCAAGTAAGAAAAGGAAAAAAAAAAGAAACGTTTCGTCGTTTCCTTAATCCTGGGTTTTTAACGTTAAAAGCACGTTCTCGTTTTGTACGTGTTAAAGATATATAAAGTGCCTAATCTTTAATTTATCCTCTTTGACAAGTAAATTAAAAATCTTGATAAGTATTTGTTCATTATGATGCTTCATTCAAAATATAATGATAAACAATTATCATATAAAATACAAATATAGTGCTTAAATTTTTTTCATTTATCTGTCGCAATTTTTGTTAGATATATGAAGCGGCTAATGTTTAATTTATCCTCTTCGACAAGTATAATTAAAAATATCGAGAAGTATTTGTTTATTACGGTGTTTTATTCAAAATATAATGATAAATAATTATCATTTGAAGCATAAATATAATGCTTAAACTTTTTTCAGAAGAATGTTAATTAATGTTTAATTTATTCTCTTTGACAAATATCATTAAAAATATTGACAAGTATTGGTTTATTACGATGTTTCATTCAAAATATGATGATAAACAATCATAATAGGAAATATAAATATAATGCTCAAACTTTATTTATAATAATGTCAAATAGTCAAATTAAGAATTCACACAGATTGCCTTATAAACATCCTATTCTAACAGGTATTTAACCGTGCTTTTTGATACACTCACTTTTGTTCTATTTAAGTAAATGATATATTCTTTTAAGCATTTAAGGATGTCACAAATACATATGATTTGTGAGATTAAAACAGTTCATTAAGTACTCATCAATTATGACAGATTTGGATAATACATTTTCTTGCATTTAAAGATGTGACACACACATATTATGTTATGAAGGGAGGAAATCATTTAGCTCGTGTTTCTTGAGATGTATCTCCGTATAGTTTCTATGATTCTTTTGTTCTATTCGGTAAATTTGAATTAAGTATTTTTATAATAACTTCAATGAATTTCATGATGTAATAGGTAAGTTTAAGACTAGAATTAAAGTCTTAGCTAATGAGGTTCAACGATGCTATGTTAATTTTATATTATAAATTATGGTTATTTATGTTTTGATTGAATAGTGTGGAAATAGAATTCTTAGATAACAATCATAATGGTTATTTATATTTTGATTGAATAGTGTGGCGGAAGCTCTAGCAATTCGTTTGGGTTTAGTAACTGCTTGAAACATGGGGACATCTGTTGTCATTTGTAAGAGTGATTCTCTTATTGCAATTAAGTGCCTAAACAGCCATATTGATAGCTTTCTCAAGTGTTTTTTTTCCAAGATGTTGCCTTCGTTTGGATTGTTGGAGACCTTAATTTTGTTGCGCATCATTTGGCAAAATGGTCTAGTATTTATAGTCAGTTTGGTTTTCATAAGGTTCCCACGCTGCCTTCTTTTGTTCTTAGGGCTAAGGTGGAGTGTCCTCCAGTTCTTAGTGCCCAGTTGTGTCTGTTTTGTTTGCTCTTCAGTTTGTTTGGTCATTTTGTTCCCTTTGTGTTTGTTTCGTTGTTTAGCCTAGTGCTTGTTCTTGGCCTTTTTTTAAGTCTAGCTCTCTTGGTGTGAATGAAAGTTCTCTTTTAGCAAAGAAAAAAATAAAAATAAAAATGAGCAAATAAAAAACAAGATAGACACATGTGCACCAATAGTGAGAAGAAGCATCGGTAGGAATATTAAAAAATTTAGATACACGAGGTTAGCGTCTCGATAAAAGAAGTTTTAAAACTAAAACAAATCTTATCGTTGACAAGGGTTTGACTAATATTTCTCTCATATGAGGATTCAAATCTTTGACTCATGTGGACTCTAAAATGAAAATTTGAAGGAAAAAATTATAGTATAATAGTAATATGTTTAGCAAGAGTGGATTTGGATGGAATGATGCGAAGAATTTAGAAAATTTCAAACTCTAATATATGCAGATGTTCTATCATAATATAGGGTGCATTGTAAACCTGTGATATAGAACTTCCAAGAAATTCCAGATGAAGTCAATAACCACAATGTTTTTTGCAACTTCTACATGTGCTTTATGCCAACGCTTTACACAAACAAAACACTTCAGCGATACAACCTCTGACGGTAATCTGAACACAAAATGCTCATCTTGGGTTTCGTTCGATCTGACGTAAAACGAATGTTCTTACATGCAGTCTGTAGCCTTACTCAAATCAAAAGCAAAAATTGTCACTCATAGAGTGAAGCTTCTTCAAGAATATTTCTTTATCTCCTTATGAAACGTGACAATGTTACTCTTGAAAATCACATATTCGAAAAGAGCAGGAGAACATGACACTCTCCTCTATTCTTCATGCAATGCTTGAAACATTAAGCAAAAGATGCAGCATATGCTATAGGAAATACGAACAACATATGTGCAGATAAGATACTATAAACTTTGCGTTGTTGAATATATAATACATTATATTTTGACTTGAAAATATCATTCTTATCATAGCACCATAAAGAGGTTGAGGGGTTACAGGTAGAAGCCTTGTCCGCTTTACAAAAAACTTGAAAATATCTATAGAATTAATCGTAGAATTGGAAGAAGTACTGAGACTCCTGCTGGTATAGCTGATGACATTGAAACTAATGATCTTAAAGTAGAAGAAAAATCTGGTACATTTATGGTCAACCAATCATCAAGTGCTAACTCAATTAAATCATCACGTCAATATATATATATATATGAGGAAGTGAGGACTTGAAGAAACTACATAAAATGATAAATGAGTCAAATTTACATGTAGAGATGATAGTTCTATACGTAGTGGATGACATAAGGAAGAAAGATCGTCATCATAATTTCATATGGGATGAAATAAAAAAGATATTCTCGTTGATTATCAGATTGGGGCATTAAAAATCTTATTGTTGAAGAGCCGTGAAATGTTAATGTCTTCAAAGCTTTGGATGATTCAAAAAAATTGAATTGGGTAAGATCATTCTTGCGAAGATATAAGAAATGAAACTTATTAACTCTTGTTTGTGTGACGAATTTGTTATCCTCGTACTTATAAAATAACTTTGGTACTTAGTTTTGCACAAAACTTTAATCTATCATCTAATGCAATTAGTTTTGGAAAATAGTTATATACCTATTTTGTATTTTGTGGTGATTGACAATTTAGATAATATGGATGATATATTTCAACTATTATATTGGAATTTTTATGTATGCGAATTTGAATTACTTGAATTAATAGATTTTTTATTTAATATGTAAAAAAACAAAATTAAGTACTCATTTGAGCCATTAGATTTTACATTTATTTGTTTTACATATTTATCAATTTAATATTATTTTTTATTTTGTGTGCAAGATTAAAAATTATTTAATTTAGAAATGATGTCAATTTAAAATTTAATCCTAATTTAAGACTACAACATTAATCATAAGATACGATTAATCAAAATCCAATCTTATCCTTATTAATGCACTTTAATTCAATCTCTTACAGTTATCTTATCCAAGATATCTTATTACACCCACCAAATGAACCTTTTTAGTATTGCATGCATGCATACATACATACTTACATACATATTACAAGTATACATTCAGGCTCTCAAGTCAAAGATGCCTTGTTGTGATCGGGAGGTTTGGTGGCTAGTGGAGATCCATGTCAGTGAGATCTGTAGGAGGATGTTGCGGTGGGAAGTGGCAGAGTCCATGGTTGACAAGACCGACAAAGGTTGTCTGTGGAAGAACGGGGTTGAGGTTGAGGGATCCAAGCCAATGGGAGGGCTCGCCGATGGGGGAGATTTGGTTCAAGTTGGGGTCAAACTGATGGCAATGAGAAGCAACAAACTAAAGAGATTGTCAGGGGAGGATGACCTTCATGCATTGGATTTGCGGCTATCGGTTACTTGGTCAGGACTCGGAAGTATATAAGTGGGGTCATCAGAAGTTTGACGATGATGAGGATCATCAAAAGCAGGCTAGAAAGTGGCGGCAAAGGGCTCTCTTTTGTCAAGAGGATATCTCTCTTGTTTTGTTCTTGTCTAGGTTTTGCTATAAATGCGACGAGGTCTTTATCACATCTGTTTCGTCTTGTGTTCATGCACATTGGCATTGTTGATGTAATAAAGAAAGTAGTTTTCCTACTTCTAGTTTTTGTTCATATGTCACACATGTTGGCTAGTAGTGATGTGTGTAGTGATCTCCAGATATGCGAGGTCATATGTGCCCTTGATAGGAAGGGTTTGGTGTCAATCGATTGGTTTTGTTCATCAATTGTGGTAGTGTCTTGTAACAAGCTTGTTAGCCAAAGAATGACTATCCAAGAGGGAGGTAAATTGGGTTTTTAAAACCTTTTACAATTATTTGAAATTTTTAGATTAAGCGGACAAAAAAAACCACGCAAATAGCAATTGCGATAAACCTCAACAAATATAAATGCGTTAAAGTAAAGAGTTAAGAATAGAGAAATACAAACGCTATTTATAGTGGTTCGGCAATATGCCTATGTCCATTATCACCCAGCAAAGCTTGACTCAAAGCTTGACTTGACCTCTTTTACTATAATGACTGTCTTTCTAGCATAATCACTCCTTGTATAAACCGGAGACTTTTCTATCCGAGGTTAACCACGACCTCTTACAACTGTCAATTTTACACAGATATTGGCAAACCAAAAATCCCCAAGTTATAAGCCTTAGAAATCTATCACTCAAATTATGTTTTAATAATTTGGCTCACTCATGAGATGAACTTTCAAATAAATGATGAATACCAGGAAAGACTTAATTTGGAAGGTGTCGGTAACTCTCTGGATAGGATATAAATTATGTAAGCTAAAGAGTATATGAGAATATAATGAAAACAACGTAAGAATGCTTACAATTAATACTTCTTTTGCTTGGTTAATGAACAAAATAAATAGAAGCATATATATAGCCTCATTGTACTCAAAGAAGCCTTAAAATATCAATTTTGGCTCAAAATAGCTGTTGCAAATAGAGCTCTAACGTTCAAAAAACTAGCCGTTGTAGACTGACCAGAAGGCTGGAAAATGAGACTAGTAGGCCGAACTTTAAAATTTGGCCAAAATAGCTCCAACGATCATCTAACCAGCAGGCCGCCACAAGGTAACTAGCAGGCCTGTCTAATGAGATCGATAGGGCATCCAAAGCATGATAAAAATCATGCTTTTGTGATGTTTAATCAGCAAGTCGATGAGGATTGCTGATAGGTCAGTAGAAAGTTAGAAAAACCAGCTCTTTGTCCTATGTAATCGGTAGGCCAGTCTTATTGGACAGGGCGTCCTAAATACTTGTTCTAAAAATGCAGTTTTTATAAAGCTATGATAGAAAAAATTGTGTGCATTGTAAGTATGCATTTTAGATACAAGGTACAGTATAAAAATATTTTGTTAATTAAAAGCATTTAAGAAAAATATTTTTACATGTTTAAAAACATATGCGTCTTTTAAAACTTTTATGAATGTAAGTGTATGAGTGTGACTTAAGCTTGCATAATCCATACTATCTAGAAATATTTCGTACTTAGAAGACAGGAAATAAAACAATTGTTCTTCAAGTCTTTATGAATTCTTCTTCTTCATAATCTACATATTGCTTCCAATACTTGATTGTTCTTGATATTTGAATTGCTCTATTCTAACATGCTACATTAGCAATACTCAAGAAAACAATTAACCATTTTGTATTATATAATTAAAAATTGTTTTGTTATCATCAAAACCAAATTAAATTAACTTAATGAAATCTTGGAGCCAATAGAGCCGTTGTTGAGCTCAATTTTATATGTCGAGTGAGTTCTTTCTCTTTGGGCCTTAATGCTTGTATTCTACTCTTTTGCTTCATCCATCTTTACAAATGGATCCAATGTACATTTGGTGTCAAATTTGCATATAGTGGTGGTCATATGCAACTATATTTGTACTATTTTTAATTTAAATGAAGTTTCATTTCCAAAAAAATTATTTTTTTCAAAGCTGTCACAATTAATTTTTTGACAACTAAAGCAAATAGTTATTACACATTACTTATCTTAATAATAAAAATAAATATTTACATGTGCAGCTAATATCCATGCTGTTATATGAATTATTCATGAAACTAATATATCAGTGTTGACAATAATCCTATGTTGTCAAGCTTTAATAGCAAAAAGTTGAGAAAGAGTGTCATCCTCAGGGGATGCTATCTACTTCTTACTAAGTATTGTAATTAAAACAATCTCACTTAGCAAAACAAGCAATGGTATAGAGGTCTAGAGGTTTCGATTTCACCTAGCCATCAACTATGCCTTTTATTGTCAATTTATTTCTAATTAATATTTCTAGTTTATTAATCAAGAACCCTAATTTATTCAATCCCCCTCTCTTAAGTGCCGAGTGAAAATTTTACTAATAACCAATTTCGATATTCTATAAAAATAAAATTATCAAGAATTCATTAAAATCTAAGCTTCTTTAAAATAGCCATAAAGGAATTATAGGCCTCTCGAACTTAATAAAATCCAAGGTCATATTATCCAATGATCACATCTAAAATTTCTGCTCTTGAGTGTCGAGTTGTAAATGCTAAATCATCCAATTCTTGGCCAATAAATTAAAAGCATTAAGAAGAATATATTATAAATAAGCTGAAGGAAACTATATTAAAAATAATTAGATAGCAAAAGACATGGTATCTGGCATAGGCTAACCTTTAGAAAAAAGACAATTAGTTCATGATAAAATAAAATAAACCCTAATAAGCTTCTTAAACATGAACAAAGGAAGAAAGAAAACTAGGGTTGAAGATGATAAATGCTTCCGTCTCTCGACTTCATAGGCTTCTTCTCCCTCATTGGGTTGTTCATTGGAAATCATGAGTGCACAATATCATATATGAAACGCCCCTTAAATCGGATGCCATAGATGTCGTTACATACATACGTTCGTACTTGTTTAAACTTTAAACATATAAATAATATCAAACTTAAACCGTACTATTGATTTTAAAAGTATTTAAACTTACATTACCAGGATCCATTCATACGTCAATTTTTTTTTTAACTTATCATTGTTTAGAATAACAATGTTTAACTTAATTCCATAACATAATTTATTGAATAATACTTAAATTAATCATAAACTTATTTCATAATATAGGTTTATCGAATTGTAAAATCAGGACTTATAAAAATATCACATTAAATCTCTTTGATCATTACATCATTTGAAATCCACTTATTCCCACAGTTCGGCAGGCCGAACTTGGGACTTCGACAGGCCGAACATCATCGGCAGGCCGGCAGAGGCTTTGCAATTCGGACCAAAAATTCATCCATGTTCGGTAGACCGAAAAATTAGATCGGCAGGCCGAACTTCTGGTCTTCGACAGGCTAGCCACAGAGTTCGGCAGGCCATCCGAGACCAAATTCCCTTAGAAAACTTAATTTAAAACATACTAACTTTACGTAAAATATAGCGGAAGTTCATAATTCATTAAAAATGATAAAATATCTTATAAAACCATAATATAAGTATTCTTAAAACTTAACATAAAAATATATGTTCAAAATATAAAACTTGATTAAATCATAAAATCGTTTTTCTTGGCGTGCCTCTGGTTACAATTCATCGTTCATGATGCTCACACGCCTTCCCATGTCCTCCTCCTAGTCCATGATTTTCTTACCCTTATCTACAACATGACATATAACAATATTAAGCTAATGCTTAGTAAGTACATATATTCTCACAATTTAAAACATTTCATAAACGTCATCATCATCATCATATCATAAAAGTGCCTTAAGCACAATTTCATAGAAACATATCTTTCTTTACGTTGACCATTTTAAAACTTAATCCATTTTTATCTTAAGGGCCCAAGTGTTGCACTATAAACATCATCATAGGCGAGCCGTCATGAGAGGAGAAGGGTAGCTAATCCCAAACCAAACATGACATCATAACATAACATTTCATAACATTGGGTGTGCAACACTTATTAGGTGATACATATATACATACTTTTCATTCTTTGAAACATGTCATCATCATACATGCATATCTTTAAAATCATGAAAATCTTTCATATAAAATCCTTTGAGGAAAATCATCATGAATATCCTTGTAAACATATCATCAAACCTTGTAAAAACATGTGTCATGTTGCAGGTGAGAATGTACTTACCTTAACGATAGCTTACTTAACCTCAAAAATGCACTTGGTGACGACGCCGCGGTCTCGATGTGCTCGCTTCCTTGAGTGTTCATGTCATTTATCATTTAAAAATGCAATAGAAATCAATACTTATAATGAAATATCCATACACATAACATTCATTCATATAATATTCACATATACATACACTCATGTATACATTCATCATATTTCAGACATATCCCATAATCATCATCATAAAATTATCATCAAAACATGTAAACGCTATTCATAACATGCTTCCTTAAAAAAAATCAAAACATTTCATACATTGTAAACATGAAAAATCTTTTTTGAAAAACATTTTCTAATAATTTAACACACATATATTTAATTTAAAACTCCATACAATCATCATATTATCATGCATAAAATCATTTTATTATCATAAAATCATGTAAATACATAAAACGTTTAATAAAACGAAAATCCCAAAAACAACATTATCAAAACATTTCATAATCATAAAATGCATTCATCTTGCATACTCATACATATGCATATTTTAACAACTTTTCATGAAAACATCATATTTACCCCTTGAATGATCATTACATTTTTATTCATAAAAATTAAACAGTAACATTACTGTGAAGGGTAGAAGACAGAAATATCCATTTTTCATAAAACTACCGAAAAGACGTGAATCGTGAAGAAACATCACACATAACATTCATGAGCATCATAATAAAAACACAAAACAAAATACAATACCTAGAGAGGACATTGTAGACGAATTTGAGGAGGAGAATATCTTTTAAAAACACAAGAAAAACTGAGTTCTTACCTTGAAATTTCTTTCCAAAACTCTTGATTTCACCAACAAACTTAAAAATTTTCTTTCAAATTTTACTTAGAAAATTTTCGTGAGAGAGAGAAAAGGAACTCGTGGAGAAGAGAAGAGGAAGATAGGGAAATCAGAAAATGTCTCAGAGTTTTTGAGAGAGAGAAAGCGTGAGAAGGAGAGAAAATATTAAAAGAAGAAACGTTAAATTTTTTAACGTAACAAACACCATTGATGGGAATTCAATTCCCTTCATTAAGTCAGAAATTTTCTGACTGTTAAGGGCTGTTGGCGTGGAAGGAAAGAAGAGAAAGAAAAGGAAACCACAACACATCATCAATCTTACTATGTTTTGCCCGTTTAAAATTGGAAACCATTTAATTTGACACAAATCAATGCAAGTCAAACCCTTTAATTTCCTTAACTGATAAAAACATTCCATTATTATGCCAATTAATCACATTAATTCATCCAATTAACGTAATTAACTTAGCCATAACTCTGGAGAGATTTTTGCTGACTGCTCGTCAGCCATGTTTGGCCTGTCGATTTTCCCCTTCGACCTGCCGGTGGGTTTCCTCGGCCTGCCGATCTCAGGCAAGAAGTTTGGCCTGCCGATCTGTCATTAAATGCCATACCATAAAACATTCATACATCATTGCATCATAAATAAACATACATTCGAAATTTTACATGAACACTGGAGCACAACGATCCCATGCGGTCGTCACCTGTCACAAAACTTGACATATAAAAGTTAGTAACATGCACATCACATATCATATCATATAACGTAATTTATTAAATAAATTCCTTATCAACGTTACTAACTTAACGTGGTCAATTACATAAAATAGGCGGGTGTTACAATATAAACAAGTAAGATAATGACGAATAAAAGTATCGCCCCACAAGGATTGATTTTAATTTTTGTTAATTATCAAAATTGTATTAATTCTAAAATTATTTAAGTAATTGATTAAAAAGAAAATAAAATGAAATTAATAAAACTAAAATAAGATAAACGAAACTTAAATAATAAAAATAAACTCTAGGGAAAGTAGACATGTAGAAAGTAGTTTGGGGAAAAGGAAGGATTATAGTGGCAGACTCGCTTATGGAATGCTAGGATTCTCAATAAGGTCAAGATTCATGCTTGGCGGGCATTTAATGGCATTCTACCTACTCTTTTCCAATTGTCTCGCAGGGGTGTTAAACTACGGACTACTTGCAAGATTTGCAAAAAGGATGTGGAAGACCCAACGCACATTTTGTGGTCTTGTCCTAGAGCTTGAGAACTGTGGAAGTTAAGTTCTATTTGAAGTGTGGTGAAACGGTTCACCACGGTTCCCAGGTGGCTCTACACTCTTTATGTACTTTTGTAGTGAACCATGGAAGAGCTGTAGAGTTTGTTTATGGCATTATTGCTGGACAGGAATTGGTCCATTCATGAAGGACACTTGGAAAAGACTAGCGTCTCATTGTAATAGGCTAGGCAATTGTTGGGAGACCACCAATAGTGTGTGAAGATAGGCACTCCTAAGCAGCTTGGGTCTGTATACTAGATAGAAAATGGAAGTCCCCTTGAAGAGGTGTAGTGAAGATTAATGTTAATGCAACGAGGAAAACAAATCTCAATTTCATTGGAATTAGGATAGCCTACGGGATTAGTTTGGGGGGTTTTTGGGGTCAGCAGTAGTGCGTATGGATAGGAGGTTTACTCTGCATGTGGCCGAGTGTTTTACAGTTCTAGAAGGGGCTTAATTTGTAATTTAGGGAGGTTTTTCCGATTAGATGATCGGGTTAGATGCTATTAATGCATTTCAAGCAGTTAGAAATTTGGCATCGAGAACTCTTGAAGCTTTGATCATTAAAGACGCTCGTGTCATCATTTCACCAACAAACAGTTATCTAGTCTGCTACATTTTCCATCAAGGAAACACTGTAGCCCACTGTCTAGCTAATTATGCATGTTCTAGTTTCCTAGATTCTATTTATTTTTATTGGTGCTTATGTATTAGCGGATATTGCTACTGATGAATAAAGTTCAGGATTCTCCTAAAAAAGCTTTAGACTGATTAATAGAATTGTTAGCCGAATGCACGAAAATTACCTACTTGTCTCTTCCAACATACTAGTAGAAATATTTATGTTAATTAGAACCTCTATATTCCTAGAAGGAATTAATTTTATACAAACTCATTAACTTCAAGCATTCACAATGATTACACATGCGCTAAGAATATATATTCTTATTTCAAATTGCATATGCTATTCTATTATTGATAAAGACCCAAAATCCATTTTTTAATTTCATCAAAGTCCAACAACATCACCTAATGATCAGCCAATCATAAAGAGCATTAAGCACATAATAGAATAGACAATTTCAAAGAATCAACAATAATCCAAGAGAGCAAGAATAAAGCAAAATCCATTAATAGGATACATTAGAACCTTAGAACACAAAACTAACACATAAATGAAAATAAAAATAAATACCAATAGTGAAGCATTTTTAGGATCTATAAAGATTTAGAAAATAAAAATAGAAAAGAAGTCACCAAAGTGGAGGTGTCACAAATTTCAAATTCCTTCTTCCCAACCTTCTTTTAACTCATTTTTGTTGCTCAAAAATGCGCTTTAATGGTGTCTTGATGAACATAAAAAATCTAAATATTAAAACTAAAAATAAATCCTAAAACTAAAAATAAGAACTAAATTATAAATTTATTTTTTTCTCTTTTTAATCATTTCTCTCTCTCATGAATCGGCTCCCAAAACAATGGAGCTTTCCCTCGGGTACTACTCTACCCCAAAAACGAAATGCTCTAGCTCGCTTAAACATAAACAGTCCAACTAGGGCATCTGATGCGTTTACCACATGGCATAGCTAGGCTAGAAGAGGGAGCTGATGGGATGCATGGCAAAGCTCAACTGGGTGGAGCGCAAGGTTGCATAGGAGGAGCATAGGCTGCATCGCAATTAGGTCGAGGACGCTAGGCTTAGTGCACTGATGCCACACAACACGTGGAGCGTTGCAAGTGGTGAGAGGCTGCTGTGTACAATTTGGTGGAGCAGAGTTATAAAAAACGGATGGAAGGAGGTTATTTCATATTTGCTCACAAAAAATGAGGGGACATAATAACATTATGAAAGTTAACATAACTGACATAGTTTGAGGACAAAATATAAAAGTATTCTGCAAAAAAAGGTCCAAAAAACTTACAAAGTTAGATAGAAGGAGATACTTACTAAAGGAACAAAGTTTGAGGGGATTAAATAGCACATTTTAGAGGTCGGGGGCAAAGTGACGTAACTGACATGATTTGGAAGGCAAATGTAAAAATTCTCCTTATCTTTATTACGAAGTTATGGATTTCCTTCATTATATGTATTAACTTTCTCTTCTATCTCAACTATTATGTCTTCAAAATAGAGTTATTGATTTCTAATCAAATCCACATATTGATATATCAAAAAGTCATACCATATGTATATAAATTAAACCATCACTAAAGATTGAGATTTACCCCCATCTTGATAAATAGAACAAAAATTCTTCATATTTAAACAAATTTTATTAAAGAACTATGTCTATCAAAATACCTAATTGAAATGTCTTTTTTAATAACCCCTACTATAACATATATATATTTTTTTCAAAATGTGTTTGTTTCTAACGTGGTCTTCTGAAAGTTACTTTCATAAATATTTTTTTTATTGCTCCACTAAAATATTTTCTTCTAATTGTGTCTTTATTTAGATATCTTCTGTGACGACCCGCCTTTTTGGACAGTCACTTTACTTTCTTAAACATCGGTCTTAAGTAGTAATCTTACTTACATAGTAAGAAAAATACTGAATTAAATTTTTTTTTTCTTAAACATTCTTTGAAACATTTTTTGAAAACTGCTACGACCTCTATCGCCAATCAAGTCGAGACCTCGCTCAACACTTGACTTTAAAACTGTTTTAAATCGTTTCTTAAAACTTAATAAGAAACATTTACTAAAACATAACTTAAAACTTAACTTTATAATTATATTAAACAGTTCATAAACTGTATCTTAAAACTTGGAAATATTTCTTCAAACTTTAAAAACACTATATTAAATAGTGGAAAATATTTCTTTTAAACAGCGAAAACTTACTATAGTGGTATCCATACCCAAATCCTCGCATCCGTCCTCCGTAGCACCCAGCTCTTCTAACGGGTCATACTGGTCGCCCATAAAACTACCTGCAGCATGAAGAAACTTTTAATAAGCTTTCACTCAGTAAGTTCAAATATATTCTCACAAATCATTTAAAACATGCTTTAGAAACTTTTTTCATGAAAACCTTTTCTTAAAACATTTTTTTCATAAACGTTTTTCATAAACATTTTTCATAAAACATTTCTAAAACGTTTCTCATAAACGTTTTCATAAAGCATTTCTGTAACGTTTTTCATAAACGCTTTTCATAAAATATTTAACATAAAACAATCCTCAGATTGCTCTTTATAATCGTCATTTATGTTTTTATAATCACTTAATATAAAACGTTCCTCAAAATATTTTCCATAGCATATAAATCTTTCATAACAAGGAAAACCAGTAAAATCAAAATGCATATTTCCATTTATGGTCAATTATGAACATTCTTTTCTTACTTTAACTTTCTTTCTTCATTCCTTAGCTTTCCTTATCTTGCTTAACTTTCTATCCTTGTTCCTTATCTTTCTTTATCTTACTTTAACTTTCTATCTTTTGTTACTTAACTTTCTTTATCTTATAACCTTTAGTGTTCGTACCAACATCTTTAATCATGAGATCATAAATGTGATGCTTCCCTTGTGGAAGGCTTAAGACTATCGATCTTCGAGGGCATGTACCTCACATTTAGGAGGTTAAATTTTAACTTTACTTTCATTACCTCACAACAAGGAGGCTGGTACGACACTTTCTTTTTATCTTTACGTTACCTTTTTATCAACCTTAGCGAGCATATCAAATGCAATCACATCATATGCAAACACACTTGCAATTCATAGCTTATACTGTAAAACTTATTGCATAACAAATGCAACATAAAACGCAAACATATTTTGCTAATCATAATTTGTATCCTGAAACTTATTGCATAACAAACGCAACTTATTGCATAACAAATGCATCATAAAACGCAAACACATTTCGCTAATCATAATTTGTATTCTGAAACTTATTGCATAACAAATGCAACTTATCGCATAACCAATGCAACATATAACGCAATCACATTTTACAAATCATAACTTTTATTTTGAAACTTATTGCATAACAAATGCAATATAACCAATGCAATATATAACGCAATCACATTTTGCAAATCATAACTTTTATTTTAAAACTTATTGCATAACAAATGCAACTTATCGCATAACAAATGCATCATAAAACTTATAACTTAAACTATAGAATATTAAGCATTATCAAAATGCAAAACATACTTTAAATACTTTGAAAATCGTAACTTGAACTTTTAAAAAGCATTATGCATATCAATATGCAAATAGACTTTAAACATAACAGTTGCAAATTCGTTGCAAATCTTGCTTTGAATCTTTAAAATCTTTTGCGTATAAAAATGCAAACATACTTTAAAAACAACTTGCATAACAATTGCAAGCACATTTGCGAATATATAAATAAACATTTAAAAATCATTTATTCATGTTGTAGGTGAGATTTGAACTTACCCGGACTATACTCTAGCGTTCTCTATTCCGTTCATTTTCCTTTTCCTTCCATTAGTCGGCTTTCGTGTCCTGATCATAAGACACCCGATTAATTAGTTAACTTTCTTTATTATTGGTCTCACATCTATTGACGCATTCTAAACTAACCTCAAGTATAAGGTTGTCTCAAGTAATATTTTCTCAGTGAATCCGAGGTCGAACCCACATGAAAGGATTTATTCAGTTCCAGTACATGTATTATATTAACTTTTTCTTTTTATTTAAACTAAAAATTTTGAGGATTAATATTTATTATTCACAGAATGTATTTACAATATTTACACATTTTTACAACATTTTTTTCATCTTTAAATTTTGATAATTTGGAACTTTAATAACAAGAAATGCAAATAATAACTTAAGTAGAGTAACAACAATAATAACGACAATTTAAGGAAGTAAAACAACAATAATAACAGGACTTAGGTTCAAAGGTTCTATTCTAACAATTATCTTCAATATATTTTAATTTTGCTTTTTATTTATTAGTTGATTTAAGTATACACTATGTCATCCTATGTCGACAATAAATCAAGATTTACGAAGCATTCACTGTGCCATTCCATGTCTATAGTGTAGCAAAAACACAACTTAATAAATAAGCAGCATTTCAACATAACTTAACTAAAATAACAACCAAGATAGTAATTTAAGCATTTACCGAGCCATTCTCTGTCTACAAGTAATCAAGGTCCTCCCAAGCATTATCCGTGCTAGTTTATGTCGTCGATAAATTAGAACCGTAATTTTGACAGAGTTCTAGTTAAGAAAATATTGAAATTCTAAGTTTTCTAAGAAAATATTTTGGCATTACAACAGCTTAGAAAACTAAGAAAAATAAAAAATATTTTAAGATAATTTTGCCAGAATTTTCCCCTCTCCCCTCAGCTAGAAAGAAATTTAAAAAGACATAATTAATAAAATACTACTAATATTATTGAACATAATTTTTACAACATAAACTAGAAAATATTTTGCAAGAAACTAGATTAAAAACTAAAATAAAAACTAGACTATAACTAATACAACAGTATTTTCATATTGTGAGAGGGGTTTTTAATTGAGGCAAATGTGATACGAACCACGCCAAGAGCTGACGCGACCCTAACCAAGATTGGTTTCCAAGATCAAAATTTCTAACCGGTTTTGGATGGAACCGTGACCCGATGCCCAACAAGAAGCACGAACCTTGGTATGTGAGGACGCCACAATCAGCTATGGATGGACTGACTGATAAGTCTTGGTATGTGAGGATGCCACAATCAGCTATGGATGGACTGATTGATAAGTCTATGAACGCCACAGAAATTTCCGATAAGTTCGAATAGCTCGTTTAGGAACCAAAGAGAATTAAAACCTCAAATTGTGTTAATACTTGTGTTTCACTCGAATAATTGGCTTTTACCCTCGAATGTTCTCACCACTCTTGCCTCTCTTTTTTTAACTCACTTATTCTCTCTTTCAGTTCTTTTGGAATTACACAAACAATAATAAAATCTATCCAGCAACAAATTCAGCAACACGTTTTGATACGCAGTTCAAAATGAAGCAATTTTTTTTTCACTGTGAGGTGAGGTCAAATTTGGACACCTGGACACTCAAACAATGGAAAGGAAACAAAAAAAAATTTAAGGAGGGTTTCCAGACTCTTTTTTTTTTTTTGGATCCTCTTGATTTTTCTTTTCTTTTCTTTTCTTTTCGTTTTTCTTTTCTTTTCTTTTCTTTTTTTTTTTTGTGAAATTCGACAAGAACAAGAATAATAAACCAAGAAACACAAAACAGGAAACTACCACCTAAACTTGAAACCCAAGATACTAGTTACCCGAAACCAAAACTAACCAACTTTTTTTTTTTTTTTGAACAGAATAGAACCTAAATAATAAATTAGAATTCAAAAACAAATAAGGATAGACAAACCTGAGGCTAAAACCGAGGCTACTGATACCAAATGATAAGAACCTCGCCAATATACTGACGAAACCCGTTATCAATAAGAAGGAACCAAGACCGTTTCTACTCAGGTTTGGATGGAAGTCACCGCGACCCGTTGCTTATATCGAATGACATAAGGAAATGTCTCGATGAATTCCACCCAGCGGGCATGCCTCTTGTTCAACTTTTGTTGTCCCTTAAGATGTTTCAATGACTCGTGATCAGTGTGAATCACGAATTCCTTGGGCCATAGGTAGTGTTGCCAAGTCTTTAATGCTCGAACCAACGCGTACAACTCCTTGTCATAAGTAGGGTAATTTAGTGTTGACCCACTCAATTTTTCACTGAAATACGCAATTGGTCGTCCTCCTTGCATAAGCACGGCACCTATACCTACACCAGAAGCATCACATTCAATTTCAAATGTTTTAGAAAAATCAGGTAAAGCAAGTAAAGGAGCATGAGTAAGCTTATGCTTAATAAGCCGAAACGCCTTCTTTTGTTCTTCTCCCCACTTAAACCCAACATTCTTCTTGATTACTTCTGTGAGTGGTGCAGCCAAAGTACTGAAATCCCTTACAAACCGTCGGTAAAAGCTAGCAAGTCCATGAAAACTCCGTACTTTTCTCATCCTTCTTCCATTGGTTCATTTTCCAAGCGGGTGTACTCGGGTTTTGGCTAGGACGTGTGTTACTGCCCCTCCTCATAAGTTGATTCTCAATTTTAATAGCCATGATACGAGCCAATGTTGAAGAAGATCGAGAAGCAACCATGGCAAGATTTTTGCAAGGGCTAAATCTGGATATTCAAGATAGGGTGGAGATGCAACACTATGTAGAGTTAGAAGACATGTTGCACATGGCCATCACAGTAGAGCAGCAGTTCAAGAGGAGGGGTAGCTCACGTGTGAATGTTAGTTCGGCACCTTCTTCATGGAAGCCGAATTATGGGAAGAGAGAAGAGAAATCGGTTGCTAGGCCAAAGTTTGAGCCAAAACCAGCCACGGCTAGCCCTTCAAACCAAGGTAAATATGATTCATCCACTTCTCGAAACCGTGATATTAAATGTTTCAAATGCCAAGGCAGGGGTCACATCTCAAGCCAACGTCCGAACAAAAGGGTGATGGTGTTACGAGACGACGGAGAGGTTGTTACAGATGACAAATCGGACGAGGACTCCATGCCACCATTGGAGGATGTGGATGAGGAGGAGTGTGCTGTCCAAGGTGAATTGTTGGTCACTCGACGAGCCCTTAGTGTGCAAGCCAAAGAGGAAGAAGAAGAGCAACGTGAGAATATTTTTCATACTAGGTGCCACGTGCAGAACAAGGTATGTAGTGTGATAATAGATGGAGGGAGTTGTACGAACGTTGCTAGCAGTACTATGGTTGACAAATTAGGGCTGCCAACGACCAAACATCCTTGACCTTACAAGTTGCAATGGTTGAATAATAGTGGTGAAGTGAAGGTAACTAAACAGGCATTAATTTCATTTCGCATTGGTAGATACGAAGATGAAGTTTTGTGTGATGTAGTTCCAATGGAAGCCAGGCACTTGTTACTAGGTCGACCATGGCAATTTGATCGTCGAGTCAAACATGATGGCTGCACCAATAAATATTCTCTTGTGCACAACCAGAGACCATTCACTCTTGTACCAATGACACCAAAACAGGTTCATGAAGATCAAGTTTGGTTACAAAAGGAGAGTCAACAAAAAGGAGAGAATGAGAAAAAGAGAGAGAAAAGGAGTGAAAATAATGAGCGTTGGAGTGCAGAGAGAGAGTTCGGCCAGAGAGGAAAAAAAGATAGAGGGGCTGAGAAAAAGGAGAAAAAAGGAGAGAACATTGAGAGAGCCAGTACAAAAGAAGATTTGGCCAATGAGGTAAAATTAGAGAGAAAAACAAACTTTTATGCAAGAGAGAGTGATGTGAGAAGAGCTTTGTTTTCTAATCAGCCGATGATTTTACTCATGTACAAGGAGGCGTTATTAAACACTAACGATCTTGATTCCACCTTGCATAGTTCTATTGTTTCTCTTTTGTAGGAGTATGAGGATATCTTTGCCGAGGAAACACCGCAAGGTTTACCTCCAATCTGTGAGATTGAACATCAAATCTACTTCATACCTAGAGCTACAATTCCAAACCGACCAGCCTATAGAAGTAATCCCGAGGAGACAAGGAACTCCAACGGCAGGTAAGTGAGTTGATGGAGAAGGGACATGTGAGAGAAAGCATGAGCCCGTGCGCCGTACTAGTTTTACTTGTGCCTAAGAAAGATGGGAGTTGAAGGATGTGCGTTGATTGTCGAGCCATCAACAACATCACGGTAAAGTATCGACATCCCAGTCCACACTTGGATGACATGTTAGATGAATTGCATGGTGCTTGTGTATTTTCTAAAATTGATCTGAAGAGTGGATATCATCAAATTCGCATGAAAGAGGAAGACGAGTGGAAGACGGCTTTCAAAACAAAACAAGGTTTGTATGAGTGGTTGGTAATGCCTTTCGGTTTAACCAATGCCCCTAGCACATTTATGCGTTTAATGAACCATGTTTTGCGAGCTTTCATTGGGAAATTTGTTGTTGTTTATTTTGATGATATCCTGATCTATAGCAGCAATTTGGATGATCATATTGAACATTTGAAACTTGTTTTAGATGTTTTACGGAAGGAAAAGTTGTATGCTAATCTTAAGAAGTGTACCTTTTGCACGAATAAGCTTGTTTTTCTTGGTTTTGTTGTTAGTGCTCAAGGTATACAGGTCGACGAAGAAAAGGTTAGGGCTATCCAAGAATGGCCAAGTCCCACAAGCGTTGGAGAAGTACGGAGTTTTCATGGACTTGCTAGCTTTTACCGACGGTTTGTAAGGGATTTCAGTACTTTGGCTGCACCACTCACAGAAGTAATCAAGAAGAATGTTGGGTTTAAGTGGGGAGAAGAACAAGAGAAGGCGTTTCGGCTTATAAAGCATAAGCTTACTCATGCTCCTTTACTTGCTTTACCTGATTTTTCTAAAACATTTGAAATTGAATGTGATGCTTCTGGTGTAGGTATAGGTGCCGTGCTGATGCAAGGAGGACGACCAATTGTGTATTTCAGTGAAAAATTGAGTGGGTCAACACTAAATTACCCTACTTATGACAAGGAGTTGTACGCGTTGGTTCAAGCATTAAAGACTTGGCAACACTACCTATGGCCCAAGGAATTCGTGATTCACACTGATCACGAGTCATTGAAACATCTGAAGGGACAACAAAAGTTGAACAAGAGGCATGCCCGCTGGGTGGAATTCATCGAGACATTTCCTTATGTCATTCGATATAAGCAACGGGTCGCGGTGACTTCCATCCAAATCTGAGTAGAAACGGTCTTGGTTCCTTCTTATTGATAACGGGTTTCGTCAGTATATTGGCGAGGTTCTTATCAAAATGCCTCGGTATTTATAGGGGATTGGATTTACTAACGGCCATTTGAAATTAATGCTTTTTCCTGTTGAAAGTTGACCAATTCGAATTATTTTCTTCTTCTTTCAAGCTGATCCGCGTTCGTGAGAATGCGAATTTGTCTTTGAGATTCTCTGCTTCGCGGTATACGGCAGCACTGAACCGGACTGATCGTGACCGTTAATCGCGCGATCCAACGACTGTCAGACGTTCGCAAATTGGGCCCAGGTGGGACCGAGATTTAAGGCCGATGGATGAGTCAAAGTATTCAGATCTGACGGTTCAGAGAACGGATGCACGTGGACATGGCCGCACACGATCCAAAGTAGCCTGAGACTCCCCTGCCTCGTCTGCAGCTTTGTCGGCGCATGTAACGCACGCACCAATCAGATTTAGACATGTGGACTGCACACTGAGATTCTGCTGACGCACCGGATGACGCGTTGACACGCGTCTCTTTGTCGGAAGGTTGAGATTAATTTGTCAGTTGATCCGGCGGTCCTTGTTACGCCACGTGTCCCTTCTATATGAATTTGAATATGTTAAGGATCTTTTTATGCATTTAATGTCTGATTTTATCCGTTTTGGTGTCTTTTTGTTTCGTTTTTCCTCCAGATTTCAAATCTAAAAATCACAAACACACTAATATTAATTATTTTACAAACATAATATTTACAAAAAATATTAAAAATATTTATTTTACAATAAAACACACAAAAATAGATAAAAACTCCTAAAATTTTCAGTCTCTTACAGTTTAGCACAGATATAATTTTTATGACTTGGAAATATTTTTAAAAATTACTAAAAATATAACAAGACATATTTATAAATTTAAAACACACTATCAAACACACTAAAACTCAAAATAAAATAACCGCATTACTTTTATGGTTTTGACTATTTACAGACTAGACACTTATTTAACACACCAAAATGACTCTAAAAATTACTAAAAACATAAAAACGTACTAAAAATGCATTTTTAAACACATTTTCACACCAAGACACAAAATGCTATTAATTAGAGGATTTAATGAGAAATAAAAGCGTAAATAAATGATTTAAGCCTTAGAAAATGTACACTTTTACAGTCTCATCAATTATCAATCCACTTGATTGATAATTTAACTTAAACCTTAAACATTCATTCCTTCTTAACTTAACTTGGTACTCTATCGGTTTACCCCTTTTCTTTCCTTAATTTTGTAACCTACTGGGTTACCTTTCGTTGACTTGAACATCTCTTATTAAATCTCTCGTCACACGTGACGATTACGTTACTTAATGTATTTCCTTAACTAAACTTTAATTTCTTAAAACTTAGTATCTATGGTACTTACTGCCTACAACAGTGTAGGAAACCAACATTCCCAGTGAAAACCCAGTTTTCACATAATTTCACAGCTTTGGATCGAAATACAAAAAGATTTGCATGTTTGCTCCCGGAACCAAAAATAATCTCCTTAAACCATTAGTCCTCATTTTTCATGAGAAACATTTTTTCTCAAAGTACCATATTAAAAATCTTTTAAGAAAATGACATTTTTGCCCTTTTAAATTTTTTTTCAATTTTAATAAATTCTTGAAAAATTAAAATCTCACAAACAGTTGAAATTTTTGACGAACTGTTTGTGATACCTAACAGTTTCATCGAGATCTACAACTTTCATGTTTTAACTTTCTTGAAATTCCATCATTTAGAGGGACTTTTTGGCTGATTTTTAAATCTGTCGAGAATTGATTTTTCTTTGCAATTTAGTCCTTTTTTAAATTTCACCTACTTTCTTCTTTCCAACATCATCACCATCAACATATAACATAAAATAACCATCCAATAATATCCAGTTACATGCCATAGACCAAAATCATTTCATCAAACACTTGGCATACTAAAACATAAACTTTTGCTTAATTCAAAGATTAAGATTTTAGAATTCTTACCAAAAATTCCTCCAAGCTTTTACACCTCCTCTTTGGTGCTTGTTCTTGGCTTAAATTCCTTAACATAATCATAGCAAAACTCCCTCAAAAACCTATCCATAACTTTGAATAAAAATTACTAAAACCCTTAGAAAAAGTTTAGAAATTTACCTCCAAAATTTTAAAACTTTGCATCAAAACATTTGTGCTTGCCTTAAGCTTGATTTGGAGGCTTGAATTCATCAAACTTTGATAGAAAAATTGCCCAAGGGGCTGCCAGGTCCTTGGGAGAAAACATGAAAAATTTTCTTTCTTTCTTTCTTTCTTTCTTTCTTTCTTTCTTTCTTTCTTTCTTCCTTTCTTTCTTTCCTTCCTTCCTTTGCACGTTTTGCTCCCTCTCTTTTTTTCTTCTTGCACGTTGGAAACCCAAAATAATGGTCTCTTATATGATGAATCATTCACCTTTTTTTTTTCCTTTTTTTTAATTAAAAAGATGATGAGTCATCACCTTGGTAATCAATTAGATTACTTTGGGTGGCCAAATATGATTGGGCCACATTTCATGGTGTGGTGGCCCAATCAAAATCCATTGAGTGTCTACTAAATTTTTTACGCAATCCAAGTTTATACTGACAGTATTTTTTCTATCTTACCGGTATTCTTTTTCATACAGTTCATGAGGTCCTATAACCTCCAATACTTATTCACATCCATCACATAATGTGATTCTAATATTATCTCACTTTGTACTGTCTAAATTTATACTGACAGTATTTTTCTTATACTGTCGGTATGTTCTCCATACTGCTACAGCATTTCTTATTCATCCTTATTCTCCAAACAGTATTATTCCTATACTGCTTCAACTTAAACAATCTAATTTCTGCACTGCATGACATTAAACAGTCCAATTCCTATATTGCGTTACTTTTACAGTGTAATTTTTATACTGCATAACTTTATCAGTGTACTTTCTTACACTGTATTATTCTAATACTATATAATTTTTCATATCATTATATAGTATTTTTCCTTAAGCTGTCTTTTTGTCTTAACATAATCCTTAAATTATTACATTTTTAATATATTAAAAATGTTCGGGTGTTACAATTTACCCACCTTAAAAATTTTCATCCTCGAAAATTAGAACCTTCATGGGTAGTTCATTTTCCTTATCATCCTTTCTGTTCTTAACATGCTTTCTTGCATCAATACTTTCTCACCAAAACTAAGCTTCTATCTTGGAACTTCTACAATTTTCATCATGTTCTTCATATATTCCTTTAAATTGTACACTACATTTCTGCTACGCTACTCTGATCTTTCAACATTTGAGCACAGTTTCCATTTGTTTGGAGGTTTATCATTCTACCAATGAATGCTATTCTTGAAAATAGGGTTTATTTTCATTTTAATCGCATCATTTCTGTCTAAAGATTAGGGTCATCCGACTACAACATCCATAATTTTTCGGTTCTATATCCATTCTAGAATGACATTTTGCCGTAATTTTCCTCATAACGTATAGATCTTCAGCTTCTATCCTCCCATCTGTGAGGTTTTTGCTGACATACTTGATATCATTATCCTAATTGTGGTTCCCATCCAAGCAATTAAAAGCTCATTCGTATGTTTTAGCTCAGCTAAGGAGCGCTTAAGCTCGATAAAATCGCATAGTTAGTCATCTAACGTCTGGTTGTTCTCAGGCACTCTCATTCCATAAAGCATCAAAATCACCTTTGGACCTTCATTATTCTGTTATCTTAATCCACTTTTCCTCGTTATATGTGTCACCAATACAGAATAACTCCAATAGAGTAAGATTTGCTCATACAGAGACACCATTATGTGCATAAACATCATGACGTGTCGCGAGCTCATCTTCTTGATTTTTGAGCAATCAGCCATATATTGACCATCATTGACTACGTTTAATCATTGTTGACTCGACACTGTTGATGGAAGATAACCACCATCGACTTGCGATGACATTCTAGCATATAATATTGCGTTCATCCTTTGACCTTTACCTTTTTGTTGCTCATTCAGAAGTGCCGACATCAAAGACTATATACCCAGTATAAGCACATAATCGTTAAATCCTAACTTTTCTTCTTACTTAACTTAACTTACTTACTTGAGCCATGGTGAAGCAGACATATGATAGCGTGAGATGGGATGGCAGGATACCGCTCTGATACCACCTGTGACGACCTGCCTTTTCGGGCGGTCACTTTACTTTCTTAAACATCGTTCTTAATCAGTAATCTTACTTACTTAGTAAGAAAAATACTGAATTAAATTTTTTTTCTTAAACATTCTTTGAAACGTTTTTTAAAAACTGCTGCAACCTCTGTCGCCATTCAAGTCGAGACCTCGCTCAATACTTGACTTTAAAACTAGTTCAAATTGTTTCTTAAAACTTAATAAGAAACATTTACTAAAACATAACTTAAAACTTAACTTTATAATTATATTAAACAGTTCATAAACTGTATCTTAAAACTTGGAAATATTTCTTCAAACTTTATTTTTCTTAAAACTTTGAAAACACTATATTAAATAGTGAAAAATATTTCTTTTAAACAACAAAAACATACTGTAGTGGTATCCATACTCAAATCCTCGCATCCGTCCTCCGTAGCACCCAGCTCTTCTAACGGGTCCTACTGGTCGCCCATAAACTACCTACAACATAAAGAAACTTTTAATGAGCTTTCGCTCAGTAAATTCAAACATATTCTCACAAATCATTTAAAACATGCTTTAGAAACTTTTCTCATGAAAACCTTTTTCTTAAAACATTTTTTTCATAAACGTTTTTCATAAACATTTTTCATAAAACATTTCTAAAACGTTTCTCATAAACGTTTTCATAAAGCATTTCTGTAACTTTTTTCATAAACGCTTTTCATAAAATATTTAACATAAAACAATCCTCAGATTGCTTTTCATAATCGTCATTTATGTTTTTATAAACACTTAATATAAAACATTCCTCAGAATGTTTTCCATAACATATAAATGTTTCATAACAAGGAAAACCAGTGAAATCAAAATGCATGTTTTCATTTATGCTCAATTATGAACATTTTATGAATATTCTTTTCTTACTTTAACCTTCTTTCTTCATTCCTTAGCTTTCCTTATCTTGCTTAACTTTCTATCATTGTTCCTTATCTTTCCTTATCTTACTTTAACTTTCTATTCTTTGTTCCTTAACTTTCTTTATCTTATAACCTTTAGTGTTCGTACCAACATATTTAATCATCAGATCATAAACATAATGCTTCCCTTGTGGAAGGCTTAAGACTATCGATCTTCGAGGTCATGTACCTCACATTTAGGAGGTTAAACTTTAACTTTACTTTCATTACTTGACAACAAGGAGGTTGGTATGATACTTTCTTTTTATCTTTACGTTACCTTTTTATCAACCCTAGCGAGCATATCAAATGCAATCACATCATATGCAAGCACACTTACAATTCATAGCTTGTATTGTAAAACCTATTGCATAACAAATGCAACATAAAACGCAAACACATTTTGCTAATCATAATTTGTATCCTGAAACTTATTGCATAATAAACGCAACTTATTGCATAACAAATGCATCATAAAACGCAAACACATTTTGCTAATCATAATTTGTATTCTGAAACTTATTGCATAACAAATGCAACTTATCGCATAACTAATGCAACATATAACGCAATCACATTTTTCAAATCATAACTTTTATTTTGAAACTTATTATATAACAAGTACAACTTATCGCATAACAAATGTATTATAAAACTTATAACTTAAACTATAGAATATTAAACATTATCAAAATGCAAAACATACTTTAAATACTTTGCAAATCATAACTTGAACTTTCAAAAAACATTATGCATATCAAAAAGCATAACAGTTGCAAATTTGTTGCAAATCTTGCTTTGAATCTTTAAAATCTTTTGCATATAAAAATGCAAACATACTTTAAAAACAACCTGCATAACAATTGCAAACATATTTGTGAACATATAAATAAGCATTTAAAAATCATTTATTCATGCTGGAGGTGAGATTTGAACTTACTCAGACTATGCTCTAGCGTTCTTTTCCTTTTCCTTCCATTAGTCAGCTTCCGTGTCCTGATCATACGACACCCGACTAATTAGTTAACTTTCTTTATTATCAATCCACTTGATTGATAATTTAACTTAAACCTTAAACATTCATTCATTCTTAACTTAACTTGGTACCTTATCGGTTTATCCTTTTTCTTTCCTTAATTTTGTAACCCACCGGGTTACCTTTTGTTTACTTGAACATCTCTTATTAAATCTCTCGTCACACATGACGGTTACGTTAGTTAACGTATTACAGAACATTTTTCATCTAAGAATGTTATGTTAATTCGAAGTGTTCGACTCTAGTTTAGCAATTTACTTAAAAATGATGATTTTACCCCTAATGATTTTTTCGTCTGTTTTGTAACTCTATAAAACCCATTGCTTAACTTTACCATTTTATTACCTACATATTACAGAAAAATTTTTAGTAAGGAACATTTCCCGATATCAAGCATTTTGGGTCCGTTTTGGCCATTTTTCATAAAATGACCATTTTACCCGTAACTCTTTCTTCCATTATTTCCTTAACTAAACTTTAATTTCTTAAAAACCTAGTATCTATGGTACTTACTACCTACAGCAGTGTAGGAAACCAACGTTCCCAGTGAAAATTCAGTTTTCACATAATTTTACAGTTTTGGCCCAAAAAACAAAAATATTTGCATTTTTGCCCCTAGAATCAAAAATAATATTTTTAAACCATTAGTCCCCATTTTTCATGAGGAATATTTTTGCTCAAAATACCGTACTCAAAATCCTTTGGAAAAATGACATTTTTGCCCTTTTAAAATTTTTTCTAATTTTAATAAATTCTTGAAAAATTAAAATCTCACAAACGGTTGAGATTTTTTATGAACTGTCTACAAAACGTAACAGTTTCATTGAGATCTACAACTTTTGTGTTTTAACTTTCTTGAAATTCCATCATTTAGAGGGACTTTTTGGTTGATTTTCAAATCCGTCGAGAATTGATTTTTCTTTGTAATTTAGTCCCTTTTGAAATTTCACCTACTTTCTTCTTTCTAACATCATCACCATCAACATATAACATAAAATAACCATGCCATAATGTCCATTTACATGCCATAGACCAAAATCATTTCGTCAAACACTTGGCATGCTAAAACATAAACTTTTGCTTAATTCAAAGATTAAGATTTTAGAATTCTTACCAAGAATTCCTCCAAGCTTTTACACCTCCTCTTTGGTGCTTGTTCTTGGCTTAAATTTCTTAACATAATCATAGCAAAACTCCCTCAAAAACCTATCCATAACTTTGAATGAAAATCACTAGAACCCTTAGAAAAAGTTTAGAAATTTACCTCCAAAATTGCAAAACTTTGCACCAAAACATTAGGGCTTGCCTTAAGCTTGATTTGGAGGCTTGAATTCATCAAACTTTGATAGAAAAATTGCCCAAGGGGCTACCGGGTCCATGGGCGAAAACATGGAAAATTTTCTTTCTTTCTTTCTTGCTTTCTTCCTTTCTTTCTTTCCTTCCTTCCTTTGCACGTTTTGCTCCCTCTTTTTTTTCTTCTTGCATGTTGGAGACCCAAAATAAGGGTCTCTTATATGATACGTCATTCACCTTTTTTTTTTCTTTTCTTTTCTTTTTTTTTTAAATTAAAAAGATGATGAGTCATCACCTTAGTAATCAATTAGATTACTTTGGGTGGCTAAATGTGATTGGGCCACATTTCATGGTGTGGTGGCCTAATCAAAATCCTTTGAGTGTCCACTAAACTTTTTATGTAGTCTAAGTTTATACTGACAGTATTTTTCTTATACTGCTAATATTCTTTTTCATACAGTTCATGAGGTCCCATAACCTTCAATACTTATCCACATCCATCACATAATGTGGTTCCAATATTATCTCACTTTATACTGTCTAAATTTATATTGACAGTATTTTTCTTATACTGTCGGTATGTTCTCTATACTGCTACAGCATTCCTTATTCATCCTTATTCTCCAAACAGTATTATTCCTATACTGCTTCAACTTAAACAGTCCAATTTCTATATTGCATGACATTAAACGGTCCAATTCCTATATTGCGTTACTTTTACAGTGTAATTTTTATACTGCATAACTTTATCAATGTACTTCATTACTCTGCATTATTCTAATACTGTATAATTTTTCATATCATTATACAATATTTTTCTTTAAGCTATCTTTTTGTCTTAACATAATCCTTAAATTATTACATTTTTAATATATTAAATATTTTCGGGTGTTACATCTTCTTCCTACAATATTCTAAACTAATGTTTTTCATAGATTCTTGTTTTCTAATTTGCACGTGTTATAACAATATTTCCCTAACATGCTACTACCTAAAATTTTTTTATTCAGTCATAATAAAAGAGATCCTCATAAATAGTTTTTTTTCTTATCCACATTTTTTTTTAAAAAAAAGTGAGTGTCTTAATATATTTTTTTTCTTGCATGCGTCACGTTTACTATTTTTGCATGTACTTCTTAACTAATTTTTTTGTCCGATTTTCTTAATAGATTAAGTTTTTTTTCCTCAAGTTTCATGTAATTCTTGTTTATACATTAACAATATTCAATCAAAACACTTTTTTTTTTATTGAAATGTGTATTTCGATCCATTTTTTGTTTTTTTTTAAATTTTGAGATATTATATTTTAAATTATGTGTTATTAATTTTTTTTAATTATCCTTTAAGACAAATTTTCTTAAATATGCCCTACTTAATTTTTTTTACAAATATGACGATTATAAATATTTTTTTATCTTGATTACCTTCTAAAATATTTTTAAATGCGTTCTTACTTAATCAATTTTATTAGATATCATTTCAAAAACATGTCTCCTAAATAAAATACTATACAATTTATTTTAGGATTAATTACAAAAGTTTCCTTTAACTATAGTTCTTGTAACACAATGCCACAAAAATTCAAAGCGTAACATTTCTTTCTTTTGATTTGTGAAATATTAATAAAAACTCCTTAAATTATGATTTTTAACATACATAGCATAATTTTACACAAATAATGAGGCTTATTGAATAGTTTAATGAAACATTACACCCATTGTAATCGTAGGAAAGTGAAAGAAGAGGTTTTTTATAGAAAAATTTAAGGTTTTTAGTTATTTTTTAAGAATTAAAATTTTAAATTATATTAACTTTTTAAATTCAAATTAGTTTAAGACACCATAGCGTTACCAAAATACTCCATATTATGGGTCAATTTGGGGTGGCTTATTTTAAGCTGCTTTTAATCCAAAAGTTGCTCATGTGTCTGTTTGGGTGACCCAAGGAAAAGTGCTTATGGCTTTCATAAGCACTTATTGGAGAAGTCAAGACAATGTTGCTTATGAAAAAGCGCTAATAAAAAGCTTTTTTATTTACACTTTTGACCTTATATTAGGAATAAAAAATTTCATCCATATCTTTAAATTATACTACTTTTTATATCAATAAGAGTTTTGACTTATTTAATTAAACATGTCGAAAAGCTCTGTACAAATCAAAAGACATTTTTCCATGCATTATCTAAACACAAATTAAAAAGCCCTAGCCTATACTTTTCATCTTCTTCTATTGCTTAAAAGCAAAAACACAAGCTATCTCAAACCTATAGTATATACCAAATCTCGATTATGTATTAATTTTTCTCTAAAATTTTGATGAATTTTTTTTTTGTTTTAATATTTCATAAATCGGAGCACATTGTTACATTGTTTCAAAAACCTTTACTCTATTATTTTTTCAAAATAAAAATTATATTTTTACAGTGAAATACACGGTTTTAGAAAAGAAAAATCGTCTCCCTCTCTCTCGCTCTTTGAGCAAAAAGAAATAGATTTTCCTTTTCTTCTTCTACCAGTTTACCTCGTTTCTTTCTCTGTCTCTCTGCAAAACTCCTGCGAATTAGCTGTCCGCCATGGCGTTTCCCTACATGGAAGCCGTCGTCGGTAACACACACTCTCTCTCAGCAGACATATTTGTTCTCTGTTTTTCCGTAAACTCTTCATTTTCTTGGCTTTTTGGTTGCAAATGATTGTTGTGGCTTCTTCATCTCCTTTTTCTTCTTCTTGTTGTGTTGTTGCGTATTTCGATTCTATGTCGTATCGTGCGCTTTTCTTTCTGCGTTTTAGTTGGTGCTCGCATGAGGGTGTGTTTCTTCTGCGTCTTTCTTTCTTTTTGGTTGATTCTTGGTTATATATTCACCGCTTCAATGTGAAAATGTTAGGGTTCATCGTTGCGATCCTGAATTTGTTCTATGGATGGATCTTCTGGACTTAAAGTGTTTCTTATTTTCCAGTTTCGATTCTTCATGCTTCACACAAAAATCGCACCTTTGAAGTTTTGAAAATTGAGGAGAAATGAGCCATTTACCAAATTTCTATGGATAAACTGCTAACTTCATGGTTTTGGGCTTCATTTCCTGTAAACTGAAACTGCTTAGTTCATGTTTCGGATTACATTTTCTATTTAGGTTGTTCATTTTTTAACAACCAAATGGTAAGTTTGAAGAAATTGGTGACAAATGGACTAAAATGGGTCCAAGGGTTTTTTGCCCGCTTTTGATATATGTAGCCTGAGAGGACTTCCCTTTTATGATTTTTAGTTCGGAAAGAAATAAGAAAGCCAGTACCATTAGGTGTTAGCTGAAGGCTACCTTGTTGCCTTTTGCTGTTTTATATTATTTTTTTGCTTTAAAATGAGTTGTTCCTGATAATCTTAACTTTTTTGTCCTTTTTTTGAAATGTAATGATAATTTATTTTCTTCTTTCATACTTTATGACTCTTTTTTCTAATTTTTTTCAGGGTTTATGATATTGATGTACTTCTTTGAAACATATTTGGATTTGAGGCAACATGCAGCCCTAAAACTTCCGACTCTTCCAAAAACTTTGGTAGGAGTGATCAGCCAAGAGAAATTTGAAAAGTCTAGAGCCTATAGTCTTGATAAAAGGTATGTCATGAAGTAATTGGATTAGTCGCATGACTGGATGGTATATTGGTGTGCTATATTTGTGCACAAGTAGTACCCCGTTTTTTTAATGGCATGCTCATAGGTAGTCGTGTTTGTTAATGACTCAGTGTATGGATATGTTTGCATGCGTGCATTCGTGGGTTATTCTTGTCTGATTAATCTTTCTTCACTTTCAGCCACTTCCATTTTGTCCATGAGTTTGTAACTATACTGATGGACTCTGCAATTTTGTTCTTTGGGGTGTTGCCTTGGTTTTGGAAGGTTAGTGATTGGACATTCGTGATAGCCCTTTCCTTTGTTGTTGTATCATTCGTTGTTGCTTACTTAATTTCTCTTTCAAACTGCAGAAATCAGGAGATTTTGTTGTTTTAGTTGGCCTCAATGCAGAGAATGAAATACTACACACTCTTGCATTTTTGGCCGGTGTCATGTTTTGGTCACAGGTGGAACTTGATTTCTCTTTTTTTTTTTTTCCCATCTAAAAGTGTCTTTTTCTTCATTATGTTAGCTTTGAGATGACTAAACTCCATGCAAAGAATTATTCATTTTCCCTCTTTTAAGGGATCCAATAACCTATCTCATTCTAGTGCTTAATTTTGCATGTGATGGGAAATAACCTAAGCCTAAATTGTATTTTCTTGGTGTATTTGGTAATAAACTGCATGGAGCTTGGAGTGTGACCTAAATTCTTTTCTCTGAAGTGGTACTTGCCTTATTGATGGAGCAAATAATGCTTTGTTTTTCCTTGGGAAGGAAAAGAGTGATATGATGTTTCTATTTGAAACTAATTTCTGTGTTATTTTAAAAGTTACAAGCGTTGAAGTAATAAAATTTGTTAAATGCATTGGAATTTTTGTTACCTTTTATGGTTTGTTGGTTATGAAGGTGGTGACTTCGTTTTTGGAATGTCTTTACAGATCACTGATTTGCCATTCTCTCTCTATTCCACGTTTGTGATTGAGGCTCGGCATGGTTTTAACAAAGTTTGTATTCCTCCTTCTTTGAGTAATGTGGTTTTAACAAAGTTTTATTTATGGCACATATTCATTTCTTCTTATGTCTCACTTGTACAGCAAACAATATGGCTATTCTTTAGAGACTTAGTTAAGGGAATTTGTCTTGCTGTCGTACTTGGTCCTCCTATCGTGTCTGCAATCATTATCATAGTGCAGGTAAGATCATGCCTCCCTGTTCAGCAAGCACCATTTATTTGGAGTATTTGGTTGCTGCGTTTGACATAGATTGCTAATTTATTCTTTTACCAAATCCATTAAATGAAATTTTGTTCCTATGGTATTTCTGTTTTGCGTGGTGTTATTTCATATCTTACTACCTTTATTTATCTGGTCTCTAGTTCCTATTTTGTTTTACATCCCTATCCAGCATAAGTGAACCTTTGTGTTACTATATGTGATTGCAGAAAGGAGGTCCATACCTGGCCATATATCTCTGGGCATTTATGTTCGTTCTTTCAATTGTGATGATGACAGTCTACCCTATTCTAATAGCCCCACTTTTTAACAAATTCACTCCTGTGAGTATACAGAAAGTGGTCATTTACTTACTGTACATGCCAGATTTTCATTTTGTTTTGATTTCTTTTCCTCGGTTACGCTATAATAGCTTTCAGAAGGTGGGCTCAGGGAAAAAATTGAAAACCTTGCTTCTTCCCTCCAGTTCCCATTGAAGAAGCTGTTTGTTGTAGATGGGTCAACAAGGTCAAGTCATAGCAATGTGAGTTTTTAGCTGCCTATATGCTTTCTTGTTTTTTTATATGCGTTGCATTTTCACTTGATATGAATTGAAAATTAAGCTGCTATTTTTTATGCTAACTTAATTTTACTTTTACTGTCAGTTTCCTTAAAAATGTATTTTAAAAAAAAAAGCTAAAAG
Organism: Artocarpus heterophyllus; assembly: GCA_025403435.1. Lineage (NCBI taxonomy): Eukaryota > Viridiplantae > Streptophyta > Magnoliopsida > Rosales > Moraceae > Artocarpus > Artocarpus heterophyllus. The sequence continues at coordinate 19,129,794 of CM046330.1, forward strand.
AAATACTACCAATTTAGGGTTGGGCCATATAGTGAGGGGTTCCAAGTGAAAGGTGGTCCGAGCGATAAGGGGTTCCTAGAGGTAATAATTGGTGACGAGTAATATAATTTAGACACATAACACATTAAAGAAAGTCGCATGTCCTCTCCGATATCTTGTTTCCTACTGGATGTTTTAGCACAATTGAAGATGTTCTTAGATTGGTGAATTTAAACCTTAAAAACCCAGTAATGTTCTTGTTAATTGTTACTGGTAATTGGAGAAGGGAATCTTGATCCCGCTTTGTGCTCTTTGCTAAACTTTTTTGCATTAAAAAGTGATTGGTAAAATATGGGACTAGCTTAACAAATGCTAGAGGTCAGTGATGTTTATTTAGGATGCTATTAAGCATTCTTCCACTAGCTAAAAAGAATTCCAGAAGGATTGGGAAAGAGATTATTTTGAGCGGTTTAAACTGTTTTGATTTTCATATTTTCTGTGGCTAATTCATGCTATGATGCAGGCCTACATGTACGGATTCTTTAAAAACAAGAGAATTGTTCTCTATGATACACTGATTCAACAGGTGAGGAGTTGTGTTTTTTTTTTTTTAGTCCCTCAACTTGTTCTTTTTTGTTTTATGTGAGGAGTTATTGATTGTTTTATCCTTGAGTACCAAATTTATTTATTGCTCCCTTTTTTTTTTTTTTAAGGAATTTGAGTGCTGCATGATTAGTATTTGGTAACTTCTTGGAAGGCCACAGAAGGCAATTAGTTGGTTGAAGCACTTTCAGATTTAAATTTTCAGAGACTGAGGAAAATTTTGAAGTTTGTTGACATATGTTATTGTTTTCTAGGACTTTAAGTGACTATGAATGCGTTAGCTTAAGTGGGTATGGCATCATAGGGTTGTTGTTGTTCTTTTGTAATGCTTCAAGCAATATTGTGGAAACTCCAAAGCTCTTGTGCCATCTCTTTTTGACATTATTCAATGAGACTGCCCGTCCAGGATAACTTTGCAGAGAATTTTAGCATCCTTGACCTTACATTGAGACTTTTTCCTTGTGATTTTCGTTCTTTTTTTTCTTTCTTTCCTCTTATTCTTCTTCTTTAATTTTTTTTAATTACTCTAAAAATTATATTATTGTTACGTTTCAATTTGTATATGTTAACTGATATCATTCCCCAGTTTCCGCTGCGGCCAACTTTTCTGTTTATCACCTTTTTTCTATTCTTATAGGTTTTTTTTTTTCCTGTTGCTAATGATAATTGTAAGTTTGGATGTCATTTTTTCCCTTCTAATGTTCATTTGTTTCTATGGATAATGGTGTCTTGTAGTGCAAAAACGATGAAGAAATTGTTGCTGTTATAGCTCATGAGCTAGGGCATTGGAAACTTAATCATACAATGTACTCATTTATCGCTGTGCAGGTAAGATGCTATTATTCTCTCACCGACCTTAATTTTCAAACAAACACTTGGTTGACTGATTTTGTGGGTTTCTTACAACTTGTACAGCCTTTTGTTGGTATAAAACAGTAAATATTTTCAAAGTGACCAGCATTTTTAATTAGTATAAGGAGCATATTGGTTGTGCTAAGTTGTGGTTTCCTTGGAAGGGAAATGCTAGGGATACTAACTCTAATTCTAACTTGTGTACTGACATATGAGTGTGTTTAAAAGATTTTCACATCAATAGACTGATCTACCAATGAATTAATGATGACTCATTCGTTGGGATAAAAGTAGAAATTCGATTTGGTATTCCTAGCATTACTCTTCCTTAGAATAGTTGAGTTTATTTTGTAACAGTGCTCTGCTTGGAACTCCTTTGCGGTTGGTGTTAAGAAAATCTTATGGTTTAGTCCTTGCTATTAATCCAGTAAGGGTCCCAACCTTGAATGATGTGCTGCTGAGGATTGTAGTAAAGTGGCACCACTTTTCATGAGAAATTTTGAGGATTTCTGTTCATAGATGTTGTCTTCAGAATCTTGTGACGTTAGGTTTTGTCTCTGGAGAGTGCTTTACCAAGTGCCGTCTGCTTGCTTTATCATTTTTTTTCCTTTATTGTAATACAGATCCTTACATTTTTGCAATTTGGAGGATATACTCTTGTGAGGAACTCAAATCACCTGTTTCGAAGCTTTGGATTTGATACACAGCCAGTACTCATTGGGCTCATAATATTTCAGGTACTTGCATATGAAACATGAATTGCCATATGGACAAAATACAATTTTGTTTGAATTGCTCATTGCACTTGCATATCAAAATCTTGGTTGACTTGTGTTGCCTTTAGATAAACCAATAGCATCTATATATATATAAGAACATGATTAATCAGTTCTTTTGACACAGATCAAACTCACATTATATGGCCATCCTCTTGCCATTATCTCTTCTGCGTTAAGTATAAATCATTGATGTTATTCTCATACCCTGAAGTTGATCAAACTGCAAACTCCAATATCCTCTTGTGCGATATTGAAAATTTATACCCAGAATGGTTGTGCAACTTATCCTTATCTGGCTTTGTCATCTGCAGCATACTGTAATTCCTCTCCAGCACCTAGTTAGTTTCGGTCTTAACCTTGTCAGCAGATCTTTTGAGTTTCAGGTAATTACTTCGCTGAGTAATTTTCCCGTTTTGCATTTTCACAAACTTGATATTCCATTTATATATATGGTTTTTTGTAGGCTGATGCCTTTGCTAAGAAGCTTGGTTATAACTCCCCACTTCGTGCTGCTCTTGTGAAGCTACAGGTAATATATTGCCAGTTCTCTTCCCCGTCTTTGCCTTCATAAAAATTGTTTTAGATTTTATTGTGATAAATTTTGACTTTATACGTGGTGATCATTCATTGGTATTGTTTAGGCAGATTTAACATCCCAAAAGGGGCTTTGATTTACACTCAATTGGTGTATTTTGGTTGTATGATACTATGATGTCAAATTTTAGGTCATTATTCCTAAAAAAAAAAAAAAAGATCATTATACAACAGCTTGACACATCAAAATGTTCGAGACTTGAATTGGTGGTGTTGTTTATTTGCTGATGTTTTTGTAACTTGTTTTTCGTCTGGTGAAGAATAGCATTACTGAATGGTAGATATATGCGTTTTACAGGAAGAGAATTTGTCGGCTATGAATACCGATCCATGGTACTCGGCTTATCACTATTCGCATCCGCCACTTGTGGAGAGGTTGGCTGCACTTGATGCATCAGATAAAAAGAATGACTAACGTTGCTTACCTTTTGGATAACCAAATCTAGAACATCAACGAGTATTGGGAATCCTTACAAGTAAATAGCTCTATCTTACTTATGGAGCTCGCACATCTTTGTGCACCAATACTATTATGAATTGTAGCTAAGAGTTCAATCATTCACCAAGAAAATGGGAAAAAAGAGATGATACAGAGAGAAGGAAAAGTTTCTTGTTATAAATTTGTTATGTTGGCATGAACTGACAAATCATAGCGACTTGCACAAGGTAGTGTTTATTTTGCTTTCTGCTATATGATGTATTGTAGTTTGCTTTGGGAAGAACTTTCACCGGCAACTATCTTAACGCGCCTATTTAAGCTCTTACGCATGCATAGTGAAACTCTCGGCTCTGTTTGGGAACATCGTTCCTAACATAAAAATTTCAACTTTTATAATGTAAAGCTTTCATATGATGCAATAAAAAGCAAAAAATTGTTACAGTAAAAAGCTTTCAAATATTACAAGTTTAAGTTCTAACGAGGTTTTCAAACACACCCCTCATCTCAAATGCAATTCTTAGACGTGGGCTGCGTTAGTGCTTTATATATTCTTCAACTTGTGCCTGCTGACTTGGTATCAATTAATTAGGAACAGATTTTTGGATATACCCCATCTCACATAATCTATAACCTAAACCCATGTTTCTCTTTTTAATAGTTTCTTTAAGCTATGTTATGTTTGACACACGTGTTTGAACTCATCATATCAAATTGTTCACAACATAAAACTTTTTACGTGTAAAGTAAAAAATAACTATAGTATAAAGCTCTCACGTGCTACATGGATTTATTTTTTTGTTCAAACTGTAAATCACTCTACTCATAAAATTTTATCTATTTGGAAAACAATTTGATTTGGTTTATGAGGACGCTTTTTAATTCATCGCGTTTGTTACCAAAATGAAAGTAATGATATGAAATGCCCAATTGATAACTTTGAAAGGCATTAAAGAAATAATAGTTGCATTTTTTTTACTTATCCGTGGTACCTTAAGTTGATCTGGCCGTGATAGTTTGTATGCCATAACAATTTTTTATCTCATGTTCGTATGCTTAATAAGAATAAAGTATGTACAACGTTATGCATCTTGTCAGGTTTCAATATAGAATATGTTTTAGTTTTTGAAATGAAATATAGAGAATGCAATACATTATAGATTATTCTAAAAGAATCACCACTATATCTGCAACGCATATGCACTCCTCGTAGTGACAGACCGGCAAACAAGCATATTTATGTATCTGCAACTTTGCTTTGACATAATGCAAATTAGGATTCCACTCAGGGAAATGAAAAATAAATAAATAAATAAATAAAAGAAGGGTTAGTTCCACGAATGGTCTTTGAGATTTTACCTTAAGTGTTATTTTAGTCCTCAACGTTTTAAAAGTCTCACTTTGTTTCCCACTATTACTTTGTTTCCGTTTTGGCCTTTCTGTCAATTTAGTGTTAAATATTTAATAGAATATTTTTAAAATGTCACATTTTGGTCCATCATCTTTTACTTTGTTTTATTTTTTGTCGCTAATCTAATACTTATATACTGGCGTTAAAAATTTAATTTCTCTTTCTTTAAATTAAAATGTATCTTACTAACAATATGATAAAATTGTTTTTTCTTAATTACATACATCAAAATCATTATATTTAGATTTTCACTTTAAATTTTTTAAATTTTAGTCTCTAATAACTCTTAATTACAATTGAGGGACCAAAAGTGAAACAAAGTAATAAGTTAAAGAATAAAGTAAGACATTTTAAAATTTTTTCATTAAATATTTAACGCCCAACTAATAGAAGGACGAAACTGAAACAAAATAATATATTAAGGACCAAAGTGGGATTTTTGAAATGTTAGAGACTAACATAGGAAGGTGGGTAAATCTTAAGGACCATTTGTAAAATTAATCCAAAAATAATAGAAAAGATTGGGATCCAAATGTCAGGGGTGGGTTTAATCACTGTTCTCTCGTGATGAGGAAAATATTCCTTTGAAAATCTAAAATCTCAAATCCTTAAGTAACATAAAGATCCCTAGGGGGAAAAAAGGTTACATATGACATTAGCTTCCTTTTTTTTGTTTAAATCCATTCCAAAAGAAAACCATAAAATATAATTATAACATCAAAAAAAATTTTATGGCTATTAAAGGGGCAACCCTATTGACACTGGCTTGAACTTTAAGTACACGTTGTTTGATGGCAACGCGTTTGCCCTGTGGCAGTGCATAGTTGGAGCCAGCACAAATTATTTTTGGATTTAAGAAACAATGATTTTCAATGAAATTTTCATCATTAAGCCTAGTTATCTCATCAGCTTATTTAGGATTCTAGATAAAGGTTCATGGAAACCCAGGACTCTTCTAAGAAAGGAAAGTTTTTTTTTTTTTTTTTTTTTTTTTTTTTTTTTTTTTTTTTTTTGTCCAGCTATGTTTCATGCTTTTCTTTCTTTTTAAGAATTTAATTTAGTGAACAATCTTTTTTTCAACATGATTGTTGGATAGGAATGGCAACAGGGGAAGGGCGGGAAATGATTTTCCGTTCCTATCCCCACCCCGCCAAAATCATCCTAATGCTCGTCCTTTCCCTGCTTCATATAAGGCAGGTTAAGGGTTGAGATTCCCATCAAAAAGGAGAGGAGGCATCCCTATACCTATCTTATTCCCTATTTCATACAATTATGCATTTTGGAATTGCTACGGCTACATGTCAACACCACGTGCAGCTAAGCTCGGTGATTGGACGGCTCTTCCTGATCGTCTCGGCTTCTTGAGGTGAACCTGCATAAGAAAAGGGATGTTTCGCAGGTAAAGGGGCATCGATGTGGTGCTGACCAAAGGCTTTCTGACACTTAAGTCAAGTACCTATTCGGCAGAGTATGGGGAGCAAAGTTAGTTGGGAAAGAGCATGTTACCTCGAGCTGTAATAAATGTGCTCAAATTATAGGCTATCACTTGAACCGAGTGCTAGGTGGGTTTAACCCGTGACCCGTATGTCACATCAAAACCTATCAAGAGGCAGGTGACAAGGGTCTTAATCCCCGCCTGAGGTTTGGTCTCCATCTAAAGGTTGGAATTAGGCCAAATTTTGACCTTTTTTGGTGATTTGTTGCTTGGGTGTAGGCTCTGATAGTCTAACCTGAGCATGGGTTCTTGCCAAGGAGGCGATGGCTTATGTCACATCCAGTGGGGCTCTAAGGAGCACCTCAGGTGGAAGGATCGATCACATAGAGTTGCAGATTTGTCTTCTCAGTTATTTTGCCGAGCACGATAGGCGAGCTACCGTGGAGGCATACCTCAGGAACTATGCTGATCACACCCCCAACAGTAGCCCCTTAATGCACCTAGTTGGTGCTTGGCCGGGTGGACTATACCCAAAAAGTATGGTCGGCTATGGTTGTCCTTTAGGCTTTGTCTCAGGGCGGTAGAATTTGAAAGGATAGGCAGTCAGGCTCGACGGGACACATGTTAGCACGTGGTTGGTTGTTTCCCTAACGGGCGTAATTATTGTGCCTCTTCGAATTTTGTGCCTTAGTTTCAACTATAAATATGGGTTAGTTCTCTGTCGTTTTGGAGTGTTTTGTGACTAATTTTTTTATCTTCTAAGTTTTAGCTGCCAAGCGAGAATTGCAATCCGAGGACTTTTTAACAATCCCAAACGGCTTTTTTACTCGAGCAGGTAATTTTCGAACATGAACTTAGCTATGAGCGATTTGAGTGATTCCCAAAACGACTCTGTTAGTTCTTGGTTGGATGAAAGTACTAAGACCAACCAGACAAAATCTAAGGAAGTAGACACTATGGAGACGTCGCCTGGGTCAGATGGAGTGGCCCAGTTGGTAGAAATCCTTGGCTTAGGAAAAGGAATGGCTTCGAAGAGAGAGTTCCTTAAGATGATCGAGGGGGGGTGCCTGATCAAGCCATGGAAATGAGAGAACTCGTACATCGAGGCAGCCGTCGTAGGCACGTCTCGGGTTGCATCCCAGGAATGTGCTAGCTTGGCAGTAGCCTCCGATGTGTCGAGCACATTGGGCTAGGGTGCCGAGGCATCGGCTGCCATAATGGGAGAAGTAACCATCGACTTGTCCGTCGAGGAGGATCGGCTAGCTAGGGGCGACGAGGCCGAGGAAGAGGAGGAGGAAGAGGAAAGGCCCATCTTGGTGACCAGGGTTAGAGGCATGGTCGCCTACAGGAGAGATCAGCCCGGCCAAGCTTTTGCGGCAAGATATACTTTAGGGATGATGCCAGGCTGCCTTAAAGCTCTATGTCGGGAATATCAGATTCCTGATGATGTCGTCCTTATCTTGCCTGAGGAGGGGATTCGCCCGTGGACCTGCTGAGGGGTACATTACTCGATATGCATAGTTCTTTCGAGCTGGACTCCGCATTCCCATCCACTCTTTTCTTCGTCGGGCTTTGAATGACTTGAACGTGTGCCCTACTCAACTGAATTCAAATTGCTATCGGTCTCTGATCGGCATGTATATATTGTGGAGGTATTATGAGGTGACCAAGATGCCATGAGAGGCCTTCAAGTAGGACTTCAAGATGAAGAGCCTTCTTCGGCAGACCAGGTGTTACTTCTTCATTGGCTTCAAAAAAAGGCTTAATCCTCTGCAATCTTGACTCAGAAAAACTTTGGAAGTTCGAGTGGTTTTACGTTAGGGGGAATTGGATGTCCTAGGCTAGCGAGGTGGTGCTCGAAGATCAGGTGGTCCTGAGGAGCTTCGAGTAGGGACATGTGTGGTCGAAGAGACCATGGGCATTGAGCAGGATTATTGCAATTGTGGAAGAATTGAATACTAATCTAAGGCTTCTAAACAACACGCGTTCTTGCTACAAAAGTCCAATCTTGCTCACTACGGCTGGTTTAGGGGGTCCAGCTCAACTAACCCTCATCGAGATGATGTACCATTTGCTCGTCCCATTGAACAAGTGACCACTGTTGAGCGTAGTGTTGCTAAGATCCTGAGCCAAGCACCTACTGAGCTGGGTGACCGATGAGGGAGTCATTATCATCTAGTCTCAAGGACTCTTCTAGTGGTTCCCTAAATTTGGGGTCGTCTATTGTGGATGAAGAGCTCAGAGATGTGATCAGGTTGCTTTTCTCGCCAGGCCAACTCCAGATCAGAGGTTTTCCTTGAGTTTTTTTTTTGGTGTTGCCGAACTTAGCTTAACTTGGTGATTTTTCCTTCTTACAGACATGTCTTTGAGGGTGATGACCAAGCAGGAAAGGCACAGGCTTATAGAGGACCCCCACCAGTCAAAGGGCAAAGAGGTTGCTCAACAAAGAAGAGAAGAATCGAGGAGCGTGAGTGACCCATTGCGGCTGATCTATCAAGCATCCCGTCGCTACAGTTGAGACAGAGGGCTTCAACAAGCCAAAGGGATAGTGCTCCTCCTCCTATCGCCGCCGTCGTCGTCCCGCCCCCGTTAGTCGATTTGCCAAGGAGGCGTTGCCGGAGCACCCCCTTGTGGTCAAGACCATTGGGGAGGCCATGTTAGATGAAGAATTCTTCGAGGCGGCCAAGGAGTAGACCTTCTTAGACTATTTCCGTTTGGCCTTTCTCCAAAGCGTCCAGGTATGTCCGGTTTAAACTTTGAGCTCCTTATTACATGGCATTTTCTTAGCTTTTAATTTGTGCTCTTGTAGGTCAACGTATGCTTGAAGCTTGCCCACCTTAAAGCCGAGTAGCAATTCCACACTGAGCGGAGGAAGGCCGATAAGGCAGCCAAAGAAAAGAAGCGGGTGGAAAAGCTACTCGAGGAGAAGGCCAATGAGCTTTCCTGAGTAAAGGCTACTTTAGAGGCCAAGGTTGCTTGAGCTAAGGAAGCGGCCCGAAAAGCTCAGGAGGAAATAGACCAGGCCTGGTCAAAGGCAAAGTTAGCGCGGGTAGCCCTCATCGAAGAACAAAATAAGGCCCAGGCCACTTGGAACGAGCATGAGCGATTTTTGCAGGAGGAATTGCCTGGCAGGTTGACCCAGGGTGTGGAAAAATTCAAGAACTCTACTGATTATGCAGGCAACTATTACCTTAGGATGAAGGACTTGCAGGAACACCTTTTGGAGAAGCATCCCTAGGTCGCTGCTACAGATTGGTCAATTATCATTGAACCCACAGCCAAGGAGGAGGAGGTGGAAAATGAGGAGGCCCAAGCTCTGGCAGGGTAGGGCTCTGTTGTCGACCTGGAAGCCGACGATGGCGAGGCTAAAGCCCAGAATTGAGTCCTTTGCTTTTGTTATTTTTTTTTTTTTTTTTTCTGTTTACTTGTCTAGGTTTGGGAGGTGCGTGGTTACCTATACCTCCCACCAGAACTTATTAATAAAAAGTTTTCATTTTTTCAAGTTCAAAGTTTCTCAGGTTACTTTTTTTATATATTTATTATATAATTTTTGTTAGGTCGAGCAGGAACATGTCCACTTCTCGAGTCCTCTTGTTCGAAAACGCTTGTCTGGCGAGTCTGGTCTGGGTTGGCTATGGTTGTGCATAGTGCCCTATGCCTCCTGAGACTTGTTTAAGTTCTTTAGAACTTTTTACCAAGTCTAATTATGGTTGGGAGTTGTTTTCCCCAGAGTCATCACCAGTTTAGTGTGAATGTTGGCCTGGTAGTCCGTGGTGCATTGGACTAATAGGCTACTATTTCAAGTCCACTTGTGGTCGTGTTTGTGTATATACCCACCAGCCCCCCAGTTGGGGTTTAAGATGGTCCCCCCTCTTTGGCAGTTATGGCCTTTTTCAAGATTTGAATTGCTTAGAGGAATTCTTTAAATATGTGCTTCTCATTAATATATATTTTTTGTACACTTTTCTGCTCTAATCAACAGATCTTTTAGTTACAAAAAGAATGTTGGGTTAGAGATCAAAAAGGTGTTCTGGCTCTTGTCAGTAGTAAAATTTCTTCAAGTGCTCAGTGTTCTAGGGGTAGACGAGCACATTTCCTTCGATGTCTGTTATTTTGCATGTGCCTGGTCGGATGATGCCAATTACTGTGAACGGGCCATCCCACTTAGGTCCGAAGGAACCGAGTTGGGCTATTAGATGGCTACTTTCTTCAAAACTAGGTCATCAACTTTAAAACTTCTTGGATGAACCAGCTTGTTGTAGTATCGGGTAACAACTTGATTTCGAGCAACAGTACGGATAAAGGCAGCATTCCTTTTTTCTTCAAGAAGATCAAGTTTGAACGTCAAGAGCTCAACATTGCATAGCTCGTCGTAGTATTAGACTCTAAAGTTCAACAAACTGACCTTGGCTAGAAATACGGCTTCAGCTCTGTAGACCAAGGAGAATTGAGTGTCCCTTGTGGTAGTATGCCTAGTGTACCTTCAGGAGGTCGTTGATCTATATAGCTTTAATCCCTTTCAGCCTCTTTTGTAGGTTCTCTTTGATGGTCTTGTTGACCGCTTTAACTTGTCCATTGCTCAAGGGTACCCAGGCAAGGAGAACACTTTCTTGATGTCGAGCTGTTCACACATTTTGAGAAGACTGGCTACTTCAAACTACTTGGCATTGTCGGTAACTATGGTATGTAGGATGCCATATTAGCAAACTACATTCTTCTAAGTAAAGTTAGTGCACCTAGCTTTGGTCATGTCAATGCAAGGTTTGACCTCTACCCACTTAATGAGGTAGTCAATGGCTACTATACAATATTTGAATTGTGATTGGGTTGGGGGTAGAGGTCCAATCAAGTCGATGGCCCATTTGGAAAATGGCTAGGTAGATGCCATGGAGTTGAGCGACTCAACATGTTGTCCAATTGCTTAGGCGAACTGCTGGTACTTGAGGCACTTACATGCATATTCCTTACAATCTTGGTCCATGGTCGGCCAATAGTAGCAATGGTAGAGGCGCTTAAGCGATAAGGAGTGCCCCTTGCATGATTGTTGCACAATCCACTATGGATCTCTTCCATGAGGTATCGAGCTTTTTGAGGCCTGACATATCTCTAGTAGGGCATAGTGTAGTTTCGTCTGTAAAGCTTTCCCCCAATCATCGAATACTAGGCCAAACTATTACGAATGCACCAGGCTTTCTCTCGGTTGTCGGGTAGCTCTGCTGTAGTCAGGTATCGAATGATTGGGTCTATCCAAGTTTTGGTCTATTCATCGACTACATTTACCACTTCTTTGTTGATGCTTAACTTGGCCAGCCTCTCGATTGGAGTTGATGTTAGGTTGCTATCTTTGAGGCCTAAGGCTAGTCAAGCAAGCGTGTCAGTTTCGGCGTTCTCTGACCTTGGGATTTGAACAAAAGAATAGGCTCTGAATTGTCCAAGCAGGGCTTAGACTTCTTTCAAATATGCAACCATGGACTCGTTTTGGGCCTAGAATCTTCTGTTAACCTATTGGACTATGAGCATTAAATCATTGTAAATGCGGATGTAGTCTATCTCGAGGTCTTGTGTGATTTTGAGCCCGGCTATCAAGGCTTCATATTTGGCCTTATTGTTGGAAGTCTTAAAGCTAAAACGGAGCGCATAAATTGCCTTGTAGCCATCTGGACTGGTAAGGATGAGACCGGCGCCCTAGCCATTCATGCTTGATGATCTATCCATGAACAACTTCTATTCAGGCTTAGGCTCGAGCTCAGGCTCGATAGCGCTACTATTGGGGGAATCAAGGTCTTCAACAGTGGCCTTTTAGGCTGAAGGGGTGACTTGCTTAGCGTTTGTGAAGTCTACAATGAAATTGGCTAGACTTATGCTTTAATGGCCTTTCGAGGCATAAAATGTATATTGTACTACTCAAGCTCCACAGATACTTGGCCATTCAACCAGAGATCTCTGGATTTTGTAGGATTTGGTGCAAGTGATATTTAGTCAGGACTCAAATGGTGTGCCCCTAAAAAAAAGGTCGGAGTTTTTGGGTAGAGGTGGTGAGCGCAAGAGCCAATTTCTCCAATAGAGGGTACCTCTCCTCGCCTCCTTGAAAGGCCTTGCTGGTGTAGTAGAAAGGCTTTTGAATCTTCTTTTCTTCTCGGTCAAAGACCGAACTGACTGCTTTCTTGGAAACAACCAGGTACGCATAAAGCGTCTCTCCTAGTAGAGGTTTGGATAGGAGTGGGGGTATGGCTAAGTATTTTTTTGAGATTATGGAGTACTTCCTCACACTCCCTCAAACCTCTCCTTAAGTGCATAGAAAAAAGGTTGGCACTTGTCGGTAGACTGGGAGATAAACCTAGACAGGGCTATGACCATGTTGGTTAGCCTCTGGATTCCTTGATGGTGGGGGGAGAATGCATATCCACTATAGCTTAGGCTTTCGTGGGATTGACTTCAATACCACAGTGGTTAACCATAAATCCAAGGAATTTGTCAGACTCCACTCTAAACGCGCACTTGGCCTAGTTGAGTTTCATCTTGTATTCCCGAAGTATGTCAAAACTGGCTTAGAGATCAACGATATGGTCTGTTGCTCGGACTGATTTGACGAGCATGTCATTGACGTATACTTCCATAGTCTTCCCAATCAGCCGAGCAAACATTTTGTTTATGAGTCATTGTTAGGTGGCCCCGATGTTCTTCAGTTTGAACAGCATGACCATGTAGCAAAATAGTCCCTAGTCAATAATGAACATAGTCTTCATTTGGTCTTCTTCGGCTATCCTTATCTGGTTGTATCTGGCATAGGTATCTATGAAGCTCAAAAGCTCGTCCTTGGCTATTGTGTCCACCAATTGGTCGATCTAAGGCAGCAGGAGGCAGTCCTTAAGACAAGCTTTGTTCAGGTTGGTATAATCGATATAGACCCACCACTTCCCATTGGCCTTTTTGACCAAGACTACATTCGCTAACCACTCAGGTATGTGATCTCCTAGATGAATCTAGCCTTTAGGAGTTTTTGGACTTCTACGTTTATGGCACCATACCTCTCCGGATTGAATGCTCTCCTTTTCTGGATGACCAATTTATGCTTAGGACAAATGTTAAGATGGTGGCTGAAGATGCTTGAGTGAATCCAGGGCATGCCTTCGTGAGACTATGCAAACACATCCTGATATTATGTTAGAAATTTCTCCAGGTTGGCCCAAATCTCAAGCTTTAGCTGGGATCTGAGTTGGACTATTCGGTTGGGCTGTTCAGGGTTTAAATGATACGGCACCAAATCTTTTGCCGGTGTGGCTTGCACTTCTTCTTTTGGTATACATGGGTTGAAGTCAGATAGCATTTTTGGTTCTTGCTTGATGGGAAAAGCTATCTCGTCCACCTTGTAAATGGCAAAGACGGTTAGTTGCCAAGCTGCAGCTTCTTTGATGGCCTTAACATAACACTCGCGGGAGTCCTTCTGCCTTGACCTTATCACTTTGATCCCATTCTCGGTGGAAAACTTTATTGCTAGGTGATAGGTCAAGAACACAGCTTTGAGGGCGTTGAGGGTTGGCCGCTTGATGATTATGTTGTGCTGGGAGGGTTTATCCACGACGATGAATTCCACTATACGTGTTACCCGAGCTGCGCCCTCGCTGAATGTGACTAGTAATGAGATCTTGCCAATTGCTTGGACATACTCCCCCGTGAAGCCACATAGAGGTGTCCGGACCAAGGTTAGTATAGCATTGTTGATCTTCAATTTATCATAGGCCTGTTTGAATAGGATATCAACCGAGCTACCGTTCTCAATCAGCACTTGTCGAACAATATTGTTAGCGATCTGGAGCTTGCAAACCAAGGCATCATTGTGCAGGTGGATGAGTTAGTCACCCTCTTCTTCCATGAAGGTAATGGAGACATCTTCTTGTTTGCAAATTTTGTTAATGTGCTCGGACATATTCATGAGGTTGCCCCTTTTAACCAGCTTGGCCTCTCAAGCATACGCCTGCCGGCCACTTGAGGTGTCCTCAGTGACAGGCTCATCAAAAATCATATGTACAATGTTCGGTAGGTCTGGGGTGTTGCCATTGTCGTTGTGTGGCCAAGGTTGCCCTTCTCGCACTGGTTGATTGTTCCTCTTGGCATTGGTGCCAGAAGTTAGGACTCGCTTGACAAACTCCCTCAGATGACCATCTCGGACAAGCCTCTCGATTTGGTCTCTCAACTAGATGGATTCACGGGTGTTCTGTTTGAGGTCTTTGTGGAAATTACAGTACTTGTTTTGTCTCTTTTAGCTATGCTCCCCTTCAACAAAGGTGGGTTCATTAACAGATTTCGATTGTTGTCATCGATGGTGGCGACTAGGGATGTATAGCTCTGGAACTTCCAGGTCAGAACTTTGGATTTGTAGGGTTTCGGTTTCTTACTCTAGTCGGCTATGGACTGCTTAAGGGAGCCTTATTCTTCCTCCCTTTCTTGCCGTTACTACTGCCTTCCCCTTCTCGATGACTTTTCATACATTCAGTCACATCAGCATGCTTCTGGTTATAACTAAGCATCTGGGAGAATGTGCTTGGTTGCTCGAGGGCGAGCGACCAGATCAAGTTCCTATCTCTAAGGCCTTCCGAGAAGGTGTGCTTTAGGGTCTCATCTTCTAAGTGTCTCACCTTTAGTGCTGCTTGGGTAAAGCGATTGATGCAATCTCTCATGCTTCTGTCGCCTTGTTTGATAGCTTAGAGATGCGTCACCTCCTTCCTTCTTGTTCGATACATGACAAACACGGCTAAAAAGGCATCAAGCAGCTATCAGAATAAGGTCATGGTGCTTGACTTTATACATTGGAACCATTGCAGAGCTAGGCCGGTCAGAGTGGGTGAAAATGCCTTGCACATTGTGGCATCACTAGCATTTTGGAAGAGCATATGACCTCGATATAGCTCTACATGCTCGTCTACATCGGTGCTCCTATCATATGGCTTGATCTACGGGACCTTGAATTTGTTAGGGCCCACATGATTGCATTTGTGAAGGGCGGGTTTGGCATGCCGCCTTTGTCCAGTCTGAAATGGCAATTCTAGATCTGGTCGATCAGTCATTGCAAGTCTCAAAATTGATGACTGTTGGTATCTTTGGGTAGTTCCACCTTATATTAGGCTCCATTATCTACCCTATCACCTCTTCCATCCAGCTTGTCCCAAGGAGGGCGGTCCCCTTAGTCCCCGAGCCTGTCAAAGACTACACCTGGGAACCTTGTAAGGATCAGTTATAACCTCCCTAAAGACCGATCTGGCCTTCGTGGACAAGTCTATTGTTTGCTACGATACCTTCTATAGTTTGTCTGGTACGCTCGAAGTCTACTTCATCTGGAGAGTCACCCTTCTGCCCTGCTCATAGCTTGGTCTTCCTAGGCTGGAGGAAGGAGAGCGGGGAATGACTATTGCTGAACCTATTGTTGAGCCATTTGTTGTGCAAGTAGTCAAACCGCGGTGGTTAGCTCACGAATCACGGCCTATTTGCTCTGGCCTCACTACCCTGGCCACTTGACCGGGACCTTGTTACTCGGGGCCTTCCCTGAGGTCTATTCTAGTTGCGGTTTTGGGATTACCTAACCCTTCTTATCGGGTGCCCTCATCCCTGATATTTCCTTTGGTTACAACGTTACAGTTGTTGGCAGATGTGGCTGCTAAATTAAGATGCTAGAAAGGCATATGCGCCCTCCTTCTAGCGCTAAAATGCTGAGGTCTAGCTCAAGACGGCTACATGTCAAAACCATGTGTGGCTAATCACGGTGATCAAACGGCTCTTCTTTCTTGTCTTGGCCACTTGGGGTAAACTTGCAAAAGAAGAGGGATGCTTCAAAGGTAAAGAGGTATTGGTGCGGTGCCAACCAAAGGCTCTCCAATGTTCAAGTCAGGTACCAATTCGATAGAGTACAAGAGTGAACTATGTTGGGAAAGAGCACGTTACCTCGAGCTGTAGTAAATGCACTCAATTTATAGGCTACCACTTAAACCGAGTGCTAGGTGGGTTTAACCTATGACCTGTGTGTCACATCAAGACCTATCAGGAGGTAGGTGACAAGTGTCATGATCTCCACCGAAGGTTTGGTCTCCATCTAAGGGTTAGAATGAGACCAAATGTTGACCTTCTATGGTGAGTTGTTACCTGGGTGTAGGCTCTGACAGTCCTACTCAAGCATGTGTTCTTCCCGAGGAGGCGATGCCTTGCATCGTAGCCAGCAGGAGCTCTGAGGAGCACCTCGGGAGGAAGGACCGAGCACATGGAGTTGCAAATTTGTCTTCTCAGCGATCTTTCCGAGCACGTGGCCAAGCTACAGTGGAGGAGTACCTCGAGAACTATGTCGAGCATGTGGCCAACAATATGCATTTTTTAAAAGTTATATATATTTTGGAATTATAGCAATTCATAACAAAAACTAAAGTAGAAATTTGCTATAAATATCAACCAAAATCAAATGTTTCGCATGACAAATCAAATTCTAAACATATGCAAACCAAATCTTAATAATAAAGCCATAAGAAAATATCATCAAATACAATAACTTAATATTCTATATATACATATTTTGAGGCAAGGATGGGACAGGTAATACATGTAATGTCCGAGAAAATTCTTTAATTTAAATCTAGAAATTATTTATATCAAAATAATAAATTTTTTCTCGATAACTTGTATATTTCTTTTAAAATACGATAAAATGTAAACTATTTATGGATAATATTAATTTGTACTATATATGTGAATTTTTATACAATATTGAGTATTTTGTAAATTTCATGAGTTTGAATATTCAAAAAAAATTATAAAATACTCTTAAGGTGAAATTTATATCACAATAATTATATTTTGTAGCATAAATTAATAAAGGAAAATATGTTAACTAAAGCAGAAAATCATGTCATAGTTCAATATAGCATAAAAATGGTTAGTTGCTAATTAGATAAACTGGTACAGATTTTTGTGTCTATAATTCAGTAGTTGTTGGAATAAGTGTAAAAGACATACAAAAGAAAAAAAAGGGTATATAGTACAGTGTAATTATATTGATAAAGCACAAAAGCATATATATGAAATACGATGCTGGGAAATAGTTAGTATGGGTAAAAAGTCAATAAGTGTAATTTTAAACTGCTAAAGATAATCTTTTCAATTTTACATTCAGTATAGAAAAATACATTGTAGTGTAAAATTACCCTACGTGAAAAGGTTGTGGGACCTAACATTAGGACACCTAAATGAATGAAATTGAGCCACCTCACCCCTCTTGTTGTGGCCGGATCTACCTTGTAAAATGGACAAATTTTACCACAAAATGCTTAAGTGATGACTACTACTGGTGAATCATCGAAGTTGTAAAAAAAAAAAAACCACTTTTACTCATCATTTTCATGCTAACAAAGTATAACAACAAACTCCATTCCTCCTCCCACTAGAATCGGCAGCCCCTTAGGGCACCTCTCCAAAAATTTTCTCCAAAATTCTTTCAAGAAAACATCTTCCAGGCAAGCTCTAGGACAAGTCCAAGTCTCCTAGTCCAAGGATTGCCAATTTTGAAGGTAAAATTTTAGACTTTTTCATGTGTTTTTAGGGTTTTTCTTTGGGTTTTGGAGGGGTTTTAATGGGAGTTTTTGCTATGATTTGTGTTATGAATAGTTTGCCAAGTATAAACAACTATGTGGAAGCTTACAAGCTTACAAAATCCCCTTGGTAAAACCTTAAATTTTATTTTGAGTATTTGTTATTTTTATGAAACTTTGAGTATGATTTGTACTTAATATAGACTATGACGTGTTTAAAAGACTCTATGGCATGACTGTATGGCATATTATGTGTATGATGATGAGGTTAGGTGAGTGGAAACTAGGGCTTTTATGTTTAAAAACCTAGTTTGAAAAACTTTACTTAAAAACAAAGTTTTGAGGTTTTCACTAAAAAAGTGATTTTGTGGGACTTTTAGGCAATTTAATCTCTAGGAAAAAGCCAAATCTACCCAAAACATTGAGGGTAACAACTTTTATGAATAAGGTTTTGTGAAATTCTAAAAGAACTAAAGTGAAAAATTTTATTCAAATTTGGCAAAATTGAAAAATAACCAAAAACTCCATTGTGCAGTCAGAATTTTAGAAAAGTTAAAATACAAACGTTGTAGAACTCATTGAAACTATTTAAAATGGTGGATGGTTTGTGAAAATTCTACATGATTTATAAGTTATGAATTTTGTGAGTTTTAATCATAAAATTCCAAAAAATTAGGTTTAAAGAGAAAAAAAGTTTCTAAATTAAAAGAATTGGTTTTCGAGACTTTAAAGAGTTTTAAACCTATTGAAAAACTAGGCCCAACGGTATGACATAATCTTTTTAGATGCGAGGGCAAACTTGTTGAAATTTTCACAAATTAGGTTAAAATCATAAAGTTTTGTCAAAATCGGTTTCTACCGTAAAATGAAAATCGAAGCCTTGTTTTTATTACTATTGTCAATAAGCAACAAAATGAGAGTTTTTAACAAAAGCAGGCTCAAAAAGCTTTCAAGACCCATTAAGAACAAAAAACGTCATTTTCCACAAAACAACCCGAACAAACTTCAAAACATCTGAAATCTAAACTAGGAAAACGCCCTTCACGATAATTTCTCTCTATTTTCATTAGTGACAGAAAGCCATCGATAGATAAATGAAATAAGTTTCGTAACACTTAGATTTCTAGAAAACTATCTAATTGTCAGATTTGGTAATTACCGTTTGCATTTTGTTATCCACACGTAGCTCGATGATAAGTAAGTTAGCTAATGACGATAAATTACCAAACAAGACACTTAAACAGATAGTAGGGAACAAGAAAATTGGTTAAGCACAGTGCAACTTCTAAGTAAGTTCTGAACCTCATCTACAGTGTGAATAAAAAGGTTTTCAAAAAGTACTATTGTACCATTTAATCAAACGTAGTTATAATGCACCTATATAAAGTTATTTAAGCATCACAAATGGTATGTCACCATAATTCAAAGAATTGGTAAATGATTCACTAAATAAGATAATAAAATGTTGTACTAACCTCTTGACACAAGGGGAGTTCTAAGTTTTGATACAGCCTCGGTGTTACGATGGCCAATATGTGCATTTGGTATGAACATCTCAGCCCTAGATAAGTTAAGGATATGACATAATTAAAGTTCATAATTGAGTATAAATGGATCATGTATATAAGTGGAAAAGTATTTTGTGAGTTATGTTTGGACTTACTGAGCAATAGCAATAGCTCATTTAGTTATTTTATGTTGTAAGGAATCCAACCAAGAGGCTAAAATAGATTATTGTAGAGGTCACAACGTTGGATGAACAATTGTGTAGTCAAGGTATTGATAGCGCCACAAAAATATCTTTGCTGTAAATTAAGTAATTTAGATATGTTGTTTTGTAAAAAGAAATATATATTAAGTATCATATGGTGTGTAATGTAAGATAAGTAAGTGTGATAAATCTTTTTGTAAACGACTATGAGTTTATGTAATGTATTTATGTGAATTTAAAGTCTTTCATAAAAAAAATGTTTTTATTTTTCATTACATTAATAATGATATTGAAGCCTAAAGAAACATTTAGTAACAATCAGAAAAGTCAGGTCGTGACAATACATCCCTGTCCCCGCCTGCCACGACTCGTGGATAAGATTTTGTTCTCATCCTCATTTCCATCCCCAATTATTGGCTCTATCCTTACCCTGTTTGGTGCAAGGCACCATAGGACTTCGTCCCTATGGGGAATAACGCGATGCTTATTATTAGATAAAAAGAAATTTATTGAATAATGTTACAAATATATACATTCATATAGGTTAATTATATAATTATACCTTTCAGTTTCAATAATTTCTTGTGTCTTAAACTATAAAAGTATCATTTGAATTTAAAAAATTTATTGCAATCGTATTTATTATTAGATAAAAAGAAATTTATTGAACAATGTTACAAATATATACATTCATATAGGTTAGTTATATAATTATACCTTTCAGTTTCAATAATTTCTCGTGTCTTAAACTATAAAAGTATCATTTGAATTTAAAAAATTTATTGCAATCATATCCTTCGCATACTTTGCAAATAAAAATAATTAGGCAAAGCAACATAAATTATGCTTAATAGTTTAGAAAAATATTTTATAGATTAGAAACATAAAATTCCCTACAACAAAACATCAAATGTTAAAAAAAAAAATGATAGGGAGTTTTATGTTTTTATATGTTAAAAAATTTTAAAAGTTTTTCCTTAAGAAAACATATTTTTCAGAAATAGATTAGAACTAATTAAGTTATGTTTTTTTTTTTTTTTTTGCCCCTTACTTTTTCATTCATAAAATAAGAGAGGATGAAATTGAACCAAGTTTTTTTTTTCAAATTCAAATCATATTTTTGTTGTTTCAGAAAACAAAAGGATAAATTAAAAAGTTATTGAAACTAGGATGTATAATTATATAATTAACTCTATTTGTAGAAACTAATAGACACTCGGACTCCCTCTCTTCTCTCTTTTTTTTCTTTAGATAGGAATAATAATGGGGTGGGGTGGTCTTCTCATCAACCCACTCCATGAAGAAAAGCAATCACCATCCAAGTGTTGTTAACCCACATATGTTGGCAGGGATGGAGCGGATTTCCTAGGGATTTAGGGTACTCGTAGGTATCTTGTTTAGTTATTTTTTTAATGATAAATTAAATAAATAAATGACATACCTACGCTAGACTATAACAAAAGAAAACTATAGTTTTGAATTTTGACGTATACTTTGCAATATAAGATTATATTCAAATCATATATCCTATAACACATTTTACAGAATCATATATCCTATTTTTTTTATACATCTTGAAAAAAGTTCACGAAAGAAAAATGAAAGAAAACAAATGCGTTTTTGATTTTGGCTTAAAGTTAAGCTTGCGAAGAGAACACAATAATATTTGAGAGATCAAATCTCATACTTTATCCTTAGCCATGGTCAAAATGATAAGGTGCATTGTCTAAATTTTGAACTTTTATTTCACCCTTAAAATGTGCTAATGAATGGGTTATAGTTGGGAAGTGACGGATCACTTCATTTAAGAAAAAAAGAAGATAATAAATATCACTAATCACCACTTACCTTTTCTATTTCTCAAATTAGGATATTTAATGCATTAGGCATTTTTTTTATTGGGGCACTATTTCTCTTAATGTAGTGCAATTAAGTGAGTAAAATTAACTAACGGTTTCAACCACTCTCCCAAACAATCAATGAAACTCAATTTTACATGGTGTTTGGGAAAACCAGTTCTAAATAAAACTTTTAGGTACTACAGTGTAATGTTTTTATATGCTACAATGATCAGAAAAAATTGAGCTACAGTACAAAACTCTCACATGCTACAGTTTTTAGTTCAAAAGTTTCAGCTCTAATTATATTTCTCAAACACTCTGTTAGTTTTTAATTATGTTTTAACATATTAATTTATATTTTTAGAATTGAAATTAAAGATCTAAATAATTCAAATCTTTATAGCGTTGCTCATTTCTTTCCCTTTATAAGTAGCATAACACCATGTATAGAATAATATGCAAATCGGTAAAGCCTATGTTTTCGTATCTCAGTTAAAATTGAAATTGTTGATTCTAACCAATAAGTAGTTTAAAGCTTTCAATAGCTATGATAAAAAGCAAAAAAAAATTGCTACAATATAAAGCTCTCACATGTTATAGTTTTTGTTAGAAATATATATAGAGATAAACAACAAACAAGTGCAATGTAAAGGAACAGAAATAGTAGAAGGAATATTATTATGAAATTAGGAATAAAATATTACAATAAAAATCTCAACCTTCAAACAGAATTGGAATAAAATAATAGTCGAGGCACGTGTAGCTTACGCTTTCCTTAAAACAGATTCGTCCCCTCTAGTTATGCACGAGGATTCAATGGACATATGTCTCCTAGGATACAACGACAATAGACGATGGTCTATGCACACTCGAACACCCTCCGGCGAACTTGAACAGCGTCTTCCTCTATTACCAAAAATGACTACTTGCCAAAACCGACTCAAAAAGAAAGACTTGAGAAGAAGAGAACAAAAACTCGAAAACAAGAGAAAAAGAAAAACTATGTGTTATTTTGTGTGCAATTTTTTTTTTTTTTGTGTCTCTAGATGTGGAGAAAGTCCCTAGTACTTATACAGGTCAGGGGATATCAAACTTCTATGTCTAACCGATGTGGGACTTTCCTAGTACTTATACATGTCAGGGGATGTCAAGTTTTAATGCCTAACCGATGTGAGACTCCACATTTAGGCCTTTTTTTTTTCAACAAATTCAAATGTCAATGGGCACACTTTGAGCATCAATTTCTCATTCACCCGATTACCATTTTAAGCATATAAATATATGATTTCGATCTTCTCACGATGGAGAACACAAATCCCCCATAGTGATCCTACTCAATCTATTCAATTTAGTTATCCCATTGAACCGAGATCTTGGGATCTCCAGTCAACAAGGTTGGGTTTTCACTGTTTTGACCTATTCTTTTATGGGCTTAAGTCCTATTCCTCTTGATGTTTTCTCAACTTGATCTCTATTCAGTCCTTTGGTGAACGGATCTGCAATATTCTCTTTAGACCTTACATAGTCTATTGTCATGACTCTAATCGAGATCAGTTGTCTGACGGTATTATGTCGACAACATATATGTCTTGACTTACCATTGTACATCATATTCTGTGCCCTGCTAATAGCAGATTGATTATCACAATGTATGCATATTGTAGGCACAGGTTTAGGCCATTCAGGAATATCCTCTAAGAAATGCCTTAGCCATTCAGCCTCTTTACCACTTTTATCTAAGGCTACAAATTCAGATTCTATAGTGGATCTGGTTATTACCGTCTGCTTTAAGGACTTCCATGAAATTGTTGCGCCTCACAAAGTGAATACATATCCACTTGTAGCTTTAGAATTCTGTATATCAGATATCCAACTTACGTCAGAATATCCTTCAAGAACAGCAGGATCTCTTGTATATTATAGCCCATAATCATGAGTATATCTTAGGTACTTGAGTACTCTAACAATCGCTTTCTAATGGTCATCTCCTAGATTACTCGTGAATCTACTCAAACTACTCATAGTATAGGCAATATCTAGTCTTGTACAATTCATTAAGTACATTAAACTGTCTATCACTCTAGCATATTCTACCTAGGATATACTTTCTCCTCTATTTTTGGACAGATGTTGACTAATATCAATTGGTGTTCTAGCCATGCCAGAGTCATTTTTACTAAATTTGTCAAGTATCTTGTCCACATAGTGTGACTAGCTCAAGATGAGTCCATCAGGCGACCTTTTAATTTTGATTCCCAAAATCACATCGGCAGGTCCCATGTCCTTCATGTCAAACCTAGAGTTCAACATATCTTTGGTAGATTTGATCATCCGATCATTGCTACTCATGATTAGCATGTCATCTACATATAGACAAAGAATAACATATCCATCGTCTGTTCTTTTGACATAAACACACTTGTCACACTCATTAATTTTGAAGCCATTTGACATCATAACATTGTCAAATTTCTCATGCCATTGCTTTGGTGCTTGTTTAAGCCCATAAAAAGACTTCACCAATTTGCAGACTTTCTTTTCTTGTCCTGGAGCAATACAACCTTCTGGTTGTTCCATATAAATTTCCTCTTCAAGGTCTCCATTAAGAAAAGTAGTCTTTACATCCATCTGATGTACTTCAAGATTCTACAAAGCAACAATCGCTAAAATCATTCTTATGGAGGTTATTCTTGTTATAGGAGAATAAGTATTAAAGTAATCAAGGCCTTCTTTTTGTCTATAACCTTTTATAACAAGTCTAGCCTTATACTTGTCAATTGTTCCATCTGCTTTCATTTTGCATTTGAAAATCCACTTAGAACCAAGCGGTTTACTTCCTGGAGGAAGGTCCACTAATTTCCAAGTATGATTCTGCATGATGGAATCAATTTCACTCTTTATGGCTTCTTTTCATAAAGGACCCTATTGAGGGTGAGCTCGACGCCACCGCCGAGGAGACAAACTTCGGTGGTCGGCTAAACAGCTCGGGAGAGCTTCTAGGGAGCAAACTACTGACCCCGACGACAACATGCATTCATCCGAGGTGCTTTTCAGGGCCCCCGGGGCTGTACCCTTAGCAGGTTGCCACCTCGGGCTATGCACCAGCTTGGGTCGGTCATTCTCATTCACAAAGTGGGCCGCTACTCGCCATCATAGGCCAATAAACGGTAAATAATCACCGTTCGATGGAAGCCAATCCATCGACAGGGGACATGACACTTGTCACCTACTGCCTGACATGCCTTGATGTGACACCCGGGTTATGGACAAAACCCACCTAACACCCAGTCCAAGTAGTAGCCTATAAATAGGGTGCATTTATTGCATTCTAGAGAGAGACTCTCCTCTTGTTACAGGTATGCCCGACCGGGCAGAGGTGAGCTGGGAGAGCTAGACCCTGTACAGCTGCACGTGGTGTTGATCCGACGTCGGACCACAGTAAGCATCAACATTTTGGTGCTAGAAGGAGGGCACCTATGCCTTCACTCAAACATCAGCCACCTTACCTCCGAGAATCGAGATGGTGACTCGAGGGAATGCCAGAGACGATGCTGCCTGACATGAGGGGTTAGGAGACGCAAGAAATCGACAACAGAATCTAGGTAGGCCCAAGGGCGGCCACAAGGTCTCGATCCGGGGGACAGGGAAGCACGGCTAGGGCCGAACAAGCAGAGGACCCAATTGCTCAGGACCCAATCCGAAAGCTTACGAATACAGTTCGGATCTTAACTCAACAGCTCACGCAGCAATCGTAGCATCAGGCCGCACCTGCTCTGTTACCTCCAGCCCCGGCTGACCAAGCAGGAGGTCGGGCAAGACGGGATGCGGTAGACCGCGAAGAAGCCGACTCCGAGCACTCGAGAGACTCCCACCATGGGGCCTCAGCCAATAACAGACTAGTCTAAAAAGGCCGTCTTGACCCTCAAGTAGCACGGGTTCTGTCACCCCAAGGTTCCCGAGCATCAGTATTTGACGGGCTAGGATGCTAGGGAGAAGTGCATCAAAATCTCCAGCCTGGGGCTGGCGACTGCGTGGAGGGTAGAGCACCCTATAGGGTCAAACTGCCCGAAGACACGAATAGTCGTCAGTTTCGGGTGTTACAACACCAAATCGATGAAATCTGAAACAACCGCTTCGGCCTGGATGAAGTGGGAGCCTTGGATCCGCCGTTTTCAGACACCATAATGCGAGCCCCTATGCCGCCTAAATTTAAGGTCCCACAGATCAAGGCCTATGATGGGACCGCAGATGCGGATGAGCATGTTGAACTATTCCAAGGACACATGCTCCTCTAGAATGCCAGCCATGCGGCAATGTGTAAGGCCTTTTCGCTGACCCTAACTGGACTTGCTCGACAATGGTTTCGAAGACTTGAACTATCCTCTATCTCTTCTTTTTCGGCAGCTTGCTGACGCCTTCTCGGTAGCCTTCTCTACGACAAAAATGTAGAGAAAAGAGATTACATATCTATATGCCATCAAGCAAGGGGATGGCAACATCCGTGACTATATTAATCGGTTTACCCGGGCAGCTCTGGAGGTCAAGCAAGTCAAAGACGAGACCGTCAAGCATATTTTTATAAGGGGCCTCCGAGACAAAAAACTAACCTGGTCGTTGGCCTTCGAGCAGCCAAGCATGTTTTCACAGATGCTTGGCTATGCCCAAAGGTATGCCGATGCCACAGAGTACATGAAAAGCCGCAAGGAGGAGGCCAGCCCCAGCGGGACCAAGAAGGACAAGAAGCAAAAGAAGGAGCCAAAACAAAGTAATGCTGAGCAGAACAAGAAGCAAAAGAAGGAGAAGAAACCCGAGAAACCAAAGACGCCAGTCGGCAAGTTCCAAAGCTACACGCCGTTGGTGGCGACCATCGACGAGGTGCTCACCCAAGTGAATGGTAGGAACCTACTGGTACCACCACCCCAGCTTAGGGGCAGTAAGGTGAAGCAGGATCAAGCGAGGTCTTGCAAGTTCCACAAGGACGTGGGGCACAACACTCGCGAATGCATTCAGCTAAAGGACCAAATTGAAAAACTAGTCTGGGAAGGACATTTATGAGAATTTGTTGAGCGAGTCATAACCCCGGGCTCTACCTCAGGAAGAAACGATCCGTCGAGCCGAGACGTACCGAACCGCTCATGAACTGACGTTGAAAACACCTCAAAACCCCTTAACATCATTCACACAATCTTCGACGGGCCCGTCACCAGGGACACGTCGAGTGGGCGACGGTCGTACGTCAGAGAAGCTCAGCTAATCGAGCGAGGCGAGTTCATAAACATGTCCGAACATGTTAACAAAATATGCCGCCAAAAAGATGCTTCGATCACATTCACAGAGGAAGAAGCGGACAAGCTGATTCATCTACACAACGACGCCCTTATGTGCGAACTGCATATTGCCAACAACATAGTGCGACGAGTGCTGATTGATAACGGAAGCTCGGCCGATATCCTCTTAAAGCAAGCTTTTGATAAGCTAAGGATCAACAATGCCACCTTGGTTCCGGTCCAGACCTCACTTTACAGCTTCACGGGAGAATGCGTCCAAGCAATAGGAAAGGTCAGCCTGCTCGTGACTTTCGAAGAAGGAGCTGCTCGGATCACTCAAGTCGTTGACTTTTTTAGTCATCAACAAGCCCTCTTAATACAACATCATAATCGGCCACCCGATGCTGAACGCATTAAAGGCCGTGGTCTCCACGTATCACCTGGCCATGAAGTTTACAATAGAGGACGGAGTTGGAGTAATTTGCTCATCTCAGAAGGATTCCCGAGCTTGTTATGCCAATGCCGTAAGGGCCGCGATAGCTCGGCATCTAAGTGTCTCGACCATCTATGCGGTCAACGGGTGGATCTACCTGTTGGCCCGGTGCCCAAGATGCTTTTCGATCTCGACCCCCGACTGCTCGAGGAAGAAGTAAGTGTTAGATATGTATGCCCTAAGAAGTAAAAATGTAATAAGTTTTTAGAGACATTTTTATCAATAAAGAATTTATTCATTGTTTATATACCAAATCTTGTCCTCTTTACTTTTATATTTGTCGAATGTATGTTAAGCAAACAATAGTCTGAGACTGTCAGGTCTAAACCTTAAGAATTGGGCATATGATGGATGGATTATGCAGAAGACACGATTCTTAAGGTGATGGTCTGAATCATACGATCCGCAATCGAGAGAATAAAGTTGGGTGCTTTATTCATGCAAAGATTGTTATGTTGTCTATATCTCTTTTGGAAGATGGTTTGTCTTGACCATCGGAGGTAGACTCCGTGAATAGAAACATTGGTACATTGTCATAGGTGACGATACATTGGATCAGGACATAAAGTGAATTGATTTGGATTAATAATTTTGTCTTGGCAAATCGATTCACTTTGGACAATCATTTGTGTTGTATCCTAATCTTGAGATGAATGGTGGGCCTGTTGTCTTGACTTGTGTCTTTTGATGTACCAAAAGGTGACACCCACATCTTAATAGTGGTATGCATATCGGTACATTAAAGGCATGACTCTTGATAGCGTAGACCTATTATTCATAGATATGGATCCATAGCTCCTCTTTAGGAGTAATGCTATCCTCTTATATGTGTTATCCTGTAATTGAAAAACTGAAGCGCTCAACCATTTGAATACATAGGTGTAACCGAATGGTATACTGTCTTTGGATAGTAAGTTTTTTTTATGGTGAAATAATAGAACATAAGATAAACATAATCGGAAAGGCAAGACAAAATTTATCCTTAAACTGATTATGGATTATCATATGGGGATACGATACACTGTGATAGGTCATGGAGACTTAGCTATACGGGCTTTGTAATTCTATGTAGTTCGAGAGTGCAGCTCTAAGCTTTTAGTGGAGTAGCGTTGGAGTTGATAATTATGAAATGTATATCTGGGATATTAGGTTTTATAATTATCGGGAGCTTGAACTATATAGGTCTATTTGGTCCCTTTGCTAGCTCACAACATCCTGTAATGACACGACATGCTTTTCCAATAATTGGTGACTTATGTCGGATTTATCAGATTGGTTGAAATTTGAAAAAATCAAATAATTCATGTCTGTTTATTGGTTGAATTAACTTTTTAAAAAAATTAATTTAAGATAAACTTATTGAATTATTGGGATCGAATAATTCTTGTCTGTTTATCGGTTGATTTAATTTTGGATAAATTAGATCAAGATAAACTTGTAGAATTATTAGGAATTGATTTATTTTCTTAGAGATTATCTAGATAAAGTTGTTTTGATCAAATAACTTCTCTATTGGGTTATTTGATTTAAAACTAAGACTTTATCCTATAGATTCTTGGGTGGAAAATAAAAGATTCGCGGAGATTTTTTATCGACAGTTCGGCCTACCGATCCACGTGTTCGGCCTACCAATAGGGCGTGTTCGGCCTGTCGATGAGTGAAGGATAAAATTACGCGTTTCCACGTGAATCTTATCAGATATTGATCCAAACTTGATTCAGTTTCGAGTTTTTGAGATCTAATCAGATAAGGACTGACCCTAGGCCCAACCTCTATATAAAGGGAGTAAGTCTAAAGAGTTACTAAGTTCAATTGAGAGATTAAGAGTGATACTCTGCTAGTGAGAATCTGAAAACTCCCTGAGAGCTTTTGTTCACAAATCACGAACACTTGCTTTGGGTTTTCTCGATTGGTTAGAAGGAGAGTCACCTAGTGGAAGAGCTGTACGTGTGAGCCCACACTCACTCCGGTCGTGGATAGAGAGTAGCAAAGAAGACCAGTTGGTTGAGGCCCTTCTAGAACGTTACTTCTCTTCATGTTTTGCGAGGGTTCTTCGGCATACAAAGGTTAGTAAGATCTAGTTAATTTATGCATATAGCATGTTAAACTTGTGTTTTTGAAAATACTCTGATGTAATTTTTTTTTTAAATTCCCGTTGCGCACTCTTTTTCCAACAGTAAAAGCCACCCCGGTCGAAGACCTGGTGCCGTTTCCTTTAGACCCTACAAGGCCTGAACGCACCATCCAACTCGGATCCCAGTTGAGACCTGAGATCCGAGCAGACCTGGAGGGGCTTCTCACCAAGTATCGAGACGTGTTTGCGTGGTCCCATGAAGATATGTCCAGCATAGATCCGAGCGTAATTTGTCATCGGCTCAACGTCCAACCCGACCACAAGCCAGTGATACAGAAGAGGAGAGCTTTTAATCCGAAAACGTACGCTGCTATAAACAAAGAGGTCTAAAAGCTCCTCAAGGCGGGATTCATCAAAGAGGTCAGATATCCGGAGTAGTTGGCAAACATCGTCCTTGTCAAAAAGGCGAATGGCAAATGGCAGGTTTGCATTGATTATACCAATCTAAACAAGGCTTGCCCAAAAGATTGCTTTCTACTTCCCCGAATAGACCAGCTCGTCAACGCCACTGTCGGCCACGAACTGTTGAGCTTTATGGATGTTTATTCCGGGTATAACCAGATAAGGATGGCCGATGAGGATCAAGCAAAGAAAGCCTTTGTTACCGACCATGGGTTATACTGCTACATGGTAATGCCCTTCGAACTAAAGAATGCCGGGGCTACCTACCAGGGCCTAGTCAACAAGATGTTTGCTCGGCTGATCGGCAAAACAATGGAGGTTTACATGGATGATATGTTAGTAAAATCTATCCGAGTAGACGACCACATAACCAACCTCCAAGCAAGCTTCGACATTCTCCGGGAATATGAGATGAAACTCAACTCGGCGAAGTGTGAGTTTGGGATAAGCCTAGGCAAATTTCTCAGATTTTTGGTCAACCGGCAGGGTATTGAAGTAAACCCAATGAAGGCCCAAGCAATTATCGACATGCATTCTCCTCAGACTGTAAAGGATGTGCAAAAGCTCACCAGCATGATAGCAGCTTTCTCGAGATTTGTCTCCCGGGCCACCGACAAGTGCCATCCATTTTTTAAGGTGCTTAAGGGGAGGTTTGAGTGGAGCAGGGAGTGTGAGGAAGCTTTTCAAAATCTGAAGAAGTATTTAGTCACACCCCCGCTTCTGTCCAAACCTTTGCCCGATGAGGTTTTAACTGCATATCTAGCCGTGTCTGAGAAGCCTGTAAGCTCGATCCTATTCTGAGATGAAGATGGAGCTCAAAAGCCGATCTATTATACCAGCCATGCATTTTAGGGTACCGAAGAGCTGTATCCCCCACTCAAGAAGTTGGCTTTTGCCTTAATCACTTCAGCTTGTAAGTTACAACCATACTTTCAAGGCCACACAATAAAGGTCCTGACCAAGTTTCCTCTCCGGCAAGTTCTCTAGAGCCCGGAGATATCGGGCCGCATGGCCAAATGGTAAGTAGAACTTGGTCAGTACGACGTGCATTTCGTGCCAAGGATGGCCATCAAAGCCCAAGCTCTTGCAGACTTCATTGTTTTCTTCACAGATGCCAAACAAGCCACACCGTTGGCCAAGAAGGCACCTTTAGAAGTGCTAGGTGCCCCAGCTGTAGTGAAGATTACACCACCTTGGTGCCAGAATGGAGACTTTATGTCGACAAATCTTCCTGTATAGAAGGGTCAGGTGTCGGGTTGATATTAATAAGCCTAGACAGATACAAGGTAATCTATGCACTTTGATTCGACTTCAAAGCCTCAAACAACGAGGCGGAGTACGAGGCGCTTCCGACCGGACTTCGTATCACCAGAGATCTTGGGTCGACTGCATAATCATCCACAGCGACTCTATGGTTGTCATTCAGCAAGTCACCAGAGGATTCCAAACCCAAGCAGACACAATGGCTGTGTATTTACAAGAAGTTAAGCAACTACTCGGGCAATATAAATCCTACTCTTTCAAACAAATCCCCCGATCGGAGAACTCAGAGGCCAACGCCCTTGCTCGACTAGCTTCAAGCCTCGACGATAGCGACCTTATCTCGGTGCCCATTGAAAGACTAGCCGAGCCAAGCATCCATAAGGAAGTCACAAATGTAGCCGAGGAACTCGAGACCACATGGATGGACCCGATCATCCGATACTTGACCACAGTCGAATTGCCCGACGACTGAGAAGAGGCATGTCGAATACGCAATAGCTCTGTCCGGTATTCGATGATCGACGAAAGACTATATCGGTGAGGCTATACCGCACCGTGTTTAAAGTGCATGGACCCCAAAGAAACTGAATACCTAATGAAGGAGATCCACAAAGGTCTGTGTGGCAATCATTCTAGGGGGCGATCGTTGGCCCAAAAGTGTCTTTAGCAAGGCTACTACTGGCCGACCACGGAGTAGGATTGTAGGGATTTGGCGCAAAAATGTCTCAAATGTCAGCAATTCGTAAGGATGCCTGGACATCACGCCGAACCCCTCACTTCAGTAACCTCGGCGTGGCCATTCGCAAAGTGGGCTATCGACCTGATCAGACCTTTTCCCCCGACCCGATCACAATTTAAATACTGCATCATGGCCATAGACTACCTTACGAAATGGATTGAAGTAGAGCCATGTACCAGCATGACCGAAGCTAAATGTACCAACTTCGTATGGAACAACATCATTTGTCAGTTTAGAATCCCGCACACGATCGTGACCGACAATGCCAAACAATTCGAGTCCTCTGGCCTACTTCACCTGTGTGAGCAGCTCGGCATCAAGAAAGTTTTCTCCTCCCTGAGCTACCCTCAAAGCAACGGCCAAGTGGAGGCAGTCAACAAAACAATCAAGGACAACTTGAAGAAAAAGCTCGAGGGCCTTAAGGGGGCATGGATCGATGAGCTCCCACAAGTGCTCTGGCTTACCGTACAACTACCTAGATAGCTACCGAGGAGACCCCATTCTCCCGTATATATAGGGAAGAGGCTGTCATCCCGGCCGAGGTTGGGCTGCCTAGCTTCAGAATCGAATATTATGAGGAATGTCGAGATCATGATGTTTGAGCCTGACCTGTTTGAAGGAAAAAAAAAACCAGGCAGCAATCTGTAATGCAGCTCAAAATCAGGTAGTAGCTCGGTATTACAATAAGCGGGTCCAACCAAGAAGCTTCAAAATCGAGGATTTGGTACTAAAAAAGGTCACGGTTTAGCAGCCCGATTTGGGGTCTTTTGGTCCAAAGTGGGACGGACCGTATAAGGTCCTCGGCATTGTTAGGCCGAGCACATACAACTTATCCAACATGGAGGGAAACCAGCTCGGTCATCCTTGGAACGCCGAGCTCTTAAAAAGATTCTTTTGTTAAGATAGAAGCCAAAAACCCTTTTTAACCTCTGGCCAAAATTCTTTTGTAACTAGGCCTATTGAATAGGGTTGGGATGTAAATACTACACATCAATAAAATGTAAATTTTCTACACCATTCCATTAAGCAATGTGTTTGACAGAAATAGACAGACCCGACAAGGATACCATAACTCTAGCCCGTTGGACCCGACAACAACTACCGACAAGGGAGAGTCACCCTAATTAACCGGACTGGGGGGCCAATTGGCACCTCATTGATTCTAAGTCTGTTGCCATACAGACCACCCAGTAAGTCGCTCGGCACAACCACGTGCTCGACGAGTTCTAGAGTTGCAAAGTTTCCTAAAACTTGGACAAGTCTAGGGGGCGACAGGGCAAGGGTATTCACACGCCGTTGTGCTCTGTCCGATCGAGAAAACGGGGATACCATCCCTGCTCGGATCAACTGAGAAAACAGGGAAGTCATCCCTACTCGAATGAACTCGATAGTTATCAAGATAATGTACTCGGCCTCAATTGTAATTGAAAAAATGAAAGCTCGAAAAAACTACAGTTTAGGAATGCCCCTCCCGAGGAGTATCCAACTTGGTCCAAATTCCTAATTTGATTCTGAGACTGAGATTTATTTTAACTCGACGAGACGAAGGCCTAACTATGTTCCCGAGAAACCTCTCACCCTGAAAGTATAAAAAACACAGTATACAAAAATTCGAGAGGTGAAGAACACAGAAAATAAAATTCATTCATAGTGGTGGGAAGGTACAATTAACCGGGCACCTCCTGAGCCCGGAAAAACAAAAAAAAAAGAAAGCAAAAAGCAAAATGGCCTAGGCCTGGGTCCCATCCCCAACTGTGCCTTCCTTGCCTCCATTGCCGCCAACACTCTGCTCGTCTCCATCATCGTCGCTGTGCACTTCGATAACCTCCTCACCTTGCTGTTGCTAAGCAGCACCTTGCTCCGGCTTGACAATAAGTGACCAATCAAAGCCTTCAGCCTCAGGGTGCTGCCGAATAAGATGATCCTAGAGGTCTGTCATGCCAAAGTAGTAGTAGTTAGTGTACTCCAGAGGCGCCTTGAATTCCTCCACGGCTTGTGTGAGACGGCCGGGGAGCTCTCCTAAGAATCGCTAGTGCTCAGCCTGCAGAGCCACCAGCTGCTGCTTGAGCCAGACAGCCTCGTCCTTTGCCTCCCTGGCCTCCCTCAAAGCCTCCTCGGCCTCCGCCTTGGCCTGGGCGGCGTCCTCCTTGGCCTTCTGAGCTTCCTCCTCAGCTTGAGAAAGAGAATTCTTGATTTGGTCTAGCTCGATGTTCTTGGCACCGAGCTTCCTTTCAACCTCCAACATGCTGAGGAAGGTCTTCTTATGCCTCTCTTTCTCCTTGTTGAAGTCTTTCAGCCCAGATGAGTAGGTCAAATGCAAGAGGGCACTCGTCTGAGAATAATAAAACTTCAGTGCTCAGTAGGATGAAGAGTAAAAAGGGTCAAAGCTTGGGATGGATCGGCACTTACCGTGGTGACAGAGCAGAAAGCCGCGTTAGACAGGCTCTAGAAATCCTCCCCTAAGAGGCTCACCAAGAAGTCCTCCTGGGGCATCACGTCACTGAGACGCTCTAGAATGATTTGATGATAGTTATGGGACTCCTCTAGGGGTCCTGTGAAGACACCATAGTGGTGTCGTCGGCGAGTATCTCCTTCGATGATGCCCTGGTCCTCAGAGGCGGGGGTGGTGGCTCTTGGACTGTGATGGGTACCTGCTCAGGTCGAGGGAGAAGCTCTGTCCTTGGAGTTCGATTGCGCTTCTTCTCGACCTCAACGGCCTTGCCCTTCTTTTTCCTGAGGCTCTCCATAAGAGCCTGTCTCTTAGCAGCACTACTCGGCCTTGAAGACATCTCTACAAACCAAAATCTCCCAAGTCAAAATCAGGTCGGCACAGATATATTAAAAAAAAAAAAAACTCAGGGCTAACCTCTGATCTAAAGCTGGCGAGACGGGTTAATGAGCCGAATCACGTCCTCGAGGTCCTCATCTGCCATGGGTGGTCTCGCATCGAAAGAGCCACTCCACGAGTCCTCAGAGCTAGACGATGATGGCTCCCTCGTCAGCCACCCAGATCGGGAAGTGCTTGGCCTCGGGACATCCACGGTGCCTGGCCTGGCGATTGTCACCTACCAGGCTGACCGAGCAGGGCGGATTGGCGGGGGATTTATTCTACTGGGTTTCCCAACCAGCCATAACTGGAAAGGGTTTCCTTCCTGAGCAGGAAGGACTGTTGCCTGGTCATTTTCGGCTTCTCAAATAGGTCTTTGACCGCCCTGATCACATGACTCAGTGCCCAAGGCCTCTTAGACCACATGTGCCCTTGTTCAAACGTCCTTGGCACATGTTGGTCAGTAGGGACGGCCTCACCGGCTCAGGCTAGATAATTGCCCCCGACGTAGAACCACTCGTACTTCCAAAGTTTATCTGAGTCATGGTTGCTCAGAATGAAGTCTTTTCTGAAGCCGGTGACATAATATCACCCGGACTGTCGAGGAAGCTTCTTCATTTTGTACACTTATTTAAATGCTTCCAACGGCATCTTGGTTGCCCTATGGTACCTTCACAATACGTACATCCCGATCAGTGACCTGTAACTCTTCGGGTTTAATTGCGCCGGGCATACGTTAAAATCATTAAGTGCCCGACGGAGGAATGGATGGAATGGGAGGCGCATACCAGCCTTGAAAAACTTGGCATAGAGCGTTATGCATCCCTCTGGTGGCTCCAATGGCGAATCGTTCTCCTCGGGTACAATAAGGATCACGTCGTCCAGGATGCTAAACTCGGCACGCAGATCCTCTAGCCAAGACTCTGTTATAGTGCTAGTGTAGGCCGCTACTAAGGTCTGCCTGGGCCTGGTCACCCTGTACGAATGGATGGAATAGAAGGTGCAAACCAGCCCTAAAAAACTTGGCATAGAGCATTATGCATCCCTCTGGTGGCTCCAATGGCGAATCGTTCTCCTCGGGCACAATAAGGATCACGTCGTCCAGGATGTTGAACTCGGCACGTAGATCCTCTAGCTGGGACTCTGCTATAGTGCTAGTGTAGGCCGCTACTAAGGTCTGTCGGGGCCTGGTTACCCTGTACGCGGTCACCCCCTAAACCCGGGTGACTCGGACCCATTCGTCCTCTTTTACCTCGGGCTGCTTCGCCTTCTCTACCTCTTCGACCGCCCGTTCTTTGTCATAAATGTCCACCGTAATTATGCCCGCGACGTGGATCGAGGCCCTAGAATTTTAGCCAGATGTGCTTGGAACATCGTCGGTTGCATGAAGCTCGGCTTTCTCCTAGGCAGTAACTCAGGAGGTGTTAGACATGTATGCCCTAAGGAGTAAAAATGTAATACGTTTTTGGAGACATTTTTTATCAATAAAGAATTTATTCATTTATATATATACCAAATCTTATCCTCTTTACGTTCATATTTGTTGAATGTATGTTAAACAAACAGTAGTCTGACACTATCGGTCTAAACCTTAAGAATTAGGCATATGATGGGATGATTATGCGGAAGACACGATTCTTAAGGTGATGGTCTAAAAGATATGATCCGCAATCGAGGGAATAAAGTTTGGCGCTTTATTCATGTAAAGATTGTTATGTTGTCTATATCCCTTTTTGGGTGATGGTTTGTCTTGACCATCGGAGTTAGACTCTGTGAATAGAAACATTGGAGCGTTGTCATAGGTGACGATGTGTTGGATCGGGACATAAAGTGAATTGATTTGGATTAATAATTCTGTCTTGGAAAATCGATTCACTTTAGACAATCATTTGCATTGTATCTTAATCCTGAGATGAATAGTGGGCTCGTTGTCTCGACTTGTGTCTTTTGATGTACCAATGGGTGACTCCCACATCTCAATAGTGGTATGCATGCTGGTACGTTGGAGGCATGACTCTTGATAGCGTAGACTTGTTATTCATAGATATGGAATCCATAGCTCCTCTTTAGGAGTAATGATATCCTCTTATATGCGTTGTCCTGTAATTGGAAAACTGGAGCGCTCAACCATTTGGATACATAGGTGTAACCGAATGGTATACTATCTTTGGATAGTAAGTTTTCTAATGGTGAGACAATGGAATTTAGGATAAAAATAATCGGGAAGGTAAGACAGAACTTGTCCTTAAGCCGATTATGGATTTTCATATGGGGATACGATACACTATGACATGTCATGGAGACTTAGCTATATGAGTAATTCTATAAAGTTCGAGAGTGCAGCTCCAAGCTTTTAGTGGAGTAGCGTTGGAGTTGATAATTGTAAAATGTATATATGGGATATTGGGTTTCATAATTATCATGAGCTTGAACTTTATAGGTCCATTTTGGTCCCTTTTGCTAGCTCACAAAATCCTGTAACGACACGGCGTACTTTTTTAATAATTGGTGACTTATGTCGGATTTATCAGATTGGTTTAAAATTTGGAAGAATTAAATAATTCATGTTTGTTTATCGGTTGAATTAATTTTGTAAGAAATTAGTTCAAGATAAACTTGTTGAATTATTGCGATCAGATAATTCTTATCTGTTTATTGGTTGTTTTAATTTTAGACAAATTAGATCAAGATAAACTTGTAGAATTATTGTGAATTAATTTATTTTCTTAGAGATTATCTTGATAAAGTTTGTTTTGATCAGATAACTTTTCTATTGGGTTATTTGAATCAAAACTGAGACTTTATCCTATAGAATCTTGGGTGGAAAATAAAAGATTCGCGGAGATTTTTTGGCAGGAGTTCGGCCTGCCGAATGACGTGTTCGGCCTGCCGATGAGGCCTGTTCGGCCTGCCGATCAGCGAGTGATAAGATTTCACGTTTTCACATGG
Organism: Artocarpus heterophyllus; assembly: GCA_025403435.1. Taxonomy (NCBI): domain Eukaryota; kingdom Viridiplantae; phylum Streptophyta; class Magnoliopsida; order Rosales; family Moraceae; genus Artocarpus; species Artocarpus heterophyllus. The sequence continues at coordinate 19,167,076 of CM046330.1, forward strand.
ATCTTATCAGATATTGATCCGAACTTGATTCTGTTTCAAGTTTTTGAGACCTAATCTGATAAGGACTGACCCTAGGACCAATAGCTATAAAAAGGGAGTAAGTCTTATGATTTACTCAGATCAATTGAGAGATTAAGAGTGATACTCTTCTAGTGAACATCTGAAAAACTCCCTGAGAGTTTTTGTTCACAAATCACGAACACTAGCTTTGGGTTCTCTCTCTTGGTTGGAAGGAGAGTCACCAGTGGAAGAGCTATACGTGTGAGCCCACACTCACTCCGGTTGTGGATAGAGAATAGCAAAGAAGACCAGTTGGTTGAGGCTCTTCTGGAATGTTACTTCTCTACACAGGTTGCGGAGGTTCTTCGGCACACAGAGGTTAGTAAGATCTGTTTAATTTATACATATAGCATGTCAAACTTGTGTTTTGGAAATTACTCTGATGAAAAATTTTAAAATTTCCGCTGCGTATTGTCTTTCCAACAGGAGGAGCCTACAGTTGCCTCCCCGATGTAAGGGCCTCACCCCTGTATGGCCTAATCGGTCTCTCTCCATCCAACAGGCTGAGAAACTCCTGCTCAGGGACTGTTTGGGAGTCGACCCTCAATATTTGTTCGAGTCGGCCAACCCCGTCCTATTTTGGGGATGTATTCTCAACGTCGGCTTGAACGGTGGACAAACTGCCCTCTGGACTACTTTTCAACTAAGAAATGTCTATATTTTGGAAATCTGTGACATCACTCATTTTCGTACACCTCGGGAAATTACTTGATCGGGTTGTGATAGCTTGGAAACATAAAGTCTTTGGGTAAATAACTGTAGCTCGGTAGCTAAGAACTCTTCGGGTGTGAAATATGACTTCAGTTGTATATAATTGACAGAAAGAAAGGCCCTATTTATAGCCATTTTAGGCAAAAAATCTAGGAGCAAAAAATGAAGAGGCGCGATGATTACGCCTGTCAGGCGGCGCAGACGACCATGGAGCGACATGTGTCCCCCCGTTGATCCGCGCGACCTTTTGTCTCACCCCTCTTCGGAGTGCTGTTTGGTCTTTTTTCTTTTAGTCGACCTCACCCACACGACGTAGTCCACCAGGCCGGACACCGACCAGGTGAACTGGGGGGCTAATGTTGAGGGTGAGCTCGGCGCCACCGCCGAGGAGACAAACTTTGGTGGTCGGCTAAATAGCTCGGGTGAGCTTCCAAGGAGCAAACTACTAACTCCGATGACAACGTGCGCTTCGTTCAAGGTGCTTCTTAGGGCCCCCAGGGCCGCACCCCTGTCAGGTTACCACCTCGGGCTATGCACCAGCTCGGGTCGGTCATTCTTATTCACAAAGTGGGCCGCTACTCGCCACCACAAGCCAACAAACAACAAATAACTCACCGACCGATGGAAGCCAATCCATCGATGGAGGACGTGACATTTGTCACCTATTGCCTGACACGCCTTGATGTGACACCTAGGTTGTGGGCAAAACCCACCTGACACCCAGTCCAAGTAGTAGCCTATAAATAGTGTGCATTTATTGCATTCTAGAGAGAGACTCCTTCCCACCTAACAAGCTCCCATCCTCTACCAAGCAACCCCTGCCTTGAGCATCAGAGAGCCCTTGTCCACTGACTGACACCTTTTTCTCTCACCTTCGAAGTGTCCCTCCTCTTGTTGCCGGTACGCCCGACCGGGCAGAGGCGAGCCTAAAAGAGCTAGATCGTGCGCAGCCACACATGGTGTTGATCCGACGCCGGACCACGGTAAGCATCAACAGACCCTCAGATGAGCTTACAGCTTCTTTAAAAGTTTAAGGTTCAGCCTCTAGCGTGTATGTTAGAAAGTTTGGTCCAAATGATTTTTTTGTCCTTGCCCTTTTGCTTCATCTAGGCTCTTTTTCTTCATATTTAGTTTCAACTTCTTGATGATTCTGACTATTCTCTTCAATAATCTCAAACGTTCGTTTAGATGAACTTGGACCATCCTCTTTGGATTTACAAGGAAATATATGTTTAAAAAATGATGCATTCCTAGATTTCATTATCGTGTTCTTGTGAATCTCAAGGTTTTTAGATTCATACACGAGGAACCGATAAGCACTACTATTGTGGGCATAACCAATAAAGATGCAATCAACCGTTTTAGGACCTATTCTCATCTTTTTTGGTGTAGGTACCATTACCTTTACAAGACACTCCCATAGTCTCAAGTATTTATAGGAAGGCTTTCTATTTTTCTACAATTCATAAGGGGTCTTGTCTTCTTTCTTTCGGAGTATCTTATTTAAAAGGTAATTAGCTAACAAAATGGCTTCCCCCCGCATGTTCTGTGGTAATCCAGAACTTATCAGCATTGCATTCATCATATCCTTTAAGGTACGATTTTTGTGTTCAACCACACCATTTGATTGAGGTGAATAGGGTGGCGTAACCTCATAAATAATACTATATTGTGCACAAAATTCACTAAATGGTTCAACAGATTCACCACTATGGTCACTTCTTACTATCTTGATTTTCTTATTAAGTTGGTTTTCAACTTCTTGCTTATAGAGAGCAAACTTCTCTATAACCTCATCTTTGCTTCTAAGCAAATATACATAGCAATATTTTGTGCTATCATATATGAAAGTAACAAAATATTTGTTCCCACCTCTAGTTTGAACAAATTTTAAATCACAAACATCGTTATGCATCAAATCAAGTGGCTCAGTATTTCTCTCAATCGTTTGAAATGAAGATCTCGTTAGTTTTACCTCTACACATATTTCACACTTATGTTTGGGATTAATATCAAATGTGGGTATGTTATCCAAGTTAATTAATTTACGCAAAGTATCAGAATACCTAGTCTACCATGCCATAAATTAGAAGACTCAAGCATATAAACGGAAGACTTTTTTTTTATTAATGGAATTGGGCCTAACAGCCATTACATTCATTTTTCATATTCTATTTTTCACATATCCCTTTCCCACATACACCCCATGTTTAGAAAAAGCTATTTTATCAGCTTCAAAAACCATCTTGAAGCCATGTGAACTCACAGAGTTCCCAAAATGAGATTCTTCTACATATCAGGCACATACAGCACAATTTACAGCTTGACTTCCGTGCCTGATGTCATTTTTAGAAATACCATCCCTTGGCCTTGATATCAGATGTAGCTGAATTGCCTATATACAGCTTTTCCTCAGAATCTGACAGCATGAGTTCAGCAAAGGCAGCTTTATCAGAGCAAACATGGCGTGTGGCCCTAGTATCCAACCACCACTCCTTCGGGTTGGAGTCCACCATGTTGACTTTAGAGACCACAACAGAAAGACTGATATTTGACACTTCTTGTGTGATAGTGTCCACCACATTGGCCTCTTTCTTCTTGTTCCTCTTTGGCAACCTACAATCTACCAACTTGTGACCTACCTTATCATAGTTGAAACGCTTCCCTTGGAATTTCAGCTTCTTTGAAATTCCACCCTTAGGTCCTAGCTTGGACCCCGACTTGTTCTTCTTTTTCTTGGAGCTCTTATCATGCTCCACCACATTTGCTTTGGCAACAGACTTGCTAGAGAGCTTTTTCTTAGATCCATGATTGTCTTCCTCAATGTGAAGTCGAACAATAAGATCTTCAACGCTCATCTCCCTATGCTTGTGCTTCAGATAGTTCTTGAAGTCATTCCATGCAGGGGCCAGCATCTCTATAATTACAGCTACCTGGAAAGACTCACTAATTACCATTCCTTCTGCATGAATTTCATGAACGAGTAATTGCAGTTCTTAAACTTGACTAATTACAGTCTTGGAATCCACCATTCTATAGTTCATGAACCCTCCAACTATGAACTTTTTAGCACCAGCATCTTCTGTTTTATATTTATGGTCCAAAGATTACCATACTTCTTTGGCCGTTTTTTTCAGACTATACACATTATAAAGTGCATCAGTCAATCCATTTAGAATATAATTCTTTCACAAGAAGTCAGAATGTTTCCACGCTTCAACAGCAAGCAAAGTTTGAGCATCTGCTTCATCCTCTCTAACAGTAGGAGGATCCTCTTTTAAGAATCTCGTAAGATTCAGTATTGTCAAATAGAACAACATCTTTTGTTGCCAAGTCTTAAAATTTAGACCACTGAATTTCTCAGGTTTCTCATTGTGGTTCATAGGAACTGAAACTAATAAAGGCTGCGTCGAGGTCGAGGCATGAATCCAAGGAGACAAGATCGGTGTCTCGGAAGCGCTCCTAGTTGGAACATTCTCAGTTGGAACAACGTTCATGTTATTAGCCATTTCTGAAAATACCATAATTCTAGTCTTGGAATTTATACTCAAGATAAATTCACTTTTTTTGAATATTATATACGTTAACCAATAATATATATAAAAAAACGTTAGAACAGTAAAATCAAAGTAGAAGTAAAAAATTTCCTTTTGAATTTAATGAACCTGTTTGTCGTCAAACGGAAGCTCGAATCTGTTTTAAAATTGTTAAAAATATATATAGAGGTAAACAACCAACATGTGCAATGTAAAGGAACAGAACTAGTAGAAGTAATATTATTATGAAATTAAGAATAAAATATTACAATAGAGTTCTTAACCTTCAAACCGAATTGGAACAAAATAATAGTTGAGGCACGTGTAGCTCACGCTTTCCTTAAAATAGATTCGTCCCCTCTAGTTGTACACGAGGATTCGATGGACGTTTGTCTCCCAGGATACAACGACAACAGACGATGGCCTATGCATACTCGAACACCGCCTTCGACGAACTTGAACAGCGTCTTCCTCTATCACCAAAAATGACTACTCGCCAAAACTGACTCAAAAAGAAAGACTCGAGAAGAAAAGAACAAAAATTTGAAAACAAAAGAAAAAGAAAAACTATGTGTTATTTTGTGTGCAATTTTTTTTGTGTCCTATATGTGGAGAAATCCCTAGTACTTATACAGGTCAGGGATATCTAAATTCTATGCCTAACCGATGTGGGACTTTCCTAGTACTTATATATGTCAGAGGATGTCAAGTTTTAATGCCTAACCGATGTGAAACTCCATATTTAGGTTTTTTTTTTCCAACAAGTTCAAATATCAATGGGCACATTTTAAGCATTAATTTCTTATTCATCCGATTACCATTTTAAGCATATAAATATATAATTTCGATCTTTTCGCGATAGAGAACGCAATCCGCCAAGACCCATCATTTTTATAAAGTGGGTCCCATTTAAAATTATGCCTCAAAATAGCTCCTCAAAATGGTTATTAACTTTTTTTTCTAACAATTTTTAAACTAATTTTTTTTAATTCTAACGGCTCTCTCATACATTCTAAAAATAAATAAATAATCTAGATATATTTAAAAATTAAGTTAGTGCTTAAAGTTAGAATATTAAGGGTCCGTTTGGTTCGATTATTTGAATAGAGTATTTGAATAAAATTTAAATTTTTATGAGAAAAAATATTATAGCAAAATAATTTGAAAGTATTGAAAGTATTTCAATCAAACAAGCTTTTAAGAGTTGTGTGTTGTAATAAATTTTTATTTTATCCTCTAACGCGTGCGGAGTTTGCGCTAAACCAAGGCCAAACTAAAGCTAACACGACACAGATTGTGAATCGATCAAATTGGAAAGTACACTACACACACTCCAAAGCAAGAAAGGACACAGACACCGTTCAATGATATACAAAGGGCAAAAGAGTAATCTCAAAAAAGAATACAGATTACACAGCAGCCAGCTCAGCCGGCACACTCCGGCCACTCTAATGAAGAGGGAGAGCAACAAAAGACAGAAGAATCATTTCTTCGTCTTTTAAATGCTCTCTCTCTATCCCTTTCTCTCTCCAAGTTCCCTTTCGCTGGAAATTTACCATTTAAACAAAAAGAAAAAACATCCACTTCTCCGGCGATTGAAATGCCCCAAAACCTACCGCACCAAAACTTCTCTCTCTAATAAATCCACCAAAACGACAACAAAACCAGAAAAAAACGACAGAACAATATTAAGCAAAGCGAAGCAAAATGTCGGTGTACGACGCTGCGTTTGTGGACTCGGAGCTGTCGAAGCCAACCTCAATCTTCGGCCTACGTCTGTGGGTGGTCATCGGGATCCTCGTCGGCTCCCTCATCGTCATCACCCTCTTCCTCCTCTCCATCTGCATCACCTCTCGCCACCGGACCAACAACAAAGCCGCCGCCAAAACGTCGTCGTCTTCCAAGCCGGCCGTGGCGATCTCCGACGTCCACACTCCGGTGATCTCCAAGGAAATCCAGGAGATCGTGCACCACCCGAGGGAGGCTGAAATCCAGGTCGAGATCGGGAAGCCCGACCACAGAGTCGTCGTCTACTCGGATCGGGTCTCCAGCGGCGAGAGCAGAGGGGCGATGATGAACGGCGGCGGCGGAGGAGATGCGGCGTCGTTTGGAGGGAGCGGGAATGTGGGCCCCGAGGTGTCGCATCTCGGCTGGGGGAGGTGGTACACTCTTAGAGAGCTTGAGGCGGCGACCAACGGACTCTCGCCGGAGAATGTCATTGGAGAGGGAGGCTATGGGATTGTGTATAGCGGGATTCTTGGTGACGGTACTAGGGTCGCCGTTAAGAATCTCTTGAATAACAGGTAATTTCTTTTTTTTTATTGTTCTTTTTTTTAATTGGATGTTTGGTTGGTGAGAAAGAAGAAGGAAAGTGTGGGAATTTGGCCTTTTTATTACTTGTTTTAGCTTGTGTTCTGCTAATGTTTAGGTTCAATTATTATCTGCTTGAATTATTTTCTGCTTATTGTATTTTTGAAAGTTGCTGAGTTTTGGTTTGTTTGCTGGTCCTGCAAATTATTAGTGTTTGACAAAACATTTATGTGTTTTATGTACTTTGATGAAATTATTTCTAAAATAATTTTTAGCCTTGTTTTTGGTAATGAGTAATTCTCAGCTTTCTAATTATGTGTTTATGTATTTGAAAAAAAAAAAAGGAAATTGATAGTCTTTTTTTTTTTTTTGTCCGTTCGTTATTCCTGTCTTGGTTTGCTTGAATTTGTGTTGTAAATTGGTATACTTTATGACAAGAAAGGAACCCATCTTCTTCCTTTTAGACTTTAGTAGTAATCAAGCTTAAAAAAATTATTGAAATTTAGGTGACAATCTCCCTCTCTCTCTCTGTCTCTCTCATGGGCACTAGTTGACTTCTTCTACACTTCTTGTGCTCCTCTTTCCCTTGCTTATTCTACTGTTCATCAATGACTACTTCTAATTATTGCATTGCATCCTTTTTTTCCACTGCTCATTAATGGCTACTTGGGTCAGTTTTATTAACCTTTTTGTTATCTCTTGTTTTGGGTTTTGGATATCGTATTATCTTTTTACATGTATAAACAATTCAATTGCTCATGAGAACGGTCAACTGTCAGGGGTCAAGCTGAGAGGGAGTTTAAGGTGGAGGTTGAAGTAATTGGGCGTGTACGGCACAAAAATCTTGTGAGGTTGCTTGGATATTGTGTTGAGGGTGCATATAGGTACTAACGATCTATCTTTGAATTTTGAACTCAAAAAGACTTTGAGTTTTGGCGAGTGTCACGGCTCATCAGATTTCATTCATTTGGCTTTTGTTTATTAGGATGCTTGTGTATGAGTATGTTGACAATGGTAATCTGGATCAATGGCTTCACGGCAATGTTGGGGAAGTCAGCCCACTAACATGGGAGATACGTATAAACATCATACTAGGAACAGCAAAAGGGTACTAATATTAATAATTTTGTCTATGCATATTTTCCTTTTCAGGTCTCATGTTTATGCATGCAAGTGTGCCTAAACTCTCATTTTTTATTGTTCAGGTTGGCTTATCTTCATGAGGGTCTTGAACCCAAAGTTGTCCATCGTGATGTTAAATCTAGCAACATACTTCTCGATCGTCACTGGAACGCCAAAGTATCTGATTTTGGGCTTGCTAAGCTCTTATGCTCCGAGAACAGTTATGTGACAACTCGAGTGATGGGGACTTTTGGGTTAGTATATTTCATTGTCTTGTTATGAAAGTTTTGTTTCTTAATTCTGGCTTTAGTTATTAGTCAATATTTACTGATGGTTTTAACACATGCGTCGAGAAAAAAAACTTGTTGTTTTGCCGTTAAAAGTCGGAAAACGACTCTCATTCAGTGTTTTTTCTTTAGTTATGTTGCACCGGAATATGCTTGCACTGGAATGCTGAATGAGAAGAGTGATGTTTATAGCTTCGGAATTCTTATCATGGAGCTAATCTCTGCGAGAAACCCTGTTGACTATAGTCGACCACAAGGAGAGGTTATTTGTTCTGCCCCCAGTTTCTTTATAACCTTAATTGTGTCAAATTTTGTTTTCCTGCTGCTTAGTACAAGTGAAAAATGAATTTGTATCTCCAGGTGAATCTGGTTGATTGGTTAAAATCCATGGTTGGGAACCGAAAAGCTGAGCAAGTAGTTGATCCCAAGATGCCTGAGATGCCAGCTTCAAAAGCACTTAAACGTATTCTTCTGGTTGCCCTTCGATGTGTCGATCCTGATGCAACGAAAAGGCCAAAAATGGGACACGTGATCCACATGCTAGAGGCTGATGACTTGCTCGTTCGTGATGTATGCCTCTCTGATGTAAAAAACTATTGAGCTTTTGCTATTAGGTAACCAAGTGCAAATTCTTTATGCATTTATGTTCTAATATGCAGGAACGCTGCAATGGGAAAGATAATTTCCAATCAACTCGTGATTATCAACAAGAAAATTGTGGTGTTCCAAAGATGGGTAATAAGCAATTGGGTGGAGAGACTTCTGATCCAAGTGAAGGTGATAGTGGCACGATTCATCATCAGCCAACAAGGTGGAGATAACGATGACCATGGAGGATATGACTAACAGATAAGATTCCAGTTTTGAACCTCAATTTCATTTCCGCCAAATTTATTTTTTGATGTACCTTCCATTCCATAAGAAAAAAACGACGAGTCTGCATTTGGTGTATGGCTAGCTTCCATACCTTCGTCAGACATACCCCGCATCAAATTGTGATGCGCCTGTGGAATTGGAAGAAATTTATTTATTTATCCCTTGTTATAGGTACCATAGATCTTCAAATTTGTTCTGTTTGTAAAACATAACGTTTCCTAGTATTACTTATTGATACATTCTTTCCAAGTGTCTACATTATAAAAGCTAATTATTTAATACCCCTATCTTCCCTCATCTCCATTTTGGTACATTCTTTACTTGAGCTTTCAAAACTTTATGTCACAATCACTGCCAGCCTCAAAGCCCAGATGGGGATTTTGAGTGGTGGGCCCATTTACCGGCTGCTTTGATAAGAAACACTGAGATAGACATCAACATCAAGGCCAACTTCAAAATTTGGATGGTTCTTGCAATGGACCAATTAACCAGCTAATAAGTTGAAAATTATGCTTGCTGCAACTTATTCATGTGGCTTTTCTTTCCCTGATAGGACCCCCTAAGGTGGGGAATCCATATCCATATTGGAATGGTGTAGGTTTCGCCATCAAAGAGAGAACATGGTTTTGTTTGTTTTGCATTTCTTTTCTGGGGTTTCAAATTACTGTTGAAATTTTGTCGTGGATAATTCTTCCAGAGTAAGCTGGCCGTCTATTGTTTTGTTGGGTAGTCGTTTTTGTTCTCTTGCTTTCAGCCTGCAACCCAGTTTGGAATGTGATTGCTTAGTTGTGTGATCTTTCTCTGTTGAAGCAGTCTTTAATTGTAACTGTTTGTTTTTTGTCTTTTTGTCAGTGATCAAGCAACCTATATAACAAGCTTGCCTACGTGCTTCTATATATACAAATAACATGACACGGTTTTTACGTTGGTTTTGGGTTTCCGTTCTTAGATTTTGCTTAACAAAAAGGAAAGAGGAAAAAATTTCTCTGGAGAATGGGAGAGGGAAGGTTGGCTTTGGTTTTGATGTTGGTTTTAGTGTTCAATGTTGATCTAACAAAGAAGTTAATGAATAAAAGAAAAATTAAAAAAAATTCCCCTGAAAAAAAGAAAAGAAAAGAAAACTTAAAAAAATAATAAAAGGAAACTTTTCTTGGTATTGGACTTCTTCCAGATACCTTTGTTTTTTTTCTTTTTTGGTTTAATGCAGTTCTAGATGCCTGCTTGCATAAGGAAACCATGCCTCTAAACCATAAAAGAAAACACCCTCAAAAAAGAAAAAAAAAATAAAAGCATTAATTTTTGTTTGGGTTGTTTATCTTTTTAGAATTTGTATTTTATGTTTATTCAAACTACATAATTTCGATTTTTGATCTCATAAAATTTATATCTTTGACCAATTAATCTTCAATTTTAATCAAAAAAATTGCTCATAATGCTCTCAAATTAAAAAAAAAAAAAGATAACTTTAAAAAACTTAAAAAAAAACTTTACACTAAGGTTTTTGCCTTAATTTATCTTTGAGAAATATCGAGAACATCTTAACTAATCAAATAACTCTTTAATTCTTGGCAACGGATACTTATTCTTCAGGGTGATCCGATTCAGCTGTTGATAATCAATACACAATTGAAGACTACTATCATGTTTCTTAGCGAACAAAACTAGCGCATCACATGGTGACGTACTATTTCGGATATATCCTTTATCTACATGTTCTTAAAGTTGCTTCTTCAATTCCTTCATTTCTACTAGTGCCATTCGGTACGGTGTTACAAAAATCAGAGCAGTCCCGGGGAGTGATTTAATACCAAACTTAATCTCCCCGTGAGGTGGTAATCCTAGCAACTCATCGGGGAAGACATCATCGAACTCATCAACCATCGGTATCATTGCATTTCTTCCTGTTGCACTAGATCCTTCTTCTAAATTCAAAAGAAGCACATAACAAGCCAGATTTCTTCGTCCTCCAAGACATGTCTTCATGAGCTGCTCACTCATCACCCGATTATTACCACCTTGTTAAGTAATCGTCGTTCCCCTATCAGTCACTAAGGTTACCTTCCTAAGGTGACAATCTACAATGGCATTATACATAGACAGCCAATTCATTCCTAAGATCACATCATAGAAACACATAGGGATTACAATCAAATAACTTTTCAAAATCTCACCCCTAATCATTATCTTACAAGACTTACATATACAGTTCACATACACTTGCCCCAAGGGTGAGGTAATTATTATAGGCTCATCAAATTCTTCTATCTCTAATCGTAAGGCATGTATAAATGAACTCAAAATGAGAGAATGAGTAGTACCAGTATCAAATAAAACATAAGCTAAGGATTGGGAAACCATAACCATACCGTCAACTACCGCGTTGCTAGTCTGAGTATTTGAACTCCTTGAAGTCATGGTGTGAACTTGAGCTGGAGCCTTTCCTTTTCCCTTGTTAGCGTTGCTAGGTCCAGGATTGGTCAGTCGATATTATTTGGTGGAGGAGACTGCACACTCGCTATACTAGATGCTCTATACTATAGGGCATTCCTCTTAAAGTTCAGCGGCTGATAACCTAACGCTGGATCGGACGTCTGTTGTGGAGTGAACTGATGTAACTGCGTTATGGGATTTGCAGAGGTGGAGCTAAAGTTGCCGAGCATTCCTTATTGGGTAGTTCCTCTTGATGTGTCACGGTTGTTGGCAGTAATGACAATGGAAGTTGTAAGGATTGCTATGTCCACTACCTGATGAACTGCTACTCCCACTATTAGCATGTCCTTGTTGATTTCTTGCTTGAGCTTGACAGTTGTTGTTGTTGCCTCTTTTATTTTTCCATTAAGGTCTTCCTGAAGTCCTCGCCCTGTTCTTGTAGTAGGTAACACTATCACTTTCCACTAACAAGGCTGACGACACCAACTCACCATAATTTCAGAGTCACAAGGCAACCAACTATCGTTGGATGGATGCTTTAAGCCTTTCCTGAAACTTAATACACTTTTCCTGTTCAAAAGCCATAGCGAATAGAACAAATCTAGCCAATTCGGTGAACTTTGTCTCTTACTCCTGCATTGGCATGTCATGCTGCTCCAGGTGATAAAATTCGATGATCTTCTAATCTCTATACCCTTGTGGAAAATAACGCTCATAGAATAACTCTTTGAATCTGTCCCGGTCAGTATTCTTGTGGTTTGCCATGCGTTTTGCCTGTTTTCACCAAGTGTTAGCACTTCCTTCTAACTTATAGGCCGTAAATTCCAGTCAATATTTTGCTAGTACACCAAGGGTATCAAGTGTTTCACCATCGAGTCTAACCAATATTTAGCTACTTGTAGATGCCTATTTCTGTCAAAAGTCAAGATGGACGCATGTCAGAATTCCTTAAAATACTCGTGCCGGTGACTTGCCTCAGAATCCTTAAGCCTAGCCCTCGTCGCCATTTGCCGAATAGTAGCAAACATAGCCCCCATCATGCCCTCATCATCTGCTGGGTTTGCGTTAACAGCAGCCGGACGACGCCTAAGTCCCATTTTCTCAGTTTTGAAAACAAATTGGACTAGTAGTGGTTCTTCATTATCGTACCTATGTGTGCATAATTTCTAAGTTTCAAAACCTAAGGCTCTGATACTATTCTGTCACGTACCCCGACAAGGGTAGAAACGTGGCAGATTAATTAAATTAAATAAACCAATACTTTATCACCAATTTAATAATTGAGTTATTTTGAAAACATGACAAATTTAAAACTTTTAAAGCAATTATCGTTAAATTAAAGCAAATAAAATGAAATAGAATAATAAGGACAAATAAATACGAGTCAGGCCCCACAAGACCCACTTTCATGCACACATATATAGTATCAACAATGAATAAATTACAACCATAGTCCCATACGAGAAATAAGGGTAAAAATATTACTTGCCTTAATTTAATAAATAAATAACCTCAAACTAGAAATCTTACAGTTCACGTGTCCAATTGGAAGCGTCCCAATCGGTCTTAAGCTGAAGTCCGCCTAGAGAGGGGGAAATTTAAAACAAATAAATAGTGAACGAAAGGCTCAGTAGGACTAAACTTTGAAAAACATTTAATTTGAATATAAAATTTAGCATTTGCAAGTGGATTAAAAGAAACATAGTAAATAAATAAAACTTAATAAATTTAATCTTACCATTCAGTCCATCATTTATTCGAAAATAATCTATTTATCTTTTTCTTGGGCAAACCAATAGTAACACCACTTTAGTGGTCCAGTTGGGTTTCGGGACCTGCCTCCAAGGTCGTTCTTTACACAACCCGATCTCTGAGTATGACATCATGCCCTAATATGTATCATTATTATTACCGGCTATTCTCATTTACATTTATTATTCCATTCCTTATGATCATTTCATTATTCAACAGTTAATGAAAACAACTAATAAATTCATTTCAATCATTTCTTTAAAACATTCTTGGGGAAAACACTTTGTGACCAAAACCCTTTTTCAAAACATAGCTACCAAAGAAGAAGGTTTGAAGTCCTATCTCAATATCAATACAAGAGCTCAAACACCGTAGTCCTGACCCGCTATACATTAACTCCACGAAACCATGAAGAACCTTGAATGTAAACTAAGTTTGTCAACATTTATCTTAGAGTATTCTACATTACTATGCTTTCTTATGGTGCCTTAGTATGCCATTAACATTCACAAAATCATATCACAAAGTCAAAGTCTTTAGTATGCTTTTAACATTCACAAAATCATATCATAAAGTCAAGGTCTTTATCGAGGTTTTAGATAGTGAAAATGGATGAAAAACAACAAATTTTACAAGGCCTGATCGGCTTACCAAACTTCCACGGTTCGGCCTACTAGCCGCACAAAACCGGCCTATTGACAAGATGAGTCTGACACGCCAAACTCATGAATCCAGCCTGCCAATGCTCATGATCGGCCTACCGAATTGGCAAAAATATGGAAATTCCAGATTTCGAGTCTCGGCCTCCTCGAGCTCGAAATCTTATTTCCAACCTGCTTTTTAGTTCCCAGAGCTTACACAATGTTCATAAATAATAGAAAAACATATTGGAACATATTTAAACACTTTTTAATAAATTTTACATAGAAATTTTCAAATAAATCCAAAAATGAGAAAAAAAAAAAAAGAAAAACCTTGATTTAACTTAATTTTGTCCAATCTAGCTTAAATTCATGATGAGTTGGGTTCCCTAAAGTTAGATGGAAGGGTTTCTAAGCTCAAAGAACTCGGATTTCAACTTCCTAAGAAAATTGAAAAATTTGGGGAAAAGTTTGAAATTTTGAGAAATAAAGTAAACTAACCTCAAATTAATCCTTGAATCGAGTTTATGGTAGCTTAAACGTACTTCTAGGCTTCCAATTCCACTAGGATCCAAGTGCTCCTGCTCAAATTTTTGGAACAAAATAAGAGAGGGGAGAGAGAGAATAACGAGTGAGAGAGGGGGGGAGAGAGTCTGAGAGAGGGAGTGAGAGTGAGGGAAGAAGGGAGTGAGAGAGAGGGATTAAATAAAGGGGAAAGAAGGTAGTTTTCATGAGTAAAACCATGTCCCGCACATGGTTTTCCAAAAAGGGGACATATCAGGTATTTGACAAATTGTTTTATTTTAAAATTTAAAATAACAAATAAAAATAATTAAAAATGGGATTAATTTAAAAATACCACAAAATAATTAAATTAAGCTCAAATTACATGAAGGCATACTAATCCACCATTTTACCTACTAATCATATTTAATTAATTTCTTAGTGTTACAGTATGCAGTATGGAATTTATACCAACAAAGTTAAGTAGTATATGAATTATACTGCACAAAGTTAAGCAATATGAAAATTATATTATGTTGATGATGTTGAAGCCTGTAGACCATAATACAATATAGGAAAAAAATACCAAAAAATGAGAAAATACGCTGGCAGTATTGAAAAAACACTGCATTGTAAATTTGGACTATTAAAGTGATGAAGTGAGGCCTACTTGGTGCCATCCAAATGGTGGAAATTTCTCCACATTCTCTCTTGATGGCGGGATCCTACAAGTGGTGGGAGCAACTTTTTAAAATTTCAAATGGTCCCTAGATTAAGATATTTTAGCAATTAAAGGACTACGAGATAACTTAAACCTTATCATCATTTATTTTTGCATGAAATATGCAAAAACATCTTTTTCTCTCAAATGAAAACTAGCCATAAGAGCCTATGTTCCTCTCCATGTTTTTTAAAAATGCAACCTCCAATCAAGCTTTAAAGCAAGCTCAAGTATCTTAGTGCAAGATTTTTGCAACTTTGGAGGTAAAATCTCAACTTTTTCATAAGGGTTTTAGTGGGTTTCTTCAAAGTTATAGATGGGTTCTTGATAGGATTTTGTCATGGTTTATGTCAAGTAAAGTTAATCAAGTTCAAGCACTCTTAAGGAGGATCAAAACGCTTGAAAAATCTCTTGGTAAGGACCCAAAACCTAGTCTTGAACGTTTGATGATTTTCATGGGTTCTATGATTAGTTTTGTAATATATTAGGCTATGGCATGTTAAGAGGACATTACGGTATGATTGTATCATATGTTATAATTATGCTAATGATGATGAATGATTTAAAACTACGGTTAAGGTTAAAAAGACAAAGTGCAAAAAACTTTGTCATAAACATTAGGTTTAAACAAACTAAGTGTTTGATAAAATGATTTTTAATCATGGCATGCAAAGAAAATGTTATGACATATTTAGTTTAATGTTATGTTGATAATGATGAGATTAGAGGATTGAAAATGAAGGTTTTAGGCACAAATAAAAAAGTTTGTTAAACTTTGTCAAAAATGTAAAGTTTAACTAGTTTATTGAATATTTGAGGCTCTTAGAGGCTGAATTATTTTTTGAGTTAAAACACATAATTTGTTGCAAACATCAAGCTGGATAACTTTCATAAAGAAATCCTGCTCAAATTCCAATCGAAGCAAGCCAAAAAAATGTTAATTTCAGTTCTATCTTTTCAAGAACATCATTAAGATGAATGATTGTGAGGAAAGTTAAAACACAAAATTTGAAGAGCATGTCGAGACTATTTTGAATTGCGAACAGTTCGTGAAAATTCCATATTGATTTTAAGTTATGAATTTTACAAGATTTTAAGCACAAAAGCTAGCAAAAGAAAACGTTATGAAATGGTTTGAATTAGACTAAGGATCTTTTGTAAGTTTTAGTCCTTGAGAAAAAAATGGATGTTTTATAACAAGGTAGGTATTTTTGGTTCCAGACGCAAAAATGTCAAGATTTTTATGTTCGGGCTAAAACTGTAAAACCATATGAGAACTAGACTTTCACTAAGAAAAATTGGTTTTCTACACTATTGTGGGCAATGACTAACCACAGATTTTAAGTTTGAAAGGATTAAGAGTTTTTATCAAGAAAAGAAAGAGAAACACATTAAGGACGAAATCGTCAAGATTTTCATATTATGGGTCAAATCAGTAAAGTTTTGATGAAAGGGATTTTTACAAAAAGGAAACCAATGCTTGTTTTTCACAATGTTACAAATATCAAGGAAATGTAAGTTTTGTTTTAAAAACGGGTTTCAAAAGTTTTCAAAGACCCGTGAAGGGCAAAATGGTCATTTTTAGTAAAATGGCCAAAACAGATCCCAAAAAGCCCAATTTAAGAAGACGCCCCTTAGTAGGAATTTTTTTGTAACCCATAAGTAATGGGATGGTAAAGTAAACACGAGAAGTCTAGTGAGGTTACGTGACTTACAAAAAAAACCCATTAAAGATAAAATCGTTATTTTTAAAAAAACTGCTAAAATAGACCTCAAGCCCTCCAAATTAACGAAATGTCCTCAGACAGAAAATGATTCATATTAAGTAACAAAACCGTCAAGTGAGACGGGAAATTTAACTAAGAAATGTTCAATTTTAAGTAAAGGAAAAATAAACTGACAAGAAACAAAGTGAAGTATAAGGAATGAACAGAAATGTTTAAGTTTCATTATCAATCGAGTAGGTTAGTAATAAAAAAGTTAGCTAATAGTTAGGTATCAATTGGATAGGACACAAAGCCAACTAATAGAAGGGAAAAGAATTAAGTTGGAATTCTACGGCAATATCCAAGTAAGTCTCAAACTTCACCTATGACAAGAAGAAAATGATTTTGAAATACTTTATATATATTTGCAAATGTGTTTGCAATTGTTATACAAGTTGTTTTTGATTGTTTGCATATGTTATGCATCATGTTTTAAAAATTTAAGTTATGATTTGCAATATGTTTGCAGTTATTATGTTTAATTTTTTAGACATTAAGTTATGTCATGTAAAATGTTCACTAAGATTAGAAAATTGGTAATTTAAATTAGAGCCGGCAATTTTGGACATGGCACGATGACACGATACGAAAATGACATGATATAAACGGGTTTGGACCACACATATATTAATTAGGCCATAAATAGGTTAGCACGAATAACACGAAAATAAACGTGTTGGATTCGTGTTAGCACGTATAACATGCTTTAACACGTTTAATTAAAAGTGTAGTAAATGTGTTAACACGACACGATAGGACCCGCCTATTTATAGCACATTTAAACTTAAAATAAAAAAATTTATGATTTTGGAAGTTTAAGGATTCAAACCTTGCACCTGAGTATGTATTATTAAGCATGCCTCCAACACACTAAATGATCATTTGGTGTGAAATAAGAGCTTTTAATTTATTTATTATGGTTTTAACTCTTTTCAAACTTAAAATAAAAAAAATTTATAATTTTGCAGGTTTAAGGATTCAAACCTTACTCCTAAGGGTATATTATTGCGCTTGCCTCTACCATGCTTGATGAGCTTTTGGTGTGAAACAATAGCTTCTATTTTATTTATTATGGTTCTACTTTTATGTTTTTGAAACTTCCAAACATTTAAAAGTCCCACATAGAAAGGAAACTAAAATGTTTCACTCAAGTCCTCTATATAAGGACTCATTTTTTGCCTTCAACTTGCATTGCCATTTCCCAATGAAGCTTTAAAATAATTTTTCTTGAATCTGATGTTTAAAGATTGGATTGAAGTAAAAATACAGTTCAATACATTTAATAATTTAAAGATAAGAACATTTTAATTTAAAGATAGGAACATTTTGATGTTGGTTATGTTTTGAATTTCAAATTGGAAACGTTTGTTATGTTTGAAATTTACTTTGAGTGTTTCATTATTTTTCTTTTTTTTTTAGGTCATAAACGTGCCATAATTGTGTCAGCCCATCACAGTCCGTTTAATAATTGTGTTAATCGTGTCGTGTCGTGTTACACGTGTTATGAGCATGTCGTGTTTGTGTTTTAGACACATTTATTAATCGTGTCGTGTTTATGTTTAGCGTAATTGTGTCGTGTTGTAATCGTGCTGACATAAACACTACACGGAACACGACTTTGCTAGCCCTAATTTAAACCTACAAGTTAAGACAAATAAGTAACGTACTAGCCTTCTAGATGTGAAGTTTAAAAAGTTATGTTAAAGTAATGACCTCATTATTCGATGGTGTTAAGTCTTCCATAAGAGAAACATTATATTTATGTTCTCATAATTGATAATATTGGTGCTAACATTTAAGCTCATAAGATAAAGAAAAGATAATAATAATGATAAGAAATTCAAGTAAGTTAAGAATAATAATAAGAAATTCACAATGAATCATACACTACGATATTGCTTGCTTTCCCTTAAGTAATGATTTTATAAGGAACGTTTTATGAAAATGTTTTATCAAAAAGTTCTTATGAGAAATGTTTATGAAAAATATTTATAAGAAACGGTTCATGAAGGAAGTTTTATAAGAAAAGTTTAAAAGCATTGTTTTGTAAAAAATGTTTTTAATGTCTTGTAAGATTATGTTTGAGCTTACTGAGTGAAAACTCCTTACAAGTTCATTCATGATGTAAGTAGTCCTACAAGAGACCAGTATGACTAGTTGACAAGCTTAGTGTCTCGATGGACAAATGCAAATATTAGGTATGGATAACACCATAGCAGTGTTCAGTTGTTTTAAGATAAAGTTTTCCGCTATTTAAAATTTAACAAGTTTTTAAGAAAGTAAAAGTTCTCTTAATGAGTTTTAAGACATATTTTGAATAATTTTAAAGGCAAGTTTGAGTTATGTCTCAATTACTGGTACAATGAAAGTCGTAATAGTTTTAAGTATGTTTTAACAAAAAAAATTTATTCAGTATTTTTCTTACTAGTAAGTAAGATTAAGTTTAAGAAATGATGTTTAAACAAGCTAAGTGACGGCTCACAAAGGTGGGTCGTTACAAATTCCTCCTATATCCTCAAGACTAGGAACCACTTGTAAAGATCACTATGAAAACTAGAAAGTACACCCTTAGAGATCAATTAAGATGATGATCTGTTCTCACTAAGCTTTCAATCTCTTTATAGTATTTTCCCTCTAATTTTCTCACTTGCCAAACAGAAGTCTCAGTACATAGATGATTCTCTCTTGGTTTTTTTTTTCTCTTCAAGATTACAATTTGGTATGTCATATTTTTCCTAAATAATGAGGGACTAATATATATACAATCAAGAAATTCCTAAATTACAAATCTATCCAAAGAAATAACAACCCTATAACTAATTTTCTTGAGCACCAATCCGAGTTTGCCAGCTGTCCATAGTTTGTTGGGCTCGATAGCTTCCAAATTGGACCAATCACAGTGTGCCAACTCACAATAGAAGAGAAGTATCAGTTAGAGCTTTTTAATCAGTGTTTTGATAGTGCATGAAAAAGAGCTTTTTGATTTCAAAATTGCCCTTAAACATGTTTAGTTAGATAAGTCAAAAGCTCTTATTATTGTAAAAGTAATGTAATACAAGCCTTGTATTTGGGAGATGAGTTCTGTTGATGGTAGAAATTTGTCAACAATAAACTCTCGCAATAATCCTCACCATGATGGCAACACACTTGAATTTTTGTAATTAAAATGTTGGAAAAGAACACCAAAAATTATAGTGGTTCAGTCATGAGAACTATCTTCACTTATGAGAGAATATCACTATATGGTTTCTTAATACACACACAAGAGAATAGAGTCTCTTTCTAAGGTTCTCACCCCTATTTACAGCTTGGGGATTGATACAATTTAATTATTGGAAAATTAATTAGTGAAAAAAATTAATTAAATTAATTAGCAGATATCTTCCCTTCCATAATTATCCCAACGAGTTTCCCATTATCTCATAGCCCCCAAATCTCGCATAAGACGTTGTTCCCTAGTTTAGAGTTGTTCAATGAACTTGGTCTTCTCGTTATCTCGACTCTCTACTTATTACAATTTATCTTGGCCTACTAAAGAGCTTATTAATGTCATCCGCTAGTAGGTCAGTTTCTCTAGACTTGGGCTTTTGTGTGCTTCTCTTGTTGTTCTTACCTTTGGGCCCATGAGCCCTTGAGATCACCCACAAATAAGTTCAAACTCATGAATTTGAACCATTTACAGTGTAAGGCTCTCATATGCTATGGTGTAAAACAACATGTTACAATATAAAGTTCTCATATGCTATAGTGTTTGAACTCATTTGTAGAATTCATGTCGTTTTGCAAAACAGCCTAAAGGATATGAATGAAATTTATAATTTTGTTGTTAATGAATAAACGGTTTAAAAAGTAAATGAAAATCTTTTCATAAGCACCAAAAAAAGTTACTAGTTTTAAAAATGTATATAAAAGTTAAAAGCCTATTCAACTTGTCAATTTAAACATATTCAAAAACAACTTTTAGATTAGATAAGTCGAGAGGAACTTATTTAAGTCCTTTCAAACATAGCCTAAATCAATAATTTTAAGTGACAAATTCTTCCCTTATAAAAAAAGTAAATACTTAATGCCAACTCAGTGCTTTGGGTGTATATATAGTATATATTGTAGGAAACTGTATATTAATTTAAAAAATTGACAAAGATGCGTCATAAAATGAGTATTATCACGTTGAAAAAATATATTTTGGCATATTTACATACAGGTAGTTCAAAATGAAACAAGTGTTTGAAATTTAGGTTGAAAAATTGAAACATATACAAAAATACGTTTTTCTTTAAGCGTTATTTGATCCCTCTTGATTAATAATGTTTATGAAAATATCATTACAAAATTTGCTTATAGGATATAACTTTTTTGTGGACTAAGCAATAATGAAGAAAAACATAATTTTTTTTAACAAAGTATCATTTGAGCGAGATAGAAATGTGAAAATAGAAATAATTTATCTTGAACATGTTTTTTCTACTTATAAAATACATGACAACTCGATATTAAAATATTAAATCCTAATTTAATTAAAATAAACATTATTTCTATAGGCATTATGTGTCACTTACCCACGCCTAAGTATCAATACACTACACAAGCAGGCCTATGTACAAGTCTTAAGAGAGTCTTTGGTATAAATGTCAGCAACTCTTCCAAAGATTAATGCCTTATAAAGTGTTACTCCATCTTATAAGTTTCAAATATACGACTATGGGTTGCCTACAATGCACACTCTTTAAGTTTAGACATAGAACAATTTCAACAATTTTATAAACAACCGTTAAGTCAGGATACTTATTAGCGCAAGGGCATGTAAAAACGTAAGAGAAATTTTTTATTGACTGAAGACATGATTATAAATTTTATATTACTAAATTATAAGAGTACTTATTAACTAATACTGACAACATAATTATAATTTTATAATAATTGTATATGTAAGACTTAGAAGTTTAAAATTTCAATAGTTCCATGTGCAAGCTCCACCCCTAATAGACTAGTAAATGGCTCTTAATTCAAAGAAAGAGTTTGAACTAAAGTTAAATTTGATTCGAAATATAAATATTTTAAGAGAGAATGTTATAATAAAATTGGTTTAAACTTTAACTCAAGTGGCTGAATGATATCAAATTAAAAGTAAGTATTTTGTATATATGTGCATAAAATTATTTTCTTTATCTATGTGAAGTTGGTGTCACACTATATTAGCATTTAGGTCTTCCATCCCTCTCATTCTTCTTTGACTGAAATGTAAGTTATCTATCTGTTGTAGATATTATTTTTTTAAATCTTTTTTTCTACTTTGATACATGATTTCACCTAAAACCAAATCAATTCTTTAAAAAAAGAATGGATCAATATCACAATAGGTTCCTAAAATTTTTAGTTTTGTAATGATTTCATTCCTATCAAATTTTATGAGCAGATATCTCCCAAATTAATTTTTGGATTCATGTAGCTGTAATTGTTATTTTTTATTGAATTTAATAAAAGTTACAAATTTGACCTTAAAAGCTATTACAAATTACATGCCTTACTCAATGATCACCAAGTCGCTCTAATTCCATGCCTCTATACTTTAATGTCATACTTTACCTCCTCTAATTTCTAAATATTAAATGTCATTGCATATACTCTACAATCTATAATCTATAAGATCTATAAAATAGATTATATAGAAGAGACAATCCTACTCCAATCACCAAAGGGCAATTTTGCTCTTCAACTTCTCTATTACTTGCTTTTTTAAAAAAAAAAATTATTTCTCAACTTCTTTTTTTAATGTACTCATTATTTATATATATATATATCAAACAAAAAATGCATTTATTTTCTTAATCAACTTTTTTCTAGCATGTTATATATAACATAAATTTATTGATTTTTGTTTAAGCAGTATTTTATATATGTTGATCAATTTTCATAAATTTCTAATGAGTTAATTTATACAATTATTTCAAAATTTGACGACATTATAGTTTCAATTGTAAAACAATTGAGTTCTTATATTAATCATAATGGTACCTCTATGTATGGAATTGAAATTACCATATATATTCACGTTCTACTATGTAAGTTGAATTAGAATAACTACTTCTCTATTTATTTTTAGATTGATAGATGATAAAAAAATATTTTTTATACCAAAAATATTGTTGACATACTCAACAATTAAGATGATTTTTTTCACGAAGAATGTATAAAAAAGATAAGAAAAAATTGCCAAGGCACGTCTCTCATATATACTAATCTATAGAGATATGCCCACTTTCCAAGGATCAAAGTGAATTCACTTTTAAACTAATATGGCTAGTATAAAAACAAGGCATTTGTGATAAAATATTGAAAAACCATTTACATTCTATGGGGTTAAAATCTCACCATTTACAAAACTATGGCCTCAGTTTAATATGAAGTATATTTTTTAGACTTGGACTCATAGTTTTATTAGTAACAAGGTTGTAATCTCATAAGGTTAAATATGATTGCTCTAAAATATTTCCTATAACACATTATTATTACATGTATTATAAGGCACAACTCATATGATATATATTCTTTGTAGTTTAAAATTTGTTTGTCGATTAACCATTGCTAGAAAAAATTGAATTTATTTTTTTTTTTGTGCCCATTGAAAAAACAACCAAGTAGCACCTCGACAATGGCCTTGTCACTAAAACCCTCTTTTCAAGAGATGCATTTTTTGTTTTTAGTTTTGAGAATGTTTGAAGGGGGTTTGGCAAACAGGTTGAAACTGAAAATTTTATGTTTGTAGTATATGAGAGCTTTATATTGTAATAACATTTTGCTTTTCACTATAGTTGTTGAGAGCTTTATAATATAGTTGATACCAACCAACTTGCTAAATGCCCTTTTAAGATGTATTTTGATTAACTTTTAATAATAACACATAAGATAATATTTAAAAATCAATTAGTGAGGATATTTTTGGTATTTCATAAACTTTAGCCAATTGAAGGGTTTTTTTCTTTTGGGCGGGGGAGGGGGAGGGAGAATTTGATGGTGGAGACAACGCTTTTTGGCCACCGATGGAGCATTCTTTGCCAACAGTTGGATCAAAATCCATTGGCTAAGAGTGCCATGCCTTTTCTATACAACCTATTTTGCTGCATATACACAAATGATGCCTTTTACCTGTCATTGTTATGGTGGGTCCCATGTTTTTGGCTTGCTGCTGAAGATTTTTATACTGGCTTAGACACACCATTATGGGAGAGTGGCAGACATGCTGAAGTTAGGTTGGAGGCTGTTTGAAATACACGTGGAAGGAAAGAGGGAGCCAACTCTAACGCGACTAAATTTCGCTGACGTAGACGGAGCTTGCAGAATGCCGTGATGACATGTATCGAGAATAATGAAGAGGGCTGCCACAGAAAGAGAGAAAAGTAAGTGTTTTGCCTCCAAATTTGGTATTTTTTAGAACATTTTGCTTCATTTTTGCTCCATATTTCAAATCTAAAGATAAATAATTAAACTAAAATTAATTATTTTACATACAAAATATTTATAAAAATTACATAAATATTTTTCAAAACTAAAATAATTTAAAACACAAAATATTTATAAAAATACACAAATATTTGTTCAAACTAAAATAATTTAAAACACAATAAAAATACATATTTATGCGGTTTTTACCGAATTGACTTAAAAAAGTTATTTAATACACAAATGTCTTAATTAAAGGATCTAATGACAAATAAAAGTATAAAATTATGACATCTAACCATATAAAATTTGTACTTTTACGTGTTTATTAGGGACAATAATCAAACTAGAGTTTTTTTGTTTGAAGAATTTGGTAAAATAAATATCTAAAAGGATTAGACCACACTTGTAATATTTAATTATATATATCAAACTTTATTTAATTTATTATGGACTATGTAGATTATAATCTACAAATCAATCCTCATGCATATAACAATTATATATTAAATTTATAGTCACATTAAAATCATGAGATTTTGTTAATGTTTATTAAAGTATCCATAATATATACAAATAATCAAAAATAAATAAATGTCATTTTATTTAATTAATTAATTAATCGGCAATATATATAATGCTTATGCATGTAGGACACCAATCTAAACATCAAGCTCAATGACGATAATGATATTCAACTCCAAGTAGACATGGTTTTTCATTAATCTTTCCATATGTAAACGAATAACAAACTTATTTTTAAGAAATATTCAAGTGATTGGTTGTAGGTATTGAGTATTAGTGTTTTCTCCTCAACTGCAAGGAACCATAACCCAAAACCAAATTTTCTTTTTCCTACTTTTTGGTAAAAAAGACCTTTCCTTGCCTAGGAGTTGGATTTCTATCGACGTCTATAGCGATGTTGTCACCAAGAAGACAACAAAGATGATTTTTCCATTAATTAGCAACCTATTCAATCTTTAAAATAAAAACATATGACAGTTACGGACTTCTATACTTTAAGTGCTTAATTGGAGATCCCTCACTAAAATAATTTAAAATAAATAAATATACATATTTATTGCTAAGGTCTAATTTGGAAGGCCTAAATTAATAGTAGTCATTGGACCAAAGGTAAGAGGTGATTATAAGGATACATTAGTCGCTTTGAGCCCACTACGCCGCTATTAATGAAAGCCCACTATGTAATGGTGGGAAGAATTCTATGGATGAAGGGGCAAACCCAATTTTGTTTTATAAAATAAGCCCATATACCCCTAAGAAAGAGGATACATCCTCATGATACATAGACTCTTATTCACATCCAAATGCATACATTCACATCTACATTCCTTCAATTCTAGAAATTTTATAAATTGTATAGCTCTGATATTGAGTGAACCACTATAACTATGTGGTCTGATTTTAATTTTAATTGTATTTTAGTTTATATTATAATATTTGTTTTGTGATTAATGTTTCTCAATATCTGTTTTGTTATTAATACTTTCTAAGGTTGTTAAAGTTTTGATAACAGTAATTAATGACCCCATTAATCTGAATTTAACTACTTCATACTGATTATCTTTTATTTTTTTTACCATAATTATTCACGTCTATATTTATGCGGTTTTTTCTGAATAGACTCAAATAGTTATTTAGCTACAAATAATATAATAAAGGATTTAATGACAAACAAAAGTGTAAATTGATGAAAATAATATTAAATCCTTTAATATTATTGTTGATGCTTACCGTTGTCCGGCGTCGGATCAACACCCACGTGCGGCTGCGCACGTTCTGACCTCTTCTTGGGCTCCCCCCTGACCGGGAGTGTGTATCTGCAAGAGGGATAGTACGGAGAATAGTAGGGTTAGTCAATAGACAAGGGCTCTCCGATACTCAAGGCAGGTATTGCTCGGCAGAGGTCGGCAGCTAGTTAGGTGTGAAGAAGTCTCTCTCTCTAGAATGTCATAAATGCATCCTATTTATAGGTCACCACTTGGATCGGGTGCAAGATGGGTTTTGCCCATCACCTGGGTGTCACATCAAGGTGTGTCAGGCAGTAGGTAACAAGTGTCGCGCCCATTGCCCAATGGATTGGACTCTATCGAACGGCAGCTCATTTGCCTGGTGTTGGCCTACAAGGGCGAGTAGCAACCTATATTTATGAGTAACATAGTCCGACCCGAGCTACTGTACATCCTAAGGTGGCAGCCTTCTTGGGGCGTGCATTTGAATGCCTGAGAGGCACCTCGGGAAGGAGTATAAAGCGTCGGGGACTGACTGTAAACTCCCTGAGGTCTGCTGAGCTTAATTGCCGACCACCAAAGTTAATGTCCTCGGTGGTGGCGCCGAGCTTACCCTCAACATTAGCCCCCCAGTTCACCTGGTCGGTGTTCGGCCGGGTGGACTATGCCAAGTGGGTGAGGTCAGCTCAAAGAAGGAAGACCAAACGACACTTGGAAGCAGGGTGATGTGAAAAGACGCGCGGATCAGACGGGGGACGCGTGTCACATCGCGGCCGTCTGTGCGGCTGTCAGGCGTATTAATTGCGCCTCTTGGATTTTCGCGCTCGAGTTTCCCGCCCAAAATGGCTATAAATAGGGCCTCCTCCTTTGTAATTGACACTTCATTTTCAGAAATTTAACGCCCGAAAAGTTTAGCTGTCGAGCTTAAGTTCAATAGCCGATGACATAATCTCCCGAGCTCAAGCTACCGAGAACCCTGGCAGGTAATTTCCTGAGTGAAAATGAGTGATTTGTCCGACTCCCAGAACGTAGAGGTTTCATGGTCGAAAAGTAGCGAGGAGAGCAGTAGCTCTTCTTCTACCCAATCCGACGCCGAGGTGGCGTCCCCAAGACGGGACGGGGCCAGCCGGTTGGAGCAGATCCTAAGGGTCGATTCCCAGACAGTACCCGAGCAGGAGTTCTTGAACATGCTGGACGGGCGTAAGCTCATTAGACCGTCCAGGGAGCAAGACCCTTATGTGGGGGCGGCGACAGCGGGCTCTTCCTGAGTTCTTCCAAGGGAGAGGACCGAACTTCAGGCCCGCGAGGATGCTCCGAGCACCTCTGGTCGGCGTGCTGGGGCCCCCGTCCAAGTCGCGGGGGTGATCACGGTTGATGTCTCCGATGAGGAGCATGTAGCCGAGGAGGCAGAGGTGGAGCAGCCGGAGATGGAGCAGGAGGTCTAGGTCACCCGCGTGCGGGGTGTAACGGCATATCGGGTAAGCCGTCCTAGGCAAACCTCTGCGGCGGGGTATACGAGCGCCATCACTGAGTCGCGGTTAGAGACCCTACGCGCCGAGTATGGTATCCCGGTAGATGTGATTCTCGCCAGTCCCCGGTGAGGGAGACTCACCTCTAGACGCATCGGAGGGTTTCATCACACTCTACGCCGAGTTCTTTAGGGCCAGGCTGCGTCTACCTTTGCACCGTTTTCTCCGCCGGGCACTCAACGAGTTTAACGTGTGCCCGACTCAACTGAACCCGAACAGCTATCGGTCGCTGGTCGGGATGTACATCCTATGGAAGTACCACCGAAGTACCGAGATGGCGCTGGAGGCCTTCAAACAAGTATTCAAGATGAAGAAGCTTCCTCGGCAGTCCAGCTGGTATTACTTCACCGGCTTCAGGAAGGATTTTATCTTAGACAACCCCGACTCAGACAAGTTATGGAAGTACGAGTGGTTCTACGCCGGGGGAAACTTTTTGGCTTGAGCCGGTGAAGCCGTCCCCGAGGATGAGCAAGTACCGAGGTCATTTGAGTAGGGGCACGTTTGGACCAAGCGTCCTTGGGCACCAAGCTGCGTGATAAGGGCCGTGGACGAGCTGTTCGAGAAGCCGAAGCCGTCTAGACAACAGTCCTTCCTCCTGAGGAAGGACACTTTATCCAGTTACGGCTGGTTTGGGGAGTCCAGCAGCCTTCCCTGAGCTGTCCGTCCTGCCCGGGGGGCCGGGCAGGTTACAGTTGCTCATCCGAGTGCCGCGGACATTCCAGGGCCAAGCACTTCCCGGTCCGGGTGGCCGACGAGGGAGCCTTCTACGTCCAATTCTGAGGACTCGTCCAGTGGCACCTTCGATGCGGGGCCACCTGTAGCCGACGAGGACCTCGAGGACGTGATTAGGCTCCTATACCCGTCTCGCCAACTTCGGATCGAAGGTCAGCCCAGAACTTTATTTTTAGTCATCCCCCTTTTTTTTTATTCCGATCTTGCTTTGACTTGGCATTCCTTGTGCAAAAATGACGGCACCGACCTCCCATGCTGACAGGCGTGCCCAGATGGCAAGCCTAAGAAAGGGCAAGGGCAAGGCTATTGACGTCGGGAGAAAACGCAAGCGGACGCCGATGCCCGAGCACCTAACCCGCACCGGGCAGACCTCATCAGTCCAAATTCCACCACTTCCGTCACAGCCGACCAGGGCCTCACCAGAGGTCAGTTCAGCAGACGAGGCCGCCAGAGCTTCTGCCGAGGACCGGCAGAAAAGGCACCCGGACTACCATGGTACGGTTCTTGAGCGCCTCGGAGACGCAGTCCCCTAGGATGACTTCTTCATGGACATTCGAGGTGAGGACTTCCAGAGCGTATGCAACATAGCCCTCCAAGCCACTACCTCTGTAAGTATCGGAGCTAATAAACAGTTCTTTTCTTGTGATATATTGCCGAGGACTGACGTCCTAATTTTTACAGTCGAGCGCCGTTGTGCATATGGTGCACTCCATTGGGATGAAGGAGATCCACAAGGAGAAAGAGATGCACAAAAAGACCATCCTAAAGAAGTTGGACTCCGAGAAGAAGCTCATTGAGCTAGATCAAGCCAAGGAGTCTCTCAAGCAATCCTAGGAGGAAGCTCGGAAGGCAAAGGCTGAGGCCGAGGACATGTCGAGGCTGCTCAAGGAGGCAGAAGATAAAGCTGCAAGGCTGAAAGATAAAGCTGCACGGCTTGAGGGGCAGCTGGCAACCCTGCAAGCGAAGCACCAACAATCTGTGGCCGGGCTCCCCGACCGCTTAACCAGTGCGGTCGAGGAGTTTAAGACATCTCTGGAGTATGCCGATCTCTACTACGACGGCATGACAGACCTCCGCGATCATCTGATAGAAAAGCACCCTGAGGCAGTTGGATTCGACAGGTCGGTCATCGTCGAGCCGGACCAAGATGATGTCGAATAACAGCGGGGTGTTGAGGACGAGGTCGTCGTGGTGGACGGTGACGACGACGGGGATGAGCAAGTCGCCGAGGGAGGCAGGGACGAGGACGCGGCTGGGGACGAGACCCAAGCCGATTGAGCCTCTTTTTTGTTTTTGTATTCGGGCTCGGGAGGTGCCCGGTTTTCTTGTACCTCCCTGATGAATAAAGATTTCCCGTTTTGCCTTCATTGTTTTCTTACGCGCAGTTTTGTTTTATTTTACATCCCACGTAATTTTCAAAGTTAGGCACTTCTCGGGGAGGATCCCAGGTTGGGAACCAGCTATCTCGACTTTACCTTGCTCGCTCAACTTATCCGAGGATGTAGGTTTAGTACCTATGTTGTCGAGTTAATCTGAGTAGTCATCCTTCTCAATCACTCCGAGTAGTTTTCCTTACCTGCTTAATTATCCAAGCAGGTTTAGGTTTCTGATCTCGATCGGGCAAAATATAGACGGCATATAACTACCCTTACCCTGTTGCCCCCCATAGACTTGTTTAAGTTTTAAAGAAACTTTACAAGTGTAGGACTAGTCGGACACGTAAATGTGCCGAGCAACTAAAAGGCTTGTCTGTACGGCGACAGACATATGATCGATATACCGACCAGCCCCCCGGCCCGGTTTTAACAAGGATGACTCTCCCTTGATGGAAGTTAGCGTCCTGTCTTCCGAGCTGGAGTTGTGGCACCTTGGACATACTTTTCCCTTAAATACATTACTCAAGTGGAATGATATTTGGGAAGTTGTGCTCCATTAATGTAATATTTACATGGATTTTTCTAGCCCTGCTCAGCAAGTCCAGTTACAAAAGAATTGTGGCCAGAGGTCAAAAAAAAAGGAGTCTGGCTCTGATTTTTAAGAATAGAATCTTTTTAAGAGCTCGGCATTCCATGGATGACCGAGCTGATTCCCCTCCGTATCGGTCAACTTGTAAGTGCCTGGTCGTACGATACCTTCGACTCTGAACGGACCTTCCCATTTCGGACCAAAGGACCCGAGACCGGGTTGTTGAACCGTGACATTCTTCATTACTAAGTCACCAACTTTAAAGCTTCTCGACTGAACTCTTTTGTTGTAATACCGAGCTACTACCTGGTTCTGAGCTGCGTTACGAATTGATGCTCGGTTCCTTTTCTCTTCAAGTAGATCAAGCTCGGTCAACATGAGCTCCTCGTTTACAGTCTCCTCGTATCGCTCAACCCTTAAGCTCGGTAACCCTACTTCGGCTGGAATGACAGCCTCTACCCCGTAGACCAGGGAGAACGGTGTCTCGCCAGTCGCAGCTCGGGTAGTTGTGTGATATGCCCAGAGCACTTGGGGTAGTTCGTCAATCCACGCACCCTTAAGCCCCTCGAGTTTTTTCTTCAGGTTATCTTTAATTGTCTTGTTCACGGCCTCAACCTGGCCGTTACTCTACGGATAGCTCGGGGAGGAGAAAATCTTCTTAATGCCAAGCTTCTCGCATAAATGACGTAGACCCGAGGAGTCAAACTGTTTGGCACTGTCAGTCACAATAGTGTGCGGGATTCTGAACTAGTAGACGATGTTTTTCCATACAAAGTTGGTACACTTGGCTTCGGTCATGTTGGTATAGGGTTCAACCTCGATCCACTTCGTCAGATAGTCTATGGCCACTATACAATATCTGAATTGAGAGCGGGCCGGCGGGAAAGGCCAGATCAGGTCGATGGCCCATTTTGCAAATGGCCAAGCCGAGGTCACTGTGTTGAGAGGCTCGGCATGTGAGCCTAGCATTCTAGCAAATTGCTGTCATTTGAGGCATTTTCATGCAAAGTTCCCGCAGTCTTGCTGCATGGTGGGCTAGTAATATCCCTACCGGAGGCACTTTTGAGCCAAGGAGCGTCCTCCAGAATGATTGCCGCATAGGCCTTCGTGGATCTCGCTCATTAGATATTCGGCCTCCTTGGGGTCCAAGCATCTTAAGCACGACGTAGTGTAGCCTTGCCGGTATAACTTTCCTCCAATCATCGAATACCGGGCCGAGCTGTTACGTACCCGACGTGCCTCTTCTCGGTCGTCGGGTAACTCGGCTATGGTCAGGTATCGGATGATCGGGTCCATCCAGGTACATGTCGGATCCTCGGCCAGGCTCATGACCTCCTTTACTATGCTTGGTTCGGGCAGTCTTTCAATGGGGACCGACGTCAAGTCACTTCCACCCAATCCAGAAGCCAGTCGGGCTAGGACGTCGGCTTTTGTGTTTTCAGACCGGGGAATCTGCTTAAAAGAATAGGACTTGAATTGCCCGAGCAGCCATTTTGCTTCCTTTAAATATGCCACCATCGAGTCTGCCCGGGCCTGAAATTCTCCAGTGACTTGCTGTACCACTAGCATTGAGTCACTATAGATAGTGAGGCGATTGACGCCGAGATCTCGGGCGATTCGTAGTCCGGCAAGCAAAGCTTTGTACTCCGCCTCGTTGTTAGAGGCTTTGAAGTCGAATTGGAGGGCATAGATGACCTTGTACCCGTCCGGGCTAGTTAGGATCAGCCCGGCACCCGACCCGTCGATGCAGGTAGAGCCGTCGATGTGTAGTTTCCAGTCCGGCTCCAGGGGAAAGTCTTGTGCACTACAGCCAGCTGTGTCAGGCTCTTCAATGGGTGACTTCTCGACTTGTGGAGTCGCCTTACCGGCTTCCGTAAATTCGACAATGAAATTCGCAAGGACTTGAGCTTTTATTGCCGTTCTCGGCACAAAATGCACATCATATTGGCCCAGCTCAACTGACCACTTGGCTATTCGGCCCGATATCTCTGGACTCTGCAAAACTTGCCGCAGCGGGAACTTGGTCGGGACCCTGATGGTGTGGCCTTGGTAATATGGCCGCAGCTTCCAGACCGACGTGATTAAGGCGAAGGCCAGCTTTTCCAGCGGTGGGTAACGCTCCTCGACACCTTGGAATGCGTGGCTGGTATAATAAACTGGTCTCTGGATCCCGTCTTCGTCTCGGACCAAGACTGAGCTAACAGCTTTTTCTGACACGGCTAAATAGGCAGTTAGAACCTCACCGGGCAAAGGTTTGGACAAGAGTGGGGGCGTAGCTAGGTAAGTTTTTAAGCTTTGAAAAGCTTCCTCACACTCATTGCTCCACTCAAACCTCCCCTTAAGTGCCTTGAAAAAAGGGTGGCACTTGTCGGTAGCCCGGGAAACAAATCTTGACAAAGTAGCTACCATGCCAGTAAGCCTTTGCACGTCCTTCACCGTCTGAGGAGAATGCATGTCGATGATTGCTTGGGCTTTCGTTGGGTTGACCTCAATTCCTCGTTGATTGACTAAAAATCTGAGGAACTTGCCCGAGCTAACGCCGAAAGCGCATTTCGCCGGGTTGAGTTTCATCCCATATTCTCGGAGAATGTCGAAGCTAGCTCGGAGGTCAGCCATGTGGTCCTTCGCTTGGATAGATTTTACCAACATGTCGTCCACATAGACCTCCATAGTTTTCCCAGATCAGCCGAGCAAACATCTTGTTAACGAGGCGTTGATAAGTAGCCCCAGCGTTCTTGAGGCCAAACGGCATTACAACGTAACAGTACAAGCCCTGGTCAGTAACAAATGAGGTTTTAACTTGGTCTTTCTCGACCATCCTTATCTGATTATACCCGGAGTATGCATCCATAAAACTCAAAAGCTCGTGCCCGGCTGTAGCATCGACGAGCTGGTCTATCCGAGGAAGTGGGAAGCAGTCTTTCGGGCAGGCTTTGTTGAGATCGATGTAGTCAATGCAGACCCGTCACTTGCCGTTCGCCTTCTTGACGAGGACAACGTTTGCTAACCATTCTAGGTATTTGACCTCTCTGATGAACCCAGCCTTCAGGAGTTTCTGGACTTCATCATTGATTGCAGCATATCTCTTCGGGTTAAAGGCCCTTCATTTTTGTATCACCGACCTGTGACCAGGATGGACGTTGAGCCGATGGATGATGACGCTCGGATCAATGTCGGGCATGTCCTCATGGGACCATGCGAAAATGTCTCAGTGTTCAGAAAGAAGGGATTCCAGGTCGGCCCGGATCTCAGGTCGTAACTATGATCCGAGTTGGACTGTGCGTTTAGGCCTTTCAGGGTCCAAGGAGAATGGCACTAAGTCTTCGACCGGGGTACCCCTTACCTCTTCCTCGGGCAACCTGGGATCTAGGTCTGCCAGCATCTTAGGTGTCGAGTCAGTTGGGAGATTGGACTCGTCGACCGTATAGACGGCCAGGACTCCATGTTGCTGAGCCGAGGCTGCTCGGACAGCGTTTGCGTAGCAAGCCCGGGAGTCTGTCTGGGATGAGCGGATCACTCCAACGCCACCGTCGGTCGGGAACTTCATCGCCAGATGATATGTCAAAACAATAGCCTTCAATCCGTTCAGCGTCGGCCGGCCAATGATGATGTTGTACTGGGAGGGTTTGTCGACAACTAAAAAGTTGACTACCCGAGTGATCCTTACAGCTCCTTCTCCAAAAGTCACCAGGAGACTGACCTTTCCGGTTGCCCGGACACACTCACCTGCGAAGCCAAAGAGTGGGGTCCGAACCGGGACTAATGGGGCGTTGCTTATCTTCAACTTGTCAAATGCTTGTTTAAAGAGGATGTCCGCCGAACTGCCGTTGTCGATTAAGACACGCCGTACTATATTGTTGGCGATGGGCAGTTCGCATACCAAGGCATCGTTGTGAGGATGCATCAATCGATCCGCTTCCTCTTCAGTGAAAGTGATCGGGGTGTCTTCTTGGTGGCATATCTTGTTGATGTGCTCGGACATATTTATGAACTCACCCCGTTCGACCCGCCGAGCTTCTCTGACGTAAGATCGTCGACCACTCGACGTGTCCCTGGTAACAGGCCCGTCAAATATCGTGTGAACAATATTCGGGGGGGGTCCGAGGTGTTCCCACCGTCGGTCCTTGGTCGGTTCTATACGTCTCGGCTTGACGAATCGTTCCTTTCAGAAGCGGCCCTCGGCGTTATAACCCGCTTGCTGAATTCCTGTAAAAGTCCTTATCGGACCAATCTTTCGATCTGGTCCTTCAACTGGATGCACTCCCTAGTAGTATGCCCCACATCCTTATGAAACTCGCAAAACTTCGACTGATTACGTTTCACCCTACTGCCCCAGAGCTTAGGCGGTGGTGTTAGCAAATTCTTATCACCAACCTAGGCGAGCACCTCATCAATGGTCGCCACTAAGGGTGTGTAGTTTTGGAACTTACTGGTTGGCCCCTTAGGCTTATCGGCTTTCTCTTTCTTCTGTCTCTTGGCATGCTCGGCACTACCCTATTCCGGCACCTTTTTTTGCTTCTTATCCTTCTTTGTTCAGCTCGGGCCAGCCTATTCCTGGTGGCTTTTCATGTACTCGGCGACGTCCGCGTGTCTCGGGGCGTACCTGAGCATTTGTGAAAACGTGCTCGGCTGCTCAAAGGCCAAGGACCACGTCAGCTTCTCGTCTCGGAGGCCCCCTACAAAAATGTGTTTGAGGGTCTCGTCTTTGACGTGCTTGACCTCGAGAGCTGCCCGGGTGAACCGATTAATGTAATCTCTGACGCTGCCGTCTCCCTGCTTAACGGCATATAGGCAAGTTATTTCTTTTCTTCGCGTCTTGGTTGTGGAGAATGCGGAGGAGAAGGCATCGGTCAGATGCCGAAAAGAAGGAATTGACCCGGGTTCGAGTCGTCGAAACCACTGTCGGACAGGGCCCGTAAGAGTGAGTGAGAAGGCTTTGCACATCGCCGTATCGCTGGCGTTCTGCAGTAGCATGTGTCCCCGAAAGAGTTCGACATGCTCATCAGCATCAATGGTCCCATCATAAGACTTGATCTGTGGGACCTTAAACTTTGGCGGCATGGGCGCCCGCATTATGTTATCCGAAAAAGGTGGGTCCTGAGCTCCTGTCTCATCTAGACCGAATCTACAATTTTGGATCTCGTCAATTTGTCGCTGCAGTGCCCGGAACTGGCGGCTATTGGTGTCTTCAGGCAGTTCGACCCGATAGGGTACTCTGCCCTCAACACGGCCTCCAGCTCCGGCGTGGCGATTTCTGTTTATTCCTTGAGACCCGAGCCGGTCAAATACCGAGGCTCGGGAACCTTGTGGTGAAGGGGCACGGGCCGCGTGGCGTCCCATACGGTGTTCCTGAACTAGTCTATTGTCAGCTAGGATTCCCTTGATGGATCCTACAAACTGCTCGGATTGGCTTTGTTGTGGGTTTGCTGCACTTCGCTCGACCCGACCTCCAGCCTGGTCATCCTGGGCCCAGGGCGGCAGAGCTGGTGCGGCTTGTCGTTGAGCTTGCTGTGCGAGCTGCTGAGTTAGGATTCAGACCGCGTCTGTAAGCTCTCGGATCGGTTCTTGGGTGGCAGGGGCATCCACCGGCTCTGCTCTGGCTGTACTTCCTTGCCCCCCAGACCAGGATCTCGCAGTCCGAGGACGGCCCCTGGGCCAGCATGTGGCTGGTTGCCTATTTCTCGCTTCGCCCGACCCCTCTGGTCGGGCTGTCTCATCTCGGGCGTTACCTCGAGTTGTCATCTCGGGAGTCGGAAGTGATGTAGCTGAAGTGAGGATAAAGGCGTAGGGGCCCTCCTTCTAGCGCCAAAATGTTGATGCTTACCGTTGTCCGGTGTCGGATCAACACCCACATGCGGCTGCGCACGTTTTGACCTCTTCTTGGGCTCGCCCCTGACCGGGAGTGTGTACCTGCAAGAGGGATGGTACGGAGAATAGTAGGGTTAGTCAATAGACAAGGGCTCTCCGATGCTCAAGGCAGGTATTGCTTGGTAGAGGTCGACAGCTAGTTAGGTGTGAAGAAGTCTCTCTCTCTAGAATGTCATAAATGCATCCTATTTATAGGTCACCACTTGGATCGGGTGCAAGATGGGTTTTGCCCATCACTCGGGTGTCACATCAAGGTGTGTCAGGCAGTAGGTAACAAGTGTCGCACCCATTGCCCAATGGATTGGACTCTATCGGACGGCAGCTCATTTGCCTGGTGTTGGCCTACAAGGGCGAGTAGCAACCTATATTTATGAGTAACGTAGTCCGACCCAAGCTACTGTACATCCCGAGGTGGCAGCCTTCTTGGGGCGTGCATTTGAATGCCTGAGAGGCACCTCGGGAAGGAGTATAAAGCGTCAGGGACTGACTGTAAACTCCCTGAGGTCTGCCGAGCTTAATTGTCGACCACTAAAGTTAATGTCCTCGGTGGTGGCGCCGAGCTTACCCTCAACAATTATCATATGAAAATAACATTAAATCCCAATGGGTACTCTCAAATTAGGCCTTCCAAATTGGACTCCAACAATAAATATATATTTTTAGTGTGTTTTAAATTATTTAGTGATGATCTCCAACTAAGCACTTGAAGCACACAAATCATTAATTTGCATGTCATGGTGATGTGATGGTTTAATTAAGAATAAATTAATTAAGATTAACTTTTAAATGCCAAGGACTATATTTTATTTTAAAAACATTTTCAAGAAAATATAAAATGAACAAAATAAACATAAAGATTAATAACTTTAATTATTTAATCACGGCATAAAAGAAAAATTACTAAAATAACATCAAAGTCATTGAAAACTTAAAATCTATCAATTATCGTTTGAGTACCACCAGTACATAACTTAGACATAAAAAGGGAAATACAATCAAACCACACTCTAACAATCACAAATCAAAGAGCATGATTAAAGTCTGATTATTACATACCTTGATAAAAAAAAAAGATAGCTAAAACAACTTGTAGAATCCGCAAGTAAATCAGTAGCAATCTACTCAGCTGCATACCATGATATCATAAGCGAAAGGCTCAACTAGGAATTAAGTTCTAAAATAGCATTTAAAATAAATTAAAGTAAAATAGATGAACAAAACTGGAACTAAAATGAACTATAAATAAAACAGCTTTATAAATAACGAGGGTTCTTATTGTTAATTATCTCATAATCTACCTTAAGTCATATCTTAGTACTTATAGTGTGTAAAGCCTAATCTAATCACCACTACAGTGGCCTGGACTTGGTTTTGAGACTTGCCCTCTATGTCTTCCTCTGCACGATTTGATTTTTGTGTGGCATCATGCACTTAAAACTCAACCAATCGGGGTCTTAATTGATTGGTGTTTAGAAATCATTCAAATACTTTATCTCACATAGTGATGCTTTTACTGAGATGTGGATGTTCATTTAAAAATCATTTTCTTACATACATATTTTCAAACGTTTGAAAATATTAAAAATACAATTCAATTCTTAAAAACATTTAAGAATGTGAGATATGGCCAAACAATTATAGAGTCCTACCTCAAATTCTTAGTACCGAGACATACCTACACTGTAGTCTCGCTCCGTCAAACATTAGCTCTATGGGAACAACAAACACCCTTAAGTGTAGACTTAATTATTGACATCAAAACTTAGGCTAAAAAATATATATTAATATGCAAATTTATCGTTCCTAGTGTGCCTTACTTAACCAAAACACCACATTTGCTCATATGATGATTTATCACAATTTAAAATGCATTAACAATGATTTTAGATCAATAAAACAAGTAAAACACACTTAAAATTCAATTTGGAACAAAAAGGGCTCAGTTGGTCAAAACAGTACCTTCTGGTGTTGCATGGTCGACCGTGTGTCACGCGATTGCGTAGTTGACCGTATTACATAGACTACGACTGACCTCGGTGTTGCGAGTAGCAGTGCTTTGTTTTGAGCATCCAAACTTGGATCGAGTTCAAACTCCTCCAAATAAGTTCTAATGTATTCAAATCATGTTTTGAAGGTCCAAAACCATCATATGAACTTTATAAAACTTTTTTTTACAGTATTTCTATCTAAATAATCAACTCATGCATCATTTTCTATGTTTTTGTTCAAAAAAATGAAAAACAAAAATCAGAAGAAGTTCAATATGACTTTGTGAGCATTAGCCAAATAAATTTCATCGATAAATCCATATAAATCATGGACAAACTTTTGTAAACATTTTCCCATCATTCTCAGATAAATTAAAACCATAATCGGCTTCTATATTCCCACATACATAATAAGTTTTAACATCAAAGCTTCAAAAACACAATCGATAAACAAATTCCAACATCCAAACCTAAATAAGCAATTCTAAGACTTTGAAACAAAAGAAGAATTCAGAAAATTTAAACATAAAGCAAATTACAAGGTTTCTAACTCTAATCTTGTTGAAAAATCAAAGTCTGGACTTAGGATTTTGCTTCGGTTTTGCCTTGAGAGGAAGAGTTTTGGTTTTAAGTTTGAAACGGAAATGGGAGAGAGAAAGAGAAAGAGTGGCGTGCGGAGGGGAGAATGGGAAACAGAGTGTGGATAGGTCTAAATAGGTCAGGTCTTTAATTCAATTTTTGAAAGTGGTTTCTATGCCAAAACCATGTTCAACACATGGTTTCTGAAAAATGAAGTTTTAAAGTCTAGCACTACTAAGTTTTCATGTGATATTTGGTCTCGACAAAACAGTGGGGACCTTTTGCATATTCTGACATTTGTTGGGCTTAATTTTTAAATAAATAAATTCAGAGGAAGGAGTTGCAATTTAATCAAAACGAATTAAATTAAATTAAATGACTTTAGAAAAATAAAAAAAGTTAAAAGTGATTAATTAATTCTAAAATTTCAATTTGGCACACTAATTACCAATTAGCATAGTAATAATAATTAACTAAATTTTGGAACATTACATTGCATTTATTTTTATTTTTAAAGTTTGAATAGATTGTTGATTCATATAAAAATCATCTTTGTTGTCTTCACAGCAAGACATCATGATGGATGTCGATGAAACTCTTTCAACTTCCAGGCAAGGAAGTTTTTTCTTTTCTTTTGCCTTTTTTTATTCAAGGAAGAGTTGGTTTTGGGTTGCGGTTCCTTGCAGTGGAGAAGAAAACATTAATACCCATAATCAATCAACTAAATATTCCTTAAAAGTCAGTTAGATATTCTTATGCATATGGAGCAATTAATGAAAAGCCATATCTACTTGGATTTGAATATCATCTTCATTGTTGAGCTCAAAAGACTAGATATTATTATCATCGGCCTCTCTCCTTATAGATTGGCAAATTTCCATTCATCATTGTTATCTATCTTAGGAAATTAAGCTCAACATGAAAAAATAATATACATAAGTTATTTAATTAAATATGAATTTTGCCAATTAGTCTAGCAAAAAAACTCTAACTTGATGAACACGTAAAAGTGTAAATTTTATTAGCATCATTTTACACTTTTATTTATTATTAAATCTTTTAATTAAAGTATTTGTATGTTAAATAATCATTTTGTGTCAATTTGACCAAAAACTGTAAAATATGTATTTTTAGTGTACATTGTGTGTTTTAAATTATTTTAGTTTTAAAAATATTTGTGTATTTCATAAATAATTTTGTGTGTGAAGGAATTAAGTTTGGTGTAATTATTTATTTGTAGGTTTGAAATCTAGCGTAAAAAGTATTAAAAAAAAACTAAATTTAGAGTCAAAACACATATTTTTCTCTCTCTTTGTGTCAGCCTTATGTGGACATGTATCAACACCAGATTCGGCCACCTTTGCTTACGTCAAAGTCCTTGTCAGTGGGCCCAGTTGCTTCAAAAGCACGTTCCTTCCATCCTTGAGCAAGGCGTGCATTACACACATCTTCTAAACAAATGTTCGCGTCTCTTCCACTCGCCCAATTTGGAGCGTTCATGTTTCCTGCATCAGCTCTTCAACGTGGAACCCACCAACTTTGATTGGGTGTGTTGAGTCAAAAGGTGGTGTATAAAAAACATGGCCCTCTCTTAACCAATAAATTGTGATCCAATGGTTCGGATAAAAATGCTCCACCTATGGGCATGAAGCGGTATCTCCACCAGAGAAGTGCCCTATTTTATTTTTTAACTCTTGTTGAAAATCAGGGGATAATATTAGAATGGTTAAAACATATGGGGAAGAATTTTTAAATTATCCAAAATGTTGAGGCAAACGTAACACTTCGCTAAAATTCAGGGGTACATTTTAGATTTTCTCCATCAGTCGACAAAGGGCAAGCGCGGCTCCTGGCCACACAAAAACCTCCAGAACGGAAGAGACAAAAGAAGGCCAGGGTCGCCGACTGCGAAGTTTTACTTCAACTTCCTCTCTCTATCTCTACCGGTGTTTTCCGTGTGGGATTTGGTAAGAATCTCTTATTTTTCTCTCACTTTATGCGATTTTCTTGTCCTTTCACAGTGTAGTTTCCCCGTAATTGGAGATTAGCTAGTAAGTTCTTTTCTGCTTATGTTTGGTTCCAGTGTTCGTTAGGGTTTTCGTTTGTTGCTTTGGCCATTTTAGAGACTATAGATTAGCAAATTAACGGCTAAATCTGATTTTTTTTTTTGGGTAATGCTATCTATATTGGGATGGAATTGAAAACTCAGTAATGTAAATGCTTCTTGTTCATATTGTTATGTTGTTGAGCAAGTAATTGTCTTCTATGGTCACAAAAGCATCGAATAGCTAAATGATCATTTGGTTGGTTTAGTTCTAGGAGCTTGAAATGGGGTTACATGTGAAGCAATCGAGAAAAGCACATGACAGTGACAGTGACAGTGATTTTAATTATGATGACGATGATAATGTGGAAAATGAGGAGCTAAATGTAGGTCATATTTTTGGATTTTGTTGATTTGTATTTAATAGTTTTTTTAATAAATTTACTGTGATGCTTCTTCTTGTTGATTGAAAAAATATGCATCAAATGTAGTCAGAACAAGGAGAAAATGATGACGATGATGATGAGGTAGAGAGCGACGCTGAGGATGATGACGATGGTGATGGTGGCGGCGATGATGATGTTGATGGTGGTGATGATGATGGTGAGGAGGAGGAGGAGGAGGAGGATCAGTGGGAAGATAAGGAGGGAGAAGAAAAAGAAGAGGAAAATAGTAATGGACGGAATACTTTGTATGATAATGCTGAGATGGATGAACTTGAGAAACAATATATGAATCTCCGTAACCAGGAGCGGTGAGAATTCTAATGTGATGCTCCTTTTTTCCAGCATTTTTTTTCCGCTTTGTTTTTGAAGGCCTTTGTATGTTTACTCAGTTGCCTGATATGTGTCACAATCAAACATGAGGATTGCTGCTTGCATTTTGGTTTAGCCAAAAAAAAAAAGAAAAAAGGAAATAGAGAGAAAGGATGTGTACATTGGCTCATGGAGACAATCTTACTTGGTGGATCACACACCCTTTTCTTCTCTTCCAAGCAGGGATATCTTACGAAATTTGAAGCATCACAAGGATGAAGATATTCTTAAGGATAAGCAGTGAAAAATCTGAAGGTGTGATCTCCTGTATTCTACAATTATGAGTCAGTCTTACTTATTTTAGGCATGAAATAGGTCCAATTTTCTGTTTGTATACTTTGATTCCTTGATTTAACTAATCTTGTTTTCTTGACCTTGTAATTGTTTTATAATTTCTTTAGTGTACAATTCCAGTCCCTTTATTTGGGATTTTTGTTGATAATGTTAAAAAAATTCAATTTTGATCCTTCATCCTTGGTTTTACAATCTCATAATCCGTGGGATTAAATTTTGATGGCAGAAGCAAATTTAGATTTCCAGCCATACATCACTTTTCTGGGTTTTCTTTCGTTTTTTAATGGATGTCTATGTTGACAAACTTATCACGTTTTTTTTTTTGGTCTTCTTTTGTATTCTAAAAGGCTCTTTGGGACAAAACTCTTGAGTTACGATTCTTGCTTCAAAAATCATTCTCAAATTCAAACAGATTACTGCAGGCATGCTGTGGCAATTAATTCTTAGGTACGTCGATTCTAGATGTTTAAACGTATTTAAACAGTTATCCATGTGATACTGTTTGCAGGAGCCTATTAAGTCTTCATTCTGTGAGTCAGACAAGAGTGTACATGTAGTGTATTCTGACCTAATTACATCGTCACAGAAAACTTAAGATTCTCTGTTGGAACTACAAGAGGTATCAAAAGATCATCATATACCTTGTGGTTGCTTGTTGTCTGTCTTCCTTCTAATGACATGAAAATGTGTGTGCTTTGTTTCATTACTGTTGTCATATGTTCAGTTCATGTTCCTTTTATGATTACAGGCTTTACTTGAAAAGAATCCTTGTATTCAGCAAGCCTCAGATGGTAAGTATGATTCATTGACATGGTGCATAAACATCATTCATT
Organism: Artocarpus heterophyllus; assembly: GCA_025403435.1. Classification (NCBI taxonomy): domain Eukaryota; kingdom Viridiplantae; phylum Streptophyta; class Magnoliopsida; order Rosales; family Moraceae; genus Artocarpus; species Artocarpus heterophyllus. The sequence continues at coordinate 19,209,630 of CM046330.1, forward strand.
GTATGGGCTGTATGTTTTGTGCTTGATACTGAAAAAACTTTACTGGAAGAATTCTTTTTCTGTATTTTGATTATTCAAACGTACAACATATGTATATCATATATACACGATATCCTCCGCTAAAAAAAGAAACCATAATTAACAAATTCCTAAAGACTAGGAACAAAATATTCTAAGATCTTAATTAGCATTTATTCCTAAAATCATGGAAGATATGCCCGGATTTTCTACACCCCCCCTCAAGCTGGTGAATATAGGTTCTTCATTCCCAGCTTGCTGATGTTTTCATAGAATGAACTACTGCTAAGTCCCTTTGTTAAGACGTCTGCCAGCTGTTGTCCCGTGGGAACATATGGTGTGCAAATTAGACCACTCTCCAGCTTCTCTTTGATAAAATGTCTGTCTATCTCTATATGCTTTGTTCGATCATGTTGCACCGGATTATGAGCAATACTAATGGCTGACTTATTATCACAGTAGAGTCTCATAGGACCATTCCACTTGATTTTCAAGTCTTCCAAAATGATCTTCACCCATAACAACTCACATATCCCAGCTGCCATTGCTCTAAACTCTGCTTCTGCACTTGATCGTGCTACCACACTCTGTTTTTTACTCCGCCAAGATATCAAATTTCCCCCTAGGAAAGTACAATATCCTGTGGTTGATCTTCGATCTACTGGTGATCCAGCAAAATCTGCATCTGTATAGACTGCCAAATTGATATCTGAGTTCCTTGTAATCAACAATCCTTTTCCTGGATGAGCTTTCAAGTAGTGTAGAACTCGGTAGGCAGCTTGTAGATGGACTTCTTTAGGCTCATGCATAAACTGGCTAATAACACTAACTGAATAAGCTATGTCTGGCCGAGTATGTGCGAGATAGATTAGTTTTCCTACCAGCCGCTGATATATCTTTTTATCGATAGCTTTGCTGTCAAGTGCCTCCCCTAATCTGTGATTCTGCTCAATTGGGGTTGCCACTGGTTTGCTAGCTGTCATACCAGTTTCTTTGAGAAGGTCAGTGACATATTTTTGTTGGGAAATAAAAATTCCTTCCTTAGACCGAGCCACTTCAATTCCAAGAAAGTATTTCAGCCTCCCCAAGTCTTTTATCTCAAACTCCTTGACAAGCCGCTGTTTTAAAGCTTTCTTCTCATTCTCATCGTTTCCTGTCACAATGATATCATCTACATATACAATTAGGGCTGTAACTCCCCCTGCACCCGAGTGTTTTATAAAAAGAGTGTAGTCCCCTTGGCTTTGTTTATATCCACTAGCAAGCATCACTTTGGCAAACCTGCCAAACCACGCACGTGGGGATTGTTTCAAGCCATATAAAGCCTTCTTTAACCGGCACACTTTGTTTCCATCACCTCCACTAAACCCAGGTGGAATACTCATGTATATTTCTTCCTCTAGTTCTCCATGAAGGAATGCATTCTTCACATCATATTGTTGTAGTTCCCAATCAAAATTAACAGCTAAGGATAGTAAGATTCTCACTGTGTTCATTTTTGCCACTGGGGCAAAAGTCTCTTGATAATCCACACCATATGTTTGAGTATAGCCTTTTGCAACAAGTCTTGCTTTGTAACGCTCTAGAGACCCGTCTGCATTAAATTTTACTGCAAACACCCATTTACACCCAACTATGCTCTTTCCTTTTGGCAACTCAACTAGCTCCCAGGTTTCATTTTTTTCAAGTGCATCCATTTCAGCCTTCATAGCAAGCCTCCATTCTTCCATTGATAATGCCTCTGATAGAGATTTAGGAATTGGAATTGAATTCAAGGTTGAGAGGAAACTCTTGTGACTTGGTGAAAATTTTTTGAAGGATACAAAATGAGACAGCGGATATAAGGGTCTTTTTGTGCACTCTCGAGTTCCTTTCCTTACTGCTATAGGTAAATCATGGTCAGAAGTAGAGGACTCGGTTTGTGGTATAAGAACTGGGTTAGGTTCAAGTATTGTTACCTCATTTCCAGGGCTCGGATTGACTGATTGATCTTGCCTTGGCACTGGAATGGTATCCCTTTTCCTTGCATACACCTGATCAAACCGAAAGTGATCAAATGTTCTATCAATCCCTTCCTCTTTCTCTTCAGACACTTCTTGTGAAGAATTTGAAGTGAATTTAGTTGACTCTGATTTGGACGGAGACAATTCAAGTGAAGGTAAGCCTAGGAAGGACTCCTTATCTTCTAGTGTAGATAGCTCCCCCTGAAGATAAGGAGTGGAAAAATATGGCTTCCCCTCAACAAACGTGACATCGGCTGAGACATAGATTTTTTTTGTGGGTGGATGATAGCATTTATAGCCTTTTTGATTCATAGAGTAGCCTACAAAGACACACTTAAGAGCCCTAGGATCTAATTTTCCCCGATTGTTATCATGACTATGAACAAATGAGGTACACCCAAATACTCGAGGAACAAGATTGAATGAGCTTCGAATGTCTGGATAAAATTGGGACATGACCTCCAATGGACTTTTTAACCCCAGCACTCGAGAAGGAAGTCTGTTTATGACATAAGCAGATGTAAGTACAGCTTCTCCCCAATAATACTTCGGTACATTATGTTGGAACAAGAGGGCCCGAGTGGACTCAAGGAGATGTCGATTTTTTCTTTCAGCTACTCCATTTTGTTGTGGAGTTTTGACACAAGATGACTCATGTATGATTCCCTCCTTTTGAAAATAGGGAGTAAGGACTTGATTAAAATAATCTCGAGCATTATCAGACCGAAAATTTTTTATTTTTGTACCAAATTGGTTTTTGATCATTGCATGGAAGAGGGTTAAGGAACAACTTCCTTTGGCAGTCTCAGGTTTCTCAAGAGTACCTAGCAAATTTTTTAACTTCTCGATCTCTATAGGGCTGAATCCTCCAATGTTCTGATTTTCCTCCTGTATGGTCATGTGTGCCTGCTCTTGTGTCTGCCTTGGATGCTCCCCTTTGGGTCCCCATTCACGACTAGAGGGCTTTCCGTGCAATTTCCAGCAACTGTCCTTAGTGTGTCTCGGCTTTTTACAGTAAGTGCACCATAGTTCCTCTTTGTTTGCATATTTTTGTGTGTCAAGCCGGCTGTTCCCTGCTGCAGACACGCTGTCAAACTTCAGGCCTTTATTTTTTGTGCTGAGGAGTGCTGAACTGTCTTGTGGAGTGGATTCTAGCATGATTCCCCGGCGACTTTCCTCTGCTCGGATCAGTGACACGGTTTCATTAAGGGATGGAACCTCAGATTTTCCCAAAATCTGAATACGCACCAAGTCGAAGTCAGAATTTAATCCAGCAAGGAAATCATAGACTCGATCACGTTCTATGAATTTTTTGACAGCCACCGCACACTCGCTGCATTTCAGATTAATCGTTCTATAATAATCCAACTCCTGCCATTGGTTCTGCAGGAAATTTGCATATTCTGTCACGGATCTGTTCCCTTGTTTAGCTGCTGTGGTCTTCGGCTTGATCTCATAGATGAGTGCCGCATCATTCACTTTGGAGTAAGTTTGGTATAACGCTTCCCAAATCGCCTTTGCTGTGGGAAGAAACATACAGGTATCACTGATTTCAGGAGTCATTGAATTCCACAACCATGACATGATCATGGAATCCTCTTCCTCCCATGTTTCAAAACCAGCCTCTTCCTTCTTCGGTCCTGTACCCAACAAATGCTGTAGTTTTCCTTTTCCCTTCAGGAAAGTCCTAACCAATTGTGACCATTTTAAATAATTTCGCCCATTCAATCTGTAAGCTAGCTGCATGTTCTGAAGTTCACCACCGCTTTTTGTCTGTGACTCATCTTCAATACACGGTGCTAGTGGAATTGTAGGCGTGGAGGAGACTGTTTCTGTCATTTTTGTGAGATGGTGCCCAAAGAAATTCCAGCAATTAAGGCTGGACTATGGAAGAAGGAGATAATTTTGGGTTAAGGAGCAGAGAACAAGAACGAAAAAAAAAAAAAAAAATACCCTGTTTTAAGTTTAGAGAAGAGAAAAAAAAAATGTGAACAGAAAAAAAATCTAGCTATGAAGGCTAGGAAGAATTTGCTATGAAGGCCAAAATGATTCCAGGTTTGCTCTGATACCATGAAAAAACTTTACTGGAAGAATTCTTTTTCTGTATTTTGATTATTCAAACGTACAACATATGTATATCATATATACACGATATCCTCCACTAAAAAAGGAAACCATAATTAACAAATTTCTAAAGACTAGGAACAAAATATTCTAAGATCTTAATTAGCATTTATTCCTAAAATCATGGAAGATATGCCCGGATTTTCTACAGATACTATATTTCCTTGTATTCTTTTGTAATGTTTCCGTGCAGCCAGAGGTATTAATTTTTCTGAGACCCATGAGGGACTTAATAATTTAACAAAATTTACATATCTGCTGCATCACTCTTATTCATGTGTGTTCAAATTGTGACTAGTTTCTTCTGCTGTAGTTATTTGCCTTGAGTCAGATGTTAAACAATCTGTACTGTGTTTTTATTTATTATTGTTTGGATTGTCCTCAACTCCATTTCCATGATGGCATATGTTACTGCTGCCTTTTTTATTTTTTATTTTTTCCATTCTGCAAGTGCATAACTTCTCCTTATAGAAGAAAGTTCACAAGGATATAAATATTGACATGGCTTTCTTGTTCTGACTTGTTTCCTGTTTCAAGGTAAACCTGAACAATCATCCCAGCATTCAAAATCTTCGAAATGCTCTGATGTGGAGGATGACAAAGATTGGTCTCGAATATCGCAAATGCATGGGAGGTCTTCAATCTTCTGGATGTGCTCTTGCTTCGTGTCTTAGCTAAACTTATGCAAATGTTAAGATAATGTGTTTTAAATGGTTTCTTTAGTTATCTGCAACACTTCCTCCATGTGTATTAACATTGCCACACTGCAATTTATTACGCATGCTTAGTTTCAGCTGAGACCTCCATGTTCTATTTTGCAGAATAGCGGCTTTCAGGAATAAGTCAGTAGACAAGTGGCAAAGGAAGACTCAGGTCACGACCGGAGCTGCTGCTATTAAAGGCAAACTTCATGCATTTAATCAGGTATAGCCCTACGATTGAAGTTATAATCATGATGCCCTGCTAGAGGCACAACAGGATTCAATTTTTCCTTTTCTACTTGCAGAATATTAGCGAACAAGTTGCTGCTTATATGAGAGATCCAAGTAGAATGATCAAGCAGATGCAGCTGAGAAGATCAACAGTAGGTGTATTCGGGATGGTAAGGGAGGCTAAGTTTGCTTTTTTTGTTGATTGAGCATATTACATTCTCGCCAACAGTTGCAGTACGTTTATCTTGTACTTTGAAGAAATCTAAGATTTCCTTATCTTGTTTCTCTGCTGCCTATTAATGGCAGGTTCCTGATGGGGATGCTAATCCAAAGCGAGAGGTAATTCTACTTTTTGGACAAACCTCAGTTAATTAAGAATACTTGTAACAAAATTCTGTTCTGAAAGTGGAAGTTTATTTGTTAAATACAGTGAAAAAGAAATTTAAACAAAAAAAGCTTTATGTTGTCCAACTCATAATTTCTATTGCCACAACTTAGTTAATTATATCTTTCATTTAGTAACAAATAACGTGGTAGCGGTGCTGAAAATAAAATAACCCTTTTACTCTTCTAGGAACCACAATCTGATGGTGGTGTACAAGCTGATGGTGACCCTGAGCTTTTAGATGATTCTGAGTTTTACCGGCAATTACTTAAGGAGTTTTTCAAGTTGATTGACCCAACATCTAATGGTAAAATCTTTTGCCATCTCGGCCCTTTTTGGTTGCTTCTTTGTATCATGCACTTGGAGTCGATCTTTATTTTTTTTCCTAACTTATTGTAGTTCAGATGCATACGATAGTAATCCGACATATGCAAAGTTGAATTATCCTTAGTTGTATATGCTTTGACTTAGATTCTATCCTTAATTGTTGAAATATGGTTATTAATTATTATTATGTTTAAAAGCTAACAGAAGGAGAAAAATAGTTTAATCACTGCTTGAAATTTATTAAAAAAAAAACCCTCTAATTACATCACTACGTATAGCTTTTATAGTAAGTAACTAAACAATAAAATCTACTGACTCCCTTAACAAATAGGAACTAACAAACTTCCTACAAAATAGGCCAGATTACATGGCTAACAATACAACAGACGTGCTAAGAGTCCACTCAAGCTTGACAGTACAGATTGTACATTCCAAGCTTGTCAACTAATTTTTCAAACACTGGTCTGACAAGACGTTTGGTAAGAAGATTTGCAGCCTGTTCCAAAGTAGGGACATAGGTGATGCAAACAGTTCCATCAATCTTCTCCTTAATGAAGTGCCAATCCACTTCAACATGTTTAGTTTTGTTGTGATGTACAGGGTTTATGGGAGATACTAATTGCAGCTTTGTTATCACAATAAAGCTTCAATGGTACTTGAACATCCAACTTTAGTTCTCCTAGGAGATTTTTAAGCCACAAAAGTTCACACACACCATGTGCCAGTGACCGCAATTCCGCTTCAGCGCTACTTCTAGCCACAATCGCCCATTTCTTACTTCTCCAAGTTACAAGATTCCCCTAAACAAATGGGCAATACCCTGATGTAGACCTCTTATCACTAACAGATCTTGCTCAATTTGCATCTGTGAAGGCTTCTATACTTCTTGATCCATTCTTTGAGAAAAATAGTCCTCTACCTAGAGTTCCTTTTAAATATCTCAAAACCTGATGGACAACTTCCATGTGTTCCTCAGTCGGGTCATGCATAAGCTAGCTTATGCAACTCACTGCAAAACCAGTATTAGGTCGAGTATGAGCAAGGTAAATCAATTTACCAACTAACCTCTGGAATCTCCCCTGTCCACTGGACTGCCCGAATTTTATGTTCCTAGTTTCTTGCGGGGATCAATTGGAGTGTCGGCAGGTTTGCATCCCAACATTCCAGTTTCCTTTAACAAGTCAAGAACATACTTCCTTTGTGACACAGAGATACCTAATTTGCCTCTAGCAATTTTCATGCCCAATACGCCTTTCGGTCTGTCAGCAATCTGCCACGTATTGTTTTTCTCTAGAGCATGGATTTCCTCCAATATAGCCTTTTTTGAAACTTCTTTTTCTATTGCTTCTTGTACGGTCTTTGGAACTTCAACTTTGGATAGATTATTGACAAGGGCCTTGAGTGATGTAGATAGATGTTCATATTCTACAGACTTTGAAATAGGATGCCTTGTACACATTCTTGTTCCTTTTCTCATAGCAATAGGAATTTCAAGATCAGATTCATTTGTGTTAGTACCTGACTTCGAGTTAGAGCCTTGGCAGTGAGAAGTATCCAAGTCTTTTGCTCTTTTTGACCAATTTTTCCATGAGTAAGTCAAGTCAAATGGCTGTAGCCCACTTTTCTCAATATGTTTCTTTTCCTGGATTGTAGGCAGGTTTTTTGATTTTTCCTGAGCCCTTAGATTTTCAAAAGTTGGATTTTTGAATTTTCCTGAACCTTTGGATTTTCGGTTAGGATTTGAATTTCAGGTTGAAGTGGAATAGTAGGCATGGTTTGAGTTTGATGTTCTGGTTGAGATAGAATATTAGGAGTAACCAGATTTGGAGAATTTGAATTTTGAACCTGAGATGGATTCATCTACTTATGAGTATCCGAATCACCAAGATTAGATTTGACAATTGGTTGAAGATTTGATTGAGATTCTATCTGTGGTTGAGATTCCCAAAAATATTCTCATAGATCATAGTCTTAGTTTGAATTTGAATTTGAGATCGGGTTTTTTTTTCCTTCTTGTCACACGGATTTGAATGTGCATTTGAACAGCTATCACACGAATTTGGACTGCTTCCCATACACGGATTATAGTTTAAATTTTCCCAAAAAAACCTTCACTTAGAATCTCCCCCTGCAGATAATTTTTCTGAAAAAATGGTGGTTATTCAAAAAAAGTAATATTAGTGGAAGTGAAGTATTTCCTTTTTTAGAGGAATAACAACAGTAACCCTTTTGGGTAGCAGAATAGCCTGAAAAAATGCACTGTTGTGACCGTGGATCAAGTTTTGACCCACTATGACTCGGAACATGCATAAAGGTTGTATAGCCAAAAACCTTAGGATCTAGATTCGACAATGACCTGGCTTCAGGATAAGATTTTTGAAGAGATTCTTATGGAGTTTTCTAAGACCTTAGATGGTGATCGATTTATCAAGTAGCAAGCAGTAAGAACTACATCTCCCCAGAATTTTTTTGGAACGTTGGCTGTGAACAAAAGGGACCTTGCCACTTCTAACAATTGGCGGTTTTTTCTTTCGGCGATCCTGTTTTGTTTAGGTGTATCAATGTAAGAGCTTTGATGAATTATTCATTTTTCCGTTAAAAAATTTCCAAGAATAGAGCTAAAATTCTTGGTACAATTGTCAGTACAAAGCATTTTAATCTTTTCATTAAATTGAGTCTGGATCATGGAATAAAAAATTTTAAAAAGTTTGCTCTACATCTGATTTATCTTTCAACAAATACGCCCAACAAACACGTGAATGATCCTCGATAAAGGTAATAAACCATTTGTTATTTGTGAGACTAGGTATGCAAGATGGACCCTAAATATCATTGTGGATTAATGTAAAGGGTTTAGGTGCACGGTATGGTTGAGGTGGTAAAAACACAAGCTTACGCTTTGCTAATTGATAGATTTCACATTGAAATGGATCATTAATATTCTGAAACAATGAGGGGAACAAGTACTTCATGTACAAAAAACTTGGATGTCCAAGCCTACAATATAACAACATAATTCGTTGTTTTCTTATAACATATGAGTTGTCCATTGCAGTATGAACTTGACCACTGACAGATGAATTATTGGCAAAGTAGTAGAGACCATTGACTTCTTTAGCACTGCGAATCCTCCTCAAAGTCAAGTCCTGAAAGACACAATCAGAGGAAGAAAAATTAACCATGCAATTTAATTCTTTCGTTATTTTGCTAATAGAAAGAAGATTGTGAGAAAAATTTGGTACATGTAGGACAAAATGTAGAATGATATTGGGATGAATTTTAATAGACCCTATGCTTGCAACCACTACATACGAGCCATCAACGATTTTAACTTTGTGATTTTCTGGACTCGGAACATAAGAATGAAACAGCCATTGACACCTAGTCATATGATCAGTAGCCTCCGAGTCAATAACCCAAGGCTCACCTATTGTTGTAATACCACCAAAGATCTCACCTTTTTTGGCTATAAGGGATGTGCTAAAGGGCTTGTTTGCAAACAGAAGATTACAAAGCTATTCCAACTGTTCTTTGGAGAAGATAACATTTCCACCAGTTTTTCCTTGCTCCGTGTCTTGTGTTGCTTGGAGCCCTTTGCCATCTTGATTTCTAAGCCTATTAACCAATTTTCTAGTTTACCATGTAGCTCCTAGCAAGTGTCCTTCGTGTGGTAAGGCTTTTGGCAGTGATGACACCAGGCTTGCCCTTTCTTTGTGGAGGATTGAGAATTCCCCCTTTTGTTCGATCCTTGTGTTACCGAGGTAGAATGTTCAGCAGCAAGAGTCAGTGTTTCTCCTAGCATCACTTGTGTTTGATATTCCTCAAGACGAACGAAAAAAACTTCATCAATAGGCGGCAATGTTTTAAAAGGCGAAAACGGGAACTGAGGCGATTTGTCTAATCGAGGCGAGGCGTAAGCCTCGAATGTAAAAAAAAAAAAAAATCATAAAATTGAATAAAATTCATAAACATGTCATAACAAATAAAAGATACACTTAGTTTATGCCATAACAAACAAAACACACACACGAAGCAATTTAAGTCTAAAGCCCTCAAAAATTGAAGTTTCGATCATCATCCTCATCCTCATCCTCATCTTCTTCATCATTATTATCTTCCAAATCCATATCATCGTCATCATTCCAATCTTCTTCTTGTTCTTTCTCTTCTTCAATCACCGCCATTTTCTTCTTAGTTCCTACATCAATGTTGATAAAATTTTGAGTGACCTGTGTGACCAATGAAGTAATAAGCTAATAACATAATTATGTAATTCTCTATAATTACCTATTGTTGTTAGAGTCGACTTTAATAAGGAGCCACTCTTTTTCTTTCCTTTGGATGATCTTGAACTTTCACCTGCCTCATCCCCTTCAATTGTTGCTTCATTCTCATCACCACTCATACTATTTTCATGCCCATTTCCTTCAATTTGCTCAATTAACCATTCATTATCTGATGGCGTGTCTTCAACAAGCAAAGGATCAAATTTCTCGTCATCGTTGTTCCTTGACTTCAACTTGAGGAATCTGTCTTTCAATCTCTTGTTGAACATAACATACACCAACTTGTTCATTCTACTTGTATGCAATCGATTCCTTTTCTTTGTATGCACTTGATTGAACGCACTCCAATTATGTTCACATGCAGATGCTGAAGTAGTAAGACTTAGAACTTTGATTGCAAAGGCTTTTAATTCTGGTGTATCATCTCCAAATTGATACCACCAACGCTCTAGGTTACAACAATAACAGCAAAAAAGGATGAATTAATTCTAATGTAATATATCAAATTTAAGTTTTACAATTAACAATAAATGGGTCAAATCTTACCGGGAGAACGTGTTGTGTAGGACATTTGTGCTGCTTTGAAGCCAAACATTCCTTTCTTCAAATCAAAATCTTTAAGTTGAGCATCAACCTTCATATAATCCTCACTAGGGACTAGCCATTTATATAAACCCGTCTTGATCTCTTTATCTAAATGGAAGTTCGTGTCATAATGGCACTGAGGATTCAAGTAGTACCTAGCAGCATGCAAATCATGATATAATTGACGCTCCCACTTTTCATCAATAATGTCCCAAATATCCTTATAAGAAGCTTCTTGTCCCCCCAATTCCTTTGCTATTTCTTCTTTTGCCTTGTCCATAGCTTCATAGATAAACCCCATTGCTGGAGTCTTTTCACCATCAACCAATCTTAGAACCTTTACTAGAGGACCTGTGGTTTTAACAGCATAGTTAACATCATGCCAAAAGTTCTCATCTCTAGAAATAATTTTCTTCACTTCTTTTTCTTCTTGTTTTTTCGCCCATGAACTTTTACTCCATTCTTGAGAAGCAAACATAGCTTCTAAAGGTTGTCTCAACTCTTTTACCCTTTGTAGAGTCAAAAAAGCAGTGGCAAATCTTGTGACGGCCGGTCGAACAATTTCTTTATCACTATGCTTTCTGAACAAACTTAACACCCATGAATGGTTGTAAATAAACTTGCTTACCTTCTTTGCTTTGAGCAAAGCATTCTTGTGTTGTGGTAATTGTCCAAGCCTCTCAAGCATCAAATCAATACAATGGGCAGCACATGGAGTCCAATAAAGATTATTCCTTTTCTCCATTAACATCCTTCCTGCAGCCTTGTATGCACTTGCATTATCTGTTATCACTTGAACAATAATATCTTCTCCCACTTCGTCAACAACTTCATCAAGCATGTTGAACAACAACTGTGCATCTTTAACATAAGCAGAAGCATCAACAGATTTCAAAAACACAGTACCATAAGGATTATTGACAAGGAAGTTGATTATACCCCTTTGTTTGATGTCCGACCAACCATTTGACATTATTGTTACCATTGTTTCAGGCCATGTCGTCTTCACTTCATCAACCATCATTTGTGTGGTCTTTACTTCCTCATCCAATAACCATGCTCGAAGCTCATACATGCTAGGAGGTTTCAACCCTCGACCATAATTTCCAATAGAGCGAAGCATATTCAGAAATGAGGGACTCCTTGCCACATTGAATGGAATTGCATTGTCATAAAAGAATCTTGCAATGTCTAAACATACCACATTTCGAAGTTCTTTTGTAGAAGTCGGAAGGCTTGGTTGAGAATCATTATTCTTCTCATCGTTTGCTTGTGCAACAAATCGGTTTATAGGTCCACGAAGCACCACTACTATCACCAGGACAAGAACCTGCCGCTTCTTGAGCACTTCCAAACTAGGAACCACTAGAAATAATTTCTTCCATGTTCCTATGAGCTATTTGTTTTGCATTAGAATAACCTTTTAAATATGTTGGAGATTCTACCGAAGATCATGGAAGATAATATCTTTGTAAATAATCAATATAGGATTTTTAGGATATTGTTATCTAAAATTAGTTATTTCCTTTTCTGTTTTGATTTTTCCCTATTATTCTGCCTATTACAGTTGTATATATGTAAAGCATTATTCATCAGTTTGAATAGAAGAAAAATATTACCATTTTCTCAAATATTTGCTTCATGGTATCAGCGCCACCGAACTGGTGACCCATGACTGATAGAAATCCAACAATGGCCGAAAAGGAGAATTTGGAGAGCACCAGCGGACAAACCTCCATGCAAGCACTCACTGGATTATCAACTCCCTCGTATGACAATCAATCTTTGCAGATTACTCAACATAAACTAAATGGAGCCAACTTTCGTGAATGGTTCCAATCTGTTATGTTAGTTGTTCGTGGAAGGGGAAAGGTTGGATATCTCACAGGAGCAACGCCAAAACCAGAAGAAACAGCCCCAAATTTCGGCACATGGGAAGCAGAAAACTCCATTGTTATGGCTTGGCTTATCAATTCAATGGAGCCAGACATAGGAAGGACCTATCTCTTCTGCAAAACAGCAAAGGAGATTTGGGAGTTTGTACAAGAAACTTATTCGGATTTGGAGAATACTTCCCAATGCTTTGAAGTTAGATCAAAGATTCGCAATACTCGGCAGGGAAACATGACAGTCACAAAATACTACAATTCCTTGGTAGAGTTGTGGCAGGAGATGGATCTATTTTATGATGTTGGCTGGAATTGTCTGATAGATGCCCAAAAATACAAAAAACTACTTGAAAAAGAGCGGGTATTTGATTTCTTACAGGGCCTAGACTCTGACTTAGATGAAGTTTGTGGGAGATTACTTGGATTGAAGCCTCTTCCATCACTACGAGAGGCGTTTGCAGAAGTTCGGCGAGAAGAAACACGAAAACGTGTTATGCTGCAACCTGTTTTAGATTCTGGTCAGGTTGAAATACAGGGGTCAGCACTGGTAGTAAATAGGCGTGAAGGTGCTCGTGGTCCACAGCCAAAAGAAAAGCTATGGTGTGACCACTGTCACAAGCCGAATCACACTTGTGATGTTTGCTAGGATCTCCATGGAAGACCTGCAAACAGGAAACAAAAAGGTCAAAGGGCACAAATTCGCACTGCACAGGTGGCTGAATCTCAAAGTCCAGATGTGAATGGGCTGGGCCTTACAACTGAACAGGTGGAGATGCTTCGCAAATTATTGTCCAAATCGACTACTGCCTCTAAAAATGACCCACAATGTCCTCCCACGGCTAATGCTGCAGTGACTCAACAAGGTAATACAAGCCACTCTCTCTTATCAACTGTTGTGAAAAAGGGGGGCTGGATACTCGATACAGGTGCCTCAGATCATATGACGAGCTCTTATGAAGCATTTAACTCATATGAAAGAAGTGATCAAGCAACAAATGTGTGGGTGGCAGATGGAAATATCTCTCCTGTAGTTGGAAAAGGGACATTTTGTATTTCAAACTTATCCTTAAAAAATGTGCTACATGTGCCTAATTTGACATGCAATTTGATTTCAATAAGTAAGTTGGCAAGAGATATGAACTGTATTGTAACCTTTTTTCCATCTTACTGTGAATTTCAAGACCGATCTTCGGGGAGGACGATTGGCAGTGCTGAGGAACAGAATGGTCTTTACTGTATCTCAATAACCGGTGATTCCTCTAAAGTCCAGTCACCAAGAAGTTTGTCACTTTCAGTCTTGTCTAATTCAGATGTTATGTTATGGCATAGGCGTCTAGGACATCCTAGTTTTCCTTATTTAAAAACTTTGTATCCACATTTGTTTATCAATAAAAATGACTCGTTTTTTCAATGTGAACAATGTATTCTTGCCAAACAATCTCGAAAGTGCTATTCCTCTCACTCATATAAACCTTCAAAACCGTTTCACCTAATACACAGTGACATTTGGGGGCCATCAAGAGTTGTAACAATGACAGGAACTCGTTGGTTCATTATATTTATAGATGATCACACAAGGGTTTGTTGGGTCTACCTTATGAGAGATAAATCTGAAGCCTGTTCTCTATTTCAAAAATTTCACAAATATGTTCAAAATGTCTTCCAGACTTCAATCCAAATTGTTCGTACAGATAATGGGAAAGAATATTTCTCAGATGCATTTACCAAATACTTGTATGACATAGGTATTCATCATCAGAGTTCTTGTGTTTCAACTCCCCAACAAAATGGAGTAGCTGAGAGAAAAAATCGCCATTTAGTAGAAACGGCTAGATCACTTATGTTCACAAACTTTGTTCCAAATTCATACTGGGGGAAGCCATTCTTACCTCTTCCTACTTAATCAATCGCCTACCTTCCAAAATTCTGAATTTTAGGACCCCAATGAGTGTTCTTCTTGATCAGTTTCCACATATAAAACTACTCAATTCTCTACCACCTAAAGTGTTTGGCTGTACTGCATATGTGAGAAATCATGATCCAAGTTTGAGTAAACTAGCACCAAGATCTCTCAAGTGTATATTTATAGGCTACTCACCAATATAAAAGGGCTACAAATGCTATTCTCCAAGTCTCAAAAAGTTCTTTGTTTCTTATGATGTTGATTTCTTTGAAAGTCAGTCCTATTACAATTCCTCTCTCCAGGGGGAGAAATTGAGCGTAGAGAGTCATTGGGATCTGACAATTTCTCTTCCTATTTCACAACCTATTTCCCAAGATTTTGTCTCAATTCCAAGTTCAAGTCAACTCATTCTTGAAAACTCTAATTCCCGAACTCCTCAAGTGACTCTTTCAGGGGAAGAACCGGTGATTGAACAACTGCCACCGGAGAAACCTTTATTGGTTTACTCACGAAGACCTAAAGTTCCTTGGCCTTCTCAAAAGTCCAACTTAGAACCGGTCTTGGAAGAAGCTGCTGGAGTAGAAGACTTGGATATGCCAGTTGCTATTAGAAAAGGGAAGAGGTCGTGTACCAAGTATCCAATTTATAATTTTTTGACTTATTCTCAGTTGTCTCCAGAATACAAAGCTTTCACAACAAAGATTGATAGTGGTGAGACACCGAGAAGTATCTATGAAGCATTAGAAGAACCGAGATGGAGAGAAGCTATTTTGGAAGAAATGAGAGCGCTGCTTGAGAATAGTACTTGGGAAATAGTGGATTTGCCAGAAAACAGGAAGGTTGTTGGAAGTAAATGGGTAGTCACAATTAAGTACAAGGCAAATGGAGACATAGAGCGGTACAAGGCTCGGTTGGTCGCACAAGGGTTCACACAAACACCTGGAATAGATTATGAGGAGACATTTGCTCCTGTTGCAAAGTTCAACTCAATCCGGGTACTACTTTCTATTGCAGCAAACCTTGACTGGGAATTACATCAACTTGACATTAAGAATGCATTCCTAAATGGTAAACTTGATGAAGAAGTATATATGAGGATCCCACCTCGTTTTGAGTCAAAAGAAGAACCAGGAAAAGTGTGTAAATTAAAGAGATCTTTGTATGAGCTTAAGTAGTCTCCAAGGGCCTGGTTCACTAGATTGAGTACCACATTGAGCAGACTAGGCTATAATCAAGGAAAAGCATATCATACCGTCTTTATAAAGGTGGGAATTGATGGAAAGAAATCAGTTCTTATTGTGTATGTGGATGATATCATACTCACTGGTGATGACAATGTTGAAATTCAGAACCTCAAATGTCAACTAAAGAAAGAATTTAAAGTCAAAGAATTGGGACACTTAAAGTATTTTCTTGGAATGGAAATCGCTAGAAGTAAAAGAGGTATTTTCATCTCACAACAAAAATATATCCTGGATCTTTTGCAGGACACTGGGAAGCTAGGGTGTAAACCGGCTAGCACCCCTCTTGAAAAGAATTGGAAGGGACGGTTTATAGAAGGAGAACCAACTGTGGACAAAGTGAGATATCAACGCTTAGTTGGAAGGTTAATCTACCTATCCCTCACAAGACCTGATATTGCATATGTTGTAAGTGCTGTAAGTCAGTTTATGCATTCTCCAACTAAAAGTCATTTGGAGGTAGTAGATCACATACTGAGATATCTCAAGGGATCACCTGGAAAAGGTTTAATGTTTCAAAAATGCAGCAATCTGTGTATAGAAGGCTTTGTGGATGCAAACTGGGCTAGAAGTGAAGATTGCAAGTCAACCTCAGGATACTGTATGAAGGTATGGGGTAATCTAGTCACCTGGAGGAGCAAAAAACAATCAGTTGTTGCAAGGAGTAGTGCTGAGGCAGAATTTCGGGCGATTGCACAAGGAGTTTGTGAAGTAATTTGGCTAGAAAGATTGATGGAAGATTTACAGATTTCATTTACTGGTCCTGTTAAATTATATAGTGATAGTAAATCAGCCATAAGTATAGTAAAGAATCCTGTTCAGCATGATCGCATGAAACATGTGAGAATTAATCAAAGTTTCATAAAAAATGAAATTGAAGGAGGCATCGACTTGTGCTACATTCCTACTCACTCACAAGAGGCAGACATACTCACAAAGAGTTTGCAAAAACCAAGTCATGAAAGTATTCTTAGCAAGCTTGGAATGAAGGACATCTATTCCTAAGCTTGAGGGGTAGTGTTGGAGATTCTACTGAAGGTCATGGAAGATAATATCTTTGTAAATAATCAATATAGGATTTTTAGGATATTGTTATCTAAAATTAGTTATTTCCTTTTCTGTTTTGATTTTTCCCTATTATTCTGCCTATTACAGTTGTATATATGTAAAGCAATATTCATCAAATTGAATAGAAGAAAAATATTACCATTTTCTCAAATATTTGCTTCAAAATAGTCAAGACATTCCTTTTTCACTTCATCCGGCACTTTTAGACATGGTCCAACATTATGGCGTGTGCCCGTCAAATGATCCTTCAATCTTTTAACACCTCCCGTTGTCCTCTTCTTACAAAAGTTGCATTCTAAATAAACATAGCCTTTTTTAGCATTCTGTTCAATTTGAGTACCATATTTCCAAGCGGGATCTTTTCTCTTTGCACCACCAACCATTATAACTGAAAAAATGATTTAAAAAATACATTAAAAGAAAAAGAAATAAATATGTTATTATTCATATTTCATATCATAAAAGAAATGCTACTGCTATATAGCACACTATTATATTTTTTTTTGGTGAAAAACAAAATAACTATTGGACCAAACAAAAACACTATTATAGAAATATAAGTAACAAATCTTTTTCCAACAAAAATAGAGAAAGCATCACACACAATCGCTCTCAAAACATCACAAACATGAGAAGAAAACATTTCACTCTTAGCTACACAACAAAAATACATGAGTCTATGAATAAAAAGTTCCACCAATAATATAAATTGAAAAACCAGGGAAAAAAACAAAGGAAAATAGAGAAAGATCAAGGTCCTGTTGGTAAAGTCTTCCTTTTTGAGATTTTTAAACAAAACACAAAAGAATTTTCCCTTGTTTTGATAAAGTATAACATAATTGTGAGAATAAACCAAAGCTTAGATCACCCAGTAGTCGTGTACTTGTAACAGTATAAACACCAACTAATAGACCTTTATAATGTCATAAAAACAAACTCATAGAAACTAATAATTGTTCAAATATAAAATAGTCTTAAACTAATAGTTATTTAATGCGCAAACACGATCCATTTGGCCTTGAAAATTGATCATTTAGTACCAAAACTAACAAACAAGAATACAAGAGAACAAGTGAGCATTTCCTAAATGTGGAAACAGACGAGCGTTTGAGCCACATATTGATGAACTCAAACGAAAAACAGATAATTATCGGAAACACCAACATATAGAAAACAAGAAAAAATAAATAAATAAAAAGAGGGGGAGGGAATGGATTTTGAAAATGGTGACAGAGTAAATTGACACACTTGATATATATCCAAGAAGCAGATCACTAACAACAACAGCTACAGTTTAAGCTATTGAACTTAAGCTAAAATTGTAGGAGTAACACACTCCAAGATATCAGTCCCTTCTATATATGCCGTGGAGAGATCTACACATAAGAAAGCAGAGGAAGCTTCACTGAACCACCATGTATAACAAAACAAATACATAAAACCAAGAAAACTAACAAATTGACGTTTAAAAAAATAATAAAATCATAGCAGAAGTAACTCTATCAATACATGTATTGCAGCAACCAACAGAAGTCCACTTTCCTTAATAGTGGACCAAAACTCAACACCAACACCAAGACCAAAACTGCATGCCCAACAAACGATAATCTCATCAAAGCCACAGCCCCAAAGCCATCCTCCTTACTGTATACAGTAAACTACGTGTTTATATGTTTGTGTGTGTGACAATATTATTAAATCATTACTTTTATGATGTTTGGAATGCTGAGGTATAGACCTTTTTTATCTTGAGGGAAGCTATTGAAATAGCTCTAAATAACAGCATTCATTGCTGCAGTAGATAAGAGGAAAAAAAATACGGTAGAAAATAAAAGAAAAGGAAAAAAAAACCTGGGAGAGGAGGTCGGAAACTGAAGGTTTCTTCTGCCGGTAGGGTCGTCACTCAGTCGCAGGTTGCTACACAAATGGGAGTAGGCTTGGAAGATGGAGGCGCTGCTGAGGAAGATGCGGCTGACGAAGAAATGTTGAAGAAGAAGAGTAGAGCTAAGTTTTTAAAATCTTTCTCTTGCTTTTATCAGCAAAAAGCCCAACTTGACTATTGGGCTGGGTTTTTTTTTTTTTTTAACAGACAAAATTAGGCTGAAAAGAAGCCCAACAGGCATCCATTGAGGTGCACACCTCAATCGCCTTGAGGCGAAAATGCCTCAAGGTGTGCGCCTCAACAGAAAAAGGC
The DNA here is from genome assembly GCA_025403435.1 of Artocarpus heterophyllus. Lineage (NCBI taxonomy): Eukaryota > Viridiplantae > Streptophyta > Magnoliopsida > Rosales > Moraceae > Artocarpus > Artocarpus heterophyllus. The sequence continues at coordinate 19,228,585 of CM046330.1, forward strand.
GTAAGCCTCTTCAAAATGATCAAGGCTTAAGTCTTGAAAAGGAATAAATCCGCATCGATCTGAGGCGCGCCTCGAGGCGTACGCCTCGAGCGCCTTTTTAAACAATGATAGGCGGCAATGGTTGCATCTTGAGAATTTGCCACCTAACTTCATCAAGTTCTTTGTTTAGGCCAACTAAGAAGTCATAAACACAATCCTTTTCAAGCATCTTCCAAAAGAGAGTGGCATCCGCTGGATCCTTTCATTGGCAAGTATTGTAAAAATCCAATTCTTGCCATAATTTCTTTAGGGAATTGAAGTACTGAACATTGTTTAAAAAGGCGCTCGAGGCGTACGCCTCGAGGCGCGCCTCAGATCGAGGCGGTATTTTTCCTTTTCAAGGCTTAAGCCTTGATCATTTTAAAGAGGCTTACGCCTTTTTTCTGTTGAGGTGTATGCCTTGAGGTGTTTTCGCCTCAAGGCGATTAAGGCGTGTGCCTCAGTGGAAGCCTGTTGGGCTCGTCTTCAGCCTAATTTTTTTCTGTTAAAAAAAAAAAGCCAGCCCAATACTCAAATTGGGCTTTATGCTTATACAAGCAAGAGAAAGATTTTAAAAACCTAGCTCTACTTTTCTTCTTCAACATTTCTTCATCGGCAGCCCCATCTTCCTCAACAGCGCCTCCATCTTCCAAGCCTACTCCCATTTGAGAAGCAACCTGCGACTGAGTGACGACCATCGGCAGAAGCAACCTTCAGTTTCCGACCTCCCCTCCTAGGTTTTTTTTTCCTTTTCTTTTATTTTCTACCGTATTTTTCTTCCTCTTATCTACTACAGCAATGAATGCTGTAATTTAGAGCTGTTTCAATAGCTTCCCTCAAGAAAAAAAATGTCTATACCTCAGCATTCCAAACATCATAAAAGTAGTGATTTAGTAATATTGTCACACACACAAACATATAAACAAGTAGTGTACTGTATATAAAAATGTCCGAAACAACTAATACTATTTTGCAATATTTTATAGTAAGACATTATATGAATCCTTCACTCTTTTTTGACCTCTTTATCATTTATAAAGTATTTTATCATTACGTAACCAAACCAACAGAAAAATAATTTTTTTAATCTTCCTAACAAAACAATCATAAAGTACCTCAGGGTTTTGCATTATTTTTTTATAAAAAAAAAAAGCACTACAGTGCAAGAATGTACCACATGGGGTCAGCTTTTAGATTTTACCATATATGAACAATTAATAGCATCATTGCTAGCCTATATATCATAGGCAGATTCACACATATACATATATTCATGACCAAGTCTTACTCTATATGATTGCCCACAAGCTGTTCTTCAACAAGCAAGATCATGTCATCCTAGTGTGCTACAACAAGCAAGACTCCAAACTAGATAAATTAATTGTTTTACGTTAATTCTGAATTTTTTCTTTTGAAATTCTCTACAAATAATTTTTCCGTAGGAAATTTAAAAAATAATATTTTTTGAGGTGGAAAAAGATTTGTTACTGTAGAATTTCTAAGATTTAATTCTCGAAAATTAGGGAATAATTTTCTTGTGATTTGCTGAGATGTATAGGCTGCAAATCAGGGATTTGGATAACTGGTTATTTGATTTCCTAGGATTCAAATTTGTAGGAGATTTGTTAGCTGTATCCCTAGATTAGTGACTAATTTTTCTGATTTTCAGTCTTATATATACTGTTGTACATACGTTTGGATGAGTAAGAAGAAAATATTCTTCAATCTCTCTCAAAATATTCTTCAATTCCTCTCAAATCTTCAATTACTTATATTTCTATGATAGTTTTTTTGTTTGGTCTAATAGTTATTTTGTTTTTCACAAAAAAAATATATATATATATATAACAGTGTGCTATATAGCTGTAGCATTTCTTTTATGATATGAAATATGAATAATAACATATTTATTTCTTTTTCTTTTTCTTTTTCTTTTAATGTATTTTTTAAATTATTTTTTCAGTTATAATGGTTGGTGGTGCAAAGAGAAAGGATCCCGCTTGGAAATATGGTACTCAAATTGAACGGAATGCTAAAAAACGCTATGTTTATTTAGAATGCAAGTTTTATAAGAAGAGGATAACGAGATGTGTTAAAAGATTGAAGGATCATTTGATGTGCACACGCCATAATGTTGGACCATGTGTACAAGTGCCGAATGAAGTGAAAAACAAATGTCTTGACTATTTAAAAGGTTATTCTAATGCAAAACAAATAGCTCATAGGAACATGGAAGAAATGATTTCTAGTGGTTCTTATTTTGAAAGTGCTTAAGAAGCAGCAGGTTCTTGTCCCGGTGATAGTAGTGGTGCTTCTTCAAGGGGAACTCGTGGACCTATAGACCAATTTGTTGCACAAGTAAACGACGAGAAGAATAATGATTCTCAACCAATCCCTCCGACTTCTACAAAAGAACTTCGAAACGCGGTATGTTTAGACATTGCAAGATTCTTTTATGACAATGCAATTCCATTCAATGTGGCAAGGAGTCCCTCATTTCTGAATATGCTTCGCTCTGTTGGAAATTATGGTCGAGGGTTGAAACCTCCTAGCATGTATGAGCTTCGAACATGGTTGTTAGATGAGGAAGTAAAGACCACACAAATGATGGTTGATGAAGTGAAGAAGACATGGCCTGAAACAGGGGTAACAATAATGTCAGATGGTTGGTCGGACATCAAACAAAGGGGTATAATCAACTTCCTTGTCAATAATCCTTATGGTACTGTGTTTTTGAAATCTGTTGATGCTTCTGCTTATGTTAAAGATGCACAGTTGTTGTTCAACATGCTTGATGAAGTTGTTGACGAAGTGGGAGAAGATATTGTTGTTCAAGTGATAACAGATAATGCAAGTGCATACAAGGTTGCAGGAAGGATGTTAATGGAGAAAAGGAATAATCTTTATTGGACTCCATGTGCTGCCCATTGTATTGATTTGATGCTTGAGAGGCTTGGACAATTACCACAACACAAGAATGCTTTGCTCAAAGCAAAGAAGGTAAGCAAGTTTATTTACAACCATTCATGGGTGTTAAGTTTGTTTAGAAAGCATAGTAATAAAGAAATTGTTCGACCGGCCGTCACAAGATTTGCCATTGCTTTTTTGACTCTACAAAGGGTAAAAGAGTTGAGACAACCTTTAGAAGCTATGTTTGCTTCTGAAGAATGGAGTAAAAGTTCATGGGCGAAAAAACAAGAAGGAAAAGAAGTGAAGAAAATTATTTCTAGAGATGAGAACTTTTGGCGTGGTGTTAACTATGCTGTTAAAACCACAGGTCCTCTAGTAAAGGTTCTAAGATTGGTTGATGGTGAAAAGACTCTAGCAATGGGGTTTATCTATGAAGCTATGGACAAGGCAAAAGAAGAAATAGCAAAGGAATTGGGGGGACAAGAAGCTTCTTATAAGGAGATTTGGGACATTATTGATGAAAAGTGAGAGTGTCAGTTACATCATGATTTGCATGTTGCTGGGTACTACTTGAATCCTCAGTGCCATTATGACACGAACTTCCATTTAGATAAAGAGATCAAGACGGGTTTATATAAATGCATGGATAGGCTTGTCCCTAGTGAGGATTATATGAAGGTTGATGCTCAACTTGAAGATTTTGATTTGAAGAAATGAATGTTTGCCTTCAAAGCAGCACAAATGTCCTACACAACACGTTCTCCCGGTAAGATTTGACCCATTTATTGTTAATTTTAAAACTTAAATTTGATCTATTACATTAGTATTAATTCATCCTTTTTTGTTGTTATTGTCCCTAGTGAGGATTATATGAAGGTTGATGCTCAACTTGAAGATTTTGATTTGAAGAAAGGAATGTTTGGCTTCAAAGCAGCACAAATGTCCTACACAACACGTTCTCCCGGTAAGATTTGACCCATTTATTGTTAATTTTAAAACTTAAATTTGATATATTATATTAGTATTAATTCATCCTTTTTTGTTGTTATTGTTGTAACCTAGAGCGTTGGTGGTATCAATTTGGAGATGATACACTATAATTAAAAGCCTTTGCAATCAAAGTTTTAAGTCTTACTACTTCAGCATCTGCATGTGAACGTAATTGGAGTGCGTTCAATCAAGTGCATACAAAGAAAAGGAATCAATTGCATACAAGTAGAATGAACAAGTTGGTGTATGTTATGTTCAACAAAAGATTGAAAGATAGATTCCTCAAGTTGAAGTCAAGGAACAATGGTGACGAGAAATTTGATCCTTTGCTTGTTGAAGACACGCCATTAGATAATGAATGGTTAATTGAACAAATTGAAGGAAATGGGCATGAAAATAGTATGAGTGATGATGAGAATGAAGCAACAATTGAAGGGGATGAGGCAGGTGAAAGTTCAAGATCATTCAAAGGAAAGAAAAAGAGTGCTCCTCATTAAAGTCAACTCTAACAACAATAGGTAATTATAGAGGATTACATAATTATGTTATTAGCTTTATTACTTCATTGGTCATACAGGTCACTCAAAATTTTATCAACATTGATGTAGGAACTAAGAAGAAAATGGCGATGATTGAAGAAGAGGAAGAAGCAAGGAGAAGATTGGAATGATGATGATGATATTGATTTGGAAGATAATAATGATGAAGAAGATAAGGATGAGGATGAGGACGTTGATCGAAACTTTAATTTTTGAGGCCTTTAGACTTAAATTGCTTTGTGTGTGTTTTGTTTGTTATGGCATAAACTAATTGTATCTTTTATTTGTTATGACATGTTTATGAATTTTATTTAATTTTATGATTTTTTTTTTTACATTCGAGGCTTACGCCTTGCCTCGATTAGACAAATCGCCTCAGTTTTCGTTTTCGCCTTTTAAAACATTGGTACTGAATAACCTTATGATCTCCTTGTTTGAGATTCTAAGCTTTGTTACGCAGTTTAAACATTTGAGAAGAGTTTTCAAGGTACGAGTAGGCTAAGGTGACAACATCCTAGATTTTCTTTGCTGTAGGATAAAACAGATACGTGTCTTTAATGTTTTCTTCCATGGAGTGTATCAACCATGCCATCACCGTTGAGTTTTGAGTGTCCCAAGTTGAGCACGAGGGATCAGTAGGATTGGGTTTGGGAATTGTACCATCCAAATATCTAATTTTGCCTTTGGCCCTATTCACCATTTGTGTTGAACGAGACCACTGAAGAAAGTTCTTCCCATTCAACTTATGAGTTGTGATTTGTAGGGACATGGATGACTTTTCAATCACAGCAGTGGGAACAATTGTAGAGGGAGTCTATGAGGTGCTTGTGGCAACCTCTAAGTCATCACCTCTCCTCATTCCGGTTGTTTGTTTTTCTCCACTTTTAATCAACCTTTAAAGCTCTGATATCATAAAAGCTAACAGAATGAGAAAAAAAGTTTAATAACTCCTTGAAATTTATTAAAAAAACCTTCTAATTACATCACTACGTACTACTTTTATAGTAAGTAACTGAACAAAATAATCTACCTAACGCCCTAACAAATAGAAACTAACAAACTGCCTACAAAATGGGCTAGATTACACGGCTAACAATACAACAAATCTGCTAACAATGTTCTTACTGTATTTGCTTTGTCATGCAGTGATTCCAGTTAGTACTGGTTGATCTATTGCTTTGTATACAAAGGACAGAAAGACTTGGTTGTTGAGTGATTTTCCAGTCCCGCGGAAAAAAAATAACCTTGTACATCAATTCCATTATATGAGTTATTTATGCTTGGTTGTTGTTTTCTCCCTGAAAGTGGGATTGCTACTGTACCTTTTAAAAGGATTCATATTTTGTCTTATTGTTTCAATACTTCTCAAAGGTCTAGTCGGTTCTCTGGGAAGCATTACCATATTATTGTATTGTTTGGAGTAGTTAATCAGCAATTGCTAACATTACAGGACAAATATAATTGGCATGGTATTTCGTGATCTTGATTTTTCTCTGTTTCAACTGCCCACAGAGACAGCCTTCTACGCTGTGAGAAGGTTTCAAACAAAGAAAAGGAATATTGTTCATAGACGTGCCTCAAAGGGTCGCAAGATAAGGTATTAACAATTTTTTGTTTCTCATCTTTAGTTGCTCAAATGCTATGCAAGCAAACTGCAATCTCAGGTTTTTGACACTAACATGGCTGTGAGTTGACATCTGTTAGATGCAATGTTTTAATTTTAGTTGCATAAGATGGGACAAACATGACAATTTTTCGACACCTATTGATATAAAATTAAAAACTCACATATCACGTATCTTGGTATTAAAAATTTTGGACTAGAGTTTGTCTTTAACATTATTTATGCTGAGCATATAGCAGTCTTGGTGCACTTTTTTTTCTTAAATTCTCATGCGTCCTAACCTGTACCATTTCAGGTATCATGTTCATGAGAAGATTGTGAACTTCAAGACTCCTGTGCCGGCATATATTCCTCCTATGGCTCCTAAATTATTCGAGAACTTGTTTGGATTGAAGACCCAGAAGCCAGCTTCTGCAGAATAGTGGTGCTGGATGGTTTTATTAGTTGCAGAGTCTAGGTTACAGGCTCTGAAAAATTTTTCAATAGCTATACTTGTTTGTAATATTACTTTTTACAATTATCACTTTCTGCACAAATCTTTATAATGAGAGGTAAGGTTTCTATTGGGTAATGCCTGTTTATTGTAGGTCAGAACGAAGATATTCCCACATTTTCTTAATCAGGGTAAATTTTGGCCGTTAAATTATCAAATTTCCTTGAAGAACAAATTAAATAGTTCCAAAAATTAGAAACAAGAGCACAAAAAAAAAAAATATAGATTCAAAGAGTGGCGGCAATCGGGGACCACCCCCTGCCCCCATCGTGATGGTGACCAACTTCTCTGGCACGCCCCATCTCAATGACATGAAATGCCCTTTGCAGTTTGCCCCGCATCGTGTGCTGTCAACAACCACCCCTCACCCGGTGCATGAAGACTTTGTCATGGCTTTGAATCTTTGCCAAGTGAGCATTTTATTGGCCGGTTCCCTTGAATCGATAGGTTGGACAGAGAGTGAAAATATATCTATCTTTTGTTTTGGTTGGATCCCTTAAACCTGCATGCAGGGAAGAGAGTTTAAAAACAAGCTCTCTACTTGTTTTCACTGGCGGATCATTCCCAAGACCAGCTAGCTGTCTTTTTAAACCCTTTTATTGCCTGAATGTGATTAAAAAAACTTTAAGCATGCTAGAAGGTTGTGTGAACTCATTTGCACGTCATAAACATTTTGTAGAATTGAGGCACACCAATAGTCGAATTTAACATTGCGCCAGTCCAGTATTCATATAGTATTACCTAGTTACCGCTCCTAATTTTCATGACTTCTGACAATGTTAAGACGTGTCGGAGGTTACGTTGTTGTGATTGGGACTTGGTGAGCATTAAAGATTCCAGTAGATTGTCTCATTACGAGGTAGGATTCGTTATCCTTTCTTTTGGCAGCCTTGTTTTCTATGATATTTGGCCTAAAATTTTAAAGAATTTGAAATAAATAGTTTTAACCCCGCATTTCAGAACATGATTCAAATTGTTTCCAAGAAGTGTTTTTAAAATAGTTTGTCAAATGTTAATATTCCGAGTGAGTGTTTGAAATGAGTTCTCAAAGATGAAAGCTTCAATTAAGAGCCACTAAAGGCAAGAATACATCACAAATCTAGAGCCAACAAAACGGGTGCCACTCACATGACTAGACAGTTTAACTGCACCCAAGACTGGTCGGTAATTTCGATTTCGTCACACAAGCCACATTCTAGTCCCAAACAACCCTTAATTAAACCATTCACGCCGAGGGTACATACAACAGGCTTAGACTACTGTCTAGCCAGACATCTACACACCTTCCGGCCTTAATGGGCAATGGAGGCATAAAAACACAACAAAAGGTGGAGAAACCACCTCCTTTATTACAATCTGAAAAACATAAGAAAAATAAACAGAAAACCAAATCCCCATCGAAGCATGGCCTCTGCCACGATCGATGAATTTAAGGTCCCTTAACGCCAACAACCCAGGTGCCTCAGCCATCCACCTCCAGCCACCTGCCTACCAGAGAACACCACCGTCCCTCCTCAGCCAGATCCAGACCACCGTAACCCATCCGCTACCCACAGCACGAACCCAACAAGTGTAACGACCCGCCTTTTTGAGCCGTTACTTAGTTTGCTTAAAATTCATTTCTTAACTCGAATCTTACTTATTAGTAAGAAAAATATTGGGTATTTTTTCCTTTCTTAAAACATATTTGAAACTGTTAAGACTTTAGTTGCAACACAAATTGAGGCATAGCTTAAAACTTGACTTTAAAATCATTCAAAACATTTTCTAATATTCATTAAGAAACATTTACTTTCTTAAAAACTTTTGTTAAAACATCTTTTCAAACTTACAAAAGCTTTTCGTTACAATAGCGGAAACTTTTAATCTTTAAGCTGTGGAAAACTACCGTAGTAGTATCCATTCCCAATCTTCGCATCTGTTCACTATAGCACCAAGCTCACAAACTAGTTACACTTGTCTCTTGTGGGACTACCTGCAGCAAGAAGGAACTTGTAATGAGATTTCGCTCAGTAAGTTCAAACATAATCTCACAGAACATAAACATTCTTTATTAAGCCTTTTTCATAAAACTTTTCTCTTAAAACATCTTACTTGTAACAATTCTTGTAAACATTATTCAAAAAATGCTTTTTATAAACATTTCTCGTAAAATATTTCTCATAAAACATTTTCACAAAACGTTCCTTATAAATGCATCACTTAAGAAGAACGCAAGAAATATCATAAATGCATGATTCTATTTATGCTTAATTATGAACTTTTCATTACCATTTGTAACTTATTTGAACTTCTCATCATCATTCATATCTTTTATTTATCTTGTGAACTTAAGTGTTCGTACCAACATCATCAATTATAAGATCATAAACATAATGCCTCCTTTGTGGAAGCCTTAAGACCATCGAACAATAAAATCATAACTTTAACATAACTAGTATACATCACATTAAGGAGGCTGTATGACATTTATCTTAATATAAGAGTTTAGATTACCAATCTTGTAATTTTAGTGGACATTTTGCATGACAAAACTTAATGCCTAAATCATTAAACATAATAATTACAATCACAAAGTAAATCATGAATTGAACTTTAAATCATCATGCATAACAAATTGAAACATATTTTAAACATATACAAATCATTGAAAATCATTTCTTCATGCTGTAGGTGAGGTTTGAAACTTACCTGGATAACGCTCTAGCATTTTAACTCTATCTATTCCTTTCTATTAGTCGGCTTTGTGTCTTGCTTAAATAATAATCGAGTATCCTTTTGTTCTTTTTACTTAATTTCATTTCTTATCGATCTCTCTCTCTTTATTTTCTAACATGCTCGTTCCTTAGTTAAATTTCCCGTCTCACTGATGGTGTCATTACTTAACATGATACAGATCATTTTTTATCTATAAGCGTTTCGCTAATTCAGAGGGCTCAGGTCCATTTTAGCGGTTTTATAAAAAAATGACGATTTTCCCTTAATGGGTTTTTCGTAAGCCTCGTGACTTTACTAAACTGCTCGTTTTATTTTACCATCCCAACACTTAAGGTTTATGGAAAAATTCCTACTAAGGGGCATTTTCCTAATTCAAGCATTTTAGGGTTTGTTTTGGTTATTTTTACGAAAAATGACATTTTGCCATTCACAGGTCTTAGAAAAGTTTTATACCTTGTTTAAGTCAAAACTAACATTTCCTTGCTTCTTAAAACATTACGAAAAACCAAACATCAGTTTTCTTTTAGCAAAAAAACTATTTTATCAAGACTTTACGATTTTGATATGTAATGCAAAAATCTTGACAATTATGTCCTAAAGTTTTTCTCTTTCTTTTCTTGATAAAAACTTTAAATTCTTTCAAAATTAAAACCCGTGGTTACTCATTGCCCATAGTAGTGTAGAAAACCAACATCTTCTCAGTGAAAATCTAGTTTCACATGGTTTTACGGTTTTAGCCTAAAACACAAAAATCTTGATATTTTTGTCTCTGGAACCAAAAATAATTGTCTTCTGCTAAAACATTCAGTTTTTTTGCAAGGATTAAAGCTTCCTAAAGCTCCAAGGCATAATTGAAAACATTACATAACGTTTTCCTTTTTACGAAATTTTGTGCTTAAAATCTTGTAAAATTCATAACTTAAAATCAGTGTAGAATTTTTTCACACTGTTTGTGTTTCTCAACAGTTTTGATGAGATCTACAACTTTTGTTTTTTAACTTTTCTTAAAATTATTCATTTTCATGTACTTTTCGATCAGGTAAAACCAAAATCCTTATTTTTTGGTTCGGACTTTTGAGTGGGATTTCTTCACAAAAGTTGCCCAGATCGATGTTTCTAATAAATCTTATGTTGAACTCAGAGAATTATTCAGCCTCTAAGGGCCTCAAATATTAAGATCTTTCAAAAATGCCCTTTAAACACTTTTGTGATATAATTTTTGCATAACTTGTTTTAGTATGGTTTAATCTCACTTTAACCTTTTTGAACATATTTTTAGGCATTTAATACTCTAAATAATCATTTCGTAATATCTATTTAATATGCCATAGTCCAAAACATTTTATCAAACACCTTAAGAGTCTAAACTTTATGTTATGGGAAAGTTTGTTACACTTTTTTTTTTTTTGCTATAGACACTAGCTTTCATATATCCTTTATCATTATCATCCATAAATTACATAACATAATCATGCCATAAAGCCTCTTTACATGTCTTAGCCCTTAACTTGCATCAAACATTTAATGTACATAAAAATATGTAAACTTTAACATAGTTTCAAGGACTAGAACTTTACCTAACCATTCTTAAGTGCTTATCCTCTCTTTTTGGCATTTGAAAGCCTGAAACTTCCTTGACCTCCACCAAAGCCCTTGAGTTTGCTTCCAAGGATGATTGGAGGGTAAAATCATCAAAAAACTTAAGAGAGAAGTTCATAGGGAATGGGGGCAGACTTCCTTTGGGTGGGAGAGAATAGGAGCAATTTTGATGAAATAAAACTAACCTTTTTTAAAAAATACCCTTAGGTATATATATATATAGATCCATACTAGGGACTAAATTGCAAATAAAACTCGCTTCCTTTCCACCTGTCAAAACCACATTTTTAGAGGGAAGTTGTGGAAGTTTTTCAAACTTTGGGGTGTCTTTGTGGGTCCCACATCATCTTTTTAACGGTCTAAATTTACACTGTATTGTATTTTTCCTATACTGTCAGTATATTATCCCATACTATCAATATTCTTTCCTATATATTTTTCATGGTCCACAAATTTCCATATCATCCACACTTACCACATCCACCATACAGTATAACTCCTATACTGCTTAACTTTATACAATCCAATTCTTGCACTGCATTTACTTTTGCAATATAATTTCCATATCGCATAACTTTATTAGTGTAATTCCTTATATTGCATTACTTCATCAGTATAATCCTTATACTATATTATTCTAATACTGAATAATTTTTATACTGTGTATTTCTTATACTGCAAAATTCTTGTACTATAGAATCTTTGCTCTACTGAACTTCTATACTATATGATTCTATATTTTCCATATAGCATTTTTATTGTATTCTATTTTTGTCTTAAAATTTATCGTAATACATTCTGTAATGATTACGTTTTTTAGCTTATTTTTATATCATTTCTTCCTTGTTTTAAGACTATGGCATGATTTTTAACCTTTAAAAATCCCATTTTCACATTTAGAAAATTTACCATAGAAATCGAATTGAAATAATAATCCTCATGACACGTATTTTGCTTAATATAATCCCTAAATATTATACGTGCAATAAAATTGAGAATTTCGCAGGTATTACAGCAAGGCCCTCAACGTCGACGTCCAACAAGCAGCAGCAAAGCCCACCCAACCCATGGCCAAAACAACTAGCCGAGCACCTTCCATGACCTCCAAACCAACCCGCCCCTAGAGAAGCTTTGTGCCTCCACGAATAGTGCGGATGGCCCTTCCCTTCTTAGAGCTGAACCTAGAAGGTAAAGAGTGCTGTCGTCTATCTCCCCCGAACTTCGGCCTAAAGCTCTTGATTCTTCTTTGGTGTCACTAACACAAGCATCGTGTAGATTGTTAGACGTGTATGTCATAAGGAGTAAAAATATAATATGTTTTTAGAGACATTTTTATCAATAAAGAATTTATTTATTATTAATATACCAAATTTTGTCCTCTTTAAGTTCATATTTGTTGAATGTATATTAACCAAACAAAAGTCTGAGATTATCGGTCTAAACCTTTAAGAATTAGGCATATGATAGATAGAATATATAGAAGACATGATTCTTAAGGTGACGGTCTAAATCATAAGATCCGCAATCAAGGGAATAAAGTTGGGTGCTTTATTCATGTAAAGATTGTTATGTTGTCTATATCCCTAACTGGAGATGGTTTGTCTTGACCATTGGAGGTGGACTTCGTGAATAGAAACATTGGCACGTTGTTATAAGTGACGATGTATTGGATTAGAACATAAAGTGAATTGATTTGGATTAATAATTCTGTCTTGGTAAATCGTTTCACTTTAGACAATCATTTGTATTGTGTCTTAATCCTGAGATGAATAGTAGGCCCTTGTCTTGACTTATATCTTTTGATGTACCAAAGGGTGACATCCACATTTTTATAGTGGTACGCATGCTGGTACGTTGGAGGCATGACTCTTGATAGTGTAGACCTATTATTCATAGATATGGAATCCATAGCTCCTCTTTAGAAGTAGTGATATCATCTTATATACGTTATCCTGTAATTAGAAAACTGGAGCGCTAAACCATTTGAATACATAGGTGTAATCAAGTGGTATACTGTCTTTAGATAATAAGTTTTTCGATGGTGAAATAATGGAACGTAACATAAAAATAATCAAGAAGGTAAGACAGAACTTGTCCTTAAGCTGATTATGGATAATCCTATGGGGATATGATACACTATGATTTGTCATGGAGACTTAGCTATATGGGCTTCGTAATTTTATATAGTTCGAAAGTGCAGCTCCAACTTTTAGTATAGTAGTGTTGGAGTTGATAATTATGAAATGTATATCTGGAATATTGGGTTTTATAATTATCCGAAGCTTAAACTATATAGGTCCATCAGGTCCCCTTTGCTAACTCATAAAAATCCTGTAACGATACGGCGTGATTTTTTAATAATTGGTGACTTATGTCAAATTTATCAGATTGGCTAAAATTCAGTGAAATCAGATAATTCATGTCTGCTTATCGGTTGAATTAATTTTTTGATTAAATTAATTCAAGATAAACTTGTTGAATTATCGGGAATGGATAATTCATGTATGTTTATCGGTTGGATTAATTTTGAATTAATTCAAGATAAGCTTGTTGAATTATCAGGAATAGTTATTTTCTTAGAGATTATATAGATAAAGTTGTTTTAATTAGATAACTTCTCTATTGGGTTATTTAACTTAAAACTGAAGCTTTATCCCAAGAATCTCGGGTGGAAAATAAAAGATTCTTGAGGATCATTTATTACAAGTTCAGCATACTGATCCTCAGGTTCGGCCTATCGATGGACTCAGTTCGGCATGCCAATCTCTCAGATCGGCATGCCCACCGTGTGATATTTTGATCACGTGTTTTTGACCTGATTTTATCAGATATAGATCTGGATTCAAATTTTTGAGAGCTAATATGATAAGGACCAACCATGGGACGACCTCTATAAATAGGGAGTAAGACTCATATGTTATTTAGATCAATTGAGAGATTAGAGTGAAACTCTACTAGTAAGATTCTGAAACTCCCTGAGAGCTCTTATTCATAAATCACAAACACTAGCTTTGGGTTCTCTCAATTGGTTGGAAGGAGAGTCACCTGGTGGAAGAGCTGTACATGTGAGCCCAAACTCACTCCGATCGTGGATAGAAAATAGCAAAGAAGGCTAGTTGGTTGAGGTCCTTCTAGAACATTTCTTCTTTTCACTAATTGAGGAAGCTTTTTTACATTTACAAGGTTAATAACATCTGGTTAATTTATGTATATAGCATGTCAAACTTGTGTTTTAGAAAATACTCTGATATAAAAATTTTAAAATTCTGTTGCGTACTATTTTTCTAACAATTAGTATCAGAGCCATGGTTTTTACATAAATTTACGAGTTTGTGATCATGCTATATGCATAAATTATGTGATATTGATCCCTCGTATGCTTGAATTTAATTTTATAGGGAGTTGGGACTCTAGGTTTCTATATAATTTTATATGTTGTCATGGATTATATGGTGAATGTTTATTAATTAATTATGGTTGATTAAATTATTATTTAATTAATTATTAATTAATTAATTTATACTGGTTATGGTTCCTTAGACGTTAGAATGTGTATCTAGATTTTTTATGTAATTAGATAGCGGACTATCATCTACGTATAGGAATTATTATTTAATTTTAAATTTGTAAAAATTTTGTAATTAAATAATCATTTAGACAAGACAGATCTAGAAGCGGATCTAGAAGATGGATAATGGCGTTCCTAGGTATTTCTTAAGTCTCTAATTTTATGTTTTGAATTATTGAAAATAAAATTGATGAATTGCATTAAAAATTGTATTTTCTAGCAAGGGTGTTTTTGCTTGGTCAGCATGCCGAACCCTTTAGTTCGACAGGGCAGATGTGAGGTTCGGTAGGCCGTCAGCGGGGCAGAAATCAAGTGACTCTGGCGACAGGCTGAACTTCTGGTTCGGCAGGCTGATTAGTCATGAACTGGCAGGCCGATTAGTCATGAACCGACAGGCCGATTTATGGAGATCGACAAGCCGATGGGTCATGACCGGCAAGCTGATCACCCAAATCGACTTGCCGGCAGAGAGTTGAAAAATTATTCTAGAAAATGCGTAGTTTTTGATGTAGTTTTAATTTTATTTTTGGAATAATTCTAAGAAACATTAAATTTGGATATGATCGAAAATTTGGAGTATTCGATTCATATGGGATTTAAGACTTGAAGATGGGCATTACATGAAGAAGATACAACTTGAGGATTCAAGAATGAAGATTCGATAATATGTTTCGATTATTCTCTTGTAATCTTTGTTTTCTATTCTCTAGGGTGGAACCATAATATTACGATTATTTATTATTATTTTGATTGTAGCTTTGTTTGATTGCTTTGCTTGTATGCATTATAATATGATTTGCTATGTATATTGGTAACATGTCATATAAAATAAGGAGTGCCGCTTAATTTAAAATTGTTCACGCATGTTCTTAAAATAAAACCTTGATTTCAAAAGATTAAGAGGGAGAAGGTTTTCAAAGAGAGGGCCTAAGGCCTCTGTCGTTAGTCTATAGGAAGAACATGGTGGCCTCAACCCCTAGAAAGAGATTTCTATCATCTACTAGATTAGATCTTCGAGAGGATAAGGTATTTTAGCATGATTTATCGTTGTATACCCTTAGGTGGTGATTATAAATCATAGATAAAATATTAAAACAATGGTTATACACTCATGTTAATTTTATTATTAACCTCCGCTAGGAGTTTTGTTAATAAAATTAATGGCCAAAGAAATGATTATTAATATATGCCGGATCATACGGGTCCTGGATGGCATATATTATCAAGAGGGGATCCGTGTTCCTAATTGAATTTGGCATGACTCCCCTAGGAGCTTGTTGAATTCTGAGTTAGAAATTATCATTGTAAGGTTGTGATATTTTCAAGGTTTTGACACATAAACACATTTGTATGTTTTTACATGATTGTGCTATCTTACTAAACTATTATGCTATGTTTGCTTATGTTTGGTATAGGATTCTTTATTGTAGGTTAAAAATGTCTAAAAATGTTTTATCTTCAATCCTTGACAAAAACCACTTAACCGGAGAGAATTATAATGATTGAAAATGGAACCTGGATATCATCATCTTCTTTGAGAAACTGAAATTTATGCTGACAACCTCTTGTCCTCCTAGGCCTACAGGAGATTCCACCAACAATCAATTTCAAACATATGATCGTTGGAAAGACGCAAATGATCAGGCCCGCTGCCACATTATGGCCATCATGAATAATGTGCTATAGGCTCAACATGAGGATTATGAGACTATTAAGCAGATCTTGGATAATCTAGAAGATATGTTTGGAGGCCAGGCCCTAACAAAGCGACAAGGGGCACTTTGAAAACTCTTGAACTGTAAGCAGAGACCAAGGACATCTGTAAAGGAGCACATGATGTTGGTCATGGGTTACCTCACTAAGGCACAAACCAATAGAGCCGACATTGATGCTGAAACTTATATGACTATGGTCTTTGAGACTCTTTCAAAGAAAATTATTCCGTTTAGATCTACTTTTAATTTGAACAATAGGCGGGTATGACCTTAACAGAATTAATGAAACAGTTACAAGAGTTTGAGCTGCTGGTCAAGGAGTCTCCTGCTGGTGGCGAGGCCAATTTGGCAACTGCTTTTGGTTCCAATCCTAATTCTGGGAATGGAAAGAAGCAACGGGCCAAGAACGAGAAGTCTTCTATTCTTGCTAACAACAAGAGCAAGAAGAAGAAGAAGAAGAACCCAAAGAAGCTAAAGTGCTTCTTCTATGGGAAGGTTGGGCATATCAAGAAGCATTGCAAGGACTTCCTTTTCAAAGGAGGTAAGTGTGATCTTCTGTATTTAGAAACTTTTTTGGTTCAAGAATCCATTGACATTTGGGTCATAGATTCTAGTGCAACTAATCATGTTTGTGTTTCTCTATAGGGGTTCAAAGAAACAAGAAGTTTGCTTCATAAAGACTTCACGCTTCGGATGGGCGATGGATCCTTGGTCTTAATGGAAGCAGTGGGAAATGTCCATCTTTATTTTGATAATTATAGGAATTTAATTTTACGAGATTGTTTTTATGTTCCTAAATTTAAAAAGAATTTAATTTTTGTATCTTGTTTATTTAAAGACTCCTATTTGGTTTTTTTTAATAATAAAGTGGTGATTCGTAAAAACAAATCTTTTATCTGTTCTGGATGGATGCAAAATAATCTATATTTTATCAAACCCAAGATGGACTTACTGCTTAATGTTGAGATGAATGATAATAATTCTAAAAGACTTAAAACTTCTCACTCTAATAAGACTTATCTTTGGCATTTGCGCCTTGGTCATATTAACCTGAATAGGATTCAAAGATTAGTAAGGGATGGACCTTTAAGTCACTTAAAGGTGAAATCTATACCTCAATGTGAATCTTGTTTAGAGGATAAAATGACCAAAAGACCATTTAGGTCTAAGGGCAATAGGATCAAAGGGGTTCTAGAACTTGTCCACAGTTATGTTTGTGGACCCATGAATATCGGGGCATGAGGAGGGTATGAGTACTTCGTCACTTTTATTGACGATTACTCAAGGTCTGGGTATGTGTAGCTGATGCACCACAAAAGCGAAACTTTTGACAAGTTCAGGGAGTTTTGGGCTTAAGTGAAAAAGCAATTGGGTGACCTATAAAAGCACTTCAATCCGATCGAGGTGGGGAATACTTTTCTGATGAGTTCTTAGGACACTTATTAGAGAATGAGATTTTATCCTAATTGATTGCGTTGGGCACTCCACAGCAGAATCGCATAGCGGAGGGAAGAAATAAGACTTTATTGGACATCGTTAGGTCCATGATGAGTTATTTATCATTGTCTTCATCATTTTGGGGATATGTACTACAAACCACATGTTATCTTTTGAACAATGTGCCTTCAAAGTCAGTTCCTAAAACTTCTCATGAGTTATGGACGAGCAAGAAGACATCCTTAAACCATATTCACATATGGGGATGTCCGGCTTATGTCCTATTTAGGGATACGAATAAGTTGAAAGCACGTTCTGAAGTTTGCGTGTTTGTAGGATACCCAAAAGAGACTAAAGGGAGTTATTTCTATAACCCAAAGGAAAATAAAGCCGTGGTTTCAACTAATGCAACTTTCCTTGACGAGAGTTACATGGACGACTTTAAGCCTCGAAGTAAAGTGGTGCTTGAGGAGTTAAGGAGTGATTCGATCGCTCTGGGGGTTCCGGTAGAAACCACTCCACTTGGTGTAGAAAAACCAAACGAACCCGAACAACAACGTAAGGGGCTTCGGCGTAATGGGAGGATCGGGTGTCAACCCGAGAGGTATATGTTCAATAGGGAGGCCTTCTTAGCTAAACCAGATGAACATGACAAGGATCCTTATACTTACGCAGAAGCTATGGAGGATGTTGATTCAAAACTCTGGACAAAGGCCATAAACACAGAGATGAAGTCTATAAAGACTAATCGGTTCTGGGAACTTGTGGATTTTCCTGGAGGGGTAAAACCCATAGGGTGTAAGTGGATCTACAAGAGGAAAAGAGGAGTAGATGGAAAGGTCAAAACCTTTAAGGCTAGACTGGTATCTAAGGGTTATACACAAAAGGAAGGAATCGATTACGAGAAAATCTTTTCACCTGTAGCTATGCTTAAGTCCATCCGAATTCTCTTGTCGATAGCTGCTGCTCTTAATTACGAGATTTGACAAATGGATGTTAAGACGGCTTTTCTAAATGGCTATCTTGATGAGTCCATTTATATAGAACAACCAGACGGGTTCAAGGTTAAGGGTCAGGAGGGTAAGGTTTGTAAGCTGCTAAAGTCATGTTATGGACTTATGCAGGCTTCCTGTTCTTGGAACATAAGATTTGATTAGGTGATCAAGACATATGGGTTCTCACAAAATGTAGATGAGTCATGTGTTTATAAACACATTAAGGATGGGATGGTAATTTTTCTACTACTCTATATAGATGACATTTTGCTAATTGGCAATGATGTTGGGGCATTCTCTGTTAGACATGTATGCCCTAAGGAGTAAAAATGTAATAAGTTTTTGGATACATTTTTATCAATAAATAATTTATTCATTATTTATATACCAAATCTTGTCCTCTTTACGTTCATATTTGTTGAATGTATGTTAAGCAAGCAATAGTCTGAGACTGTCGGTCTAAACCTTAAGAATTGGGCATATGATGAACGGATTATACGGAAGACACGACTCTTAAAGTGATGGTCTAAATCATACGATCCGTAATTGAGGGAATAAAACTAGGCGCTTTATTCATGCAAAGATTTTTATGTTGTCTATATCCCTTTTGGGAGATGGTTTGTCTTGACCATCAGAGGTGGACTCCGTGAATAAAAATATTGGCACGTTGTCATAAGTGACGATGTGTTGGATCGGGACTTAAAGTGAATTGATTTGGATTAATAATTCTGTCTTGGTAAATCGATTCACTTTAGACAATCATTTGTGTTGTATCTTAATCCTGAGATGAATAGTGGGCCCATTGTCTTGACTTGTGTCTTTTGATGTACCAAAGGGTGACACCCACATCTTAATAGTGGTATGCATGCCAGTACATTGGAAGCATGACTCTTGATGGCGTAGACTTGTTATTCATAGATATGGAATCCATAACTCCTCTTTAGAAGTAATGGAATCCTCTTATATGTGTTATCCTATAATTAGAAAACTGGAGCGCTTAACCATTTGGATACATAGGTGTAACCGAATGGTATACTGTCTTTGGATGGTAAGTTTTCTAATGGTGAGATAATGGAATGTAAGATAAAAATAATCGGGAAGGCAAGACAGAACTTGTCCTTAAGCTGATTATAGATTATCATATGGGGATACGATACACTATGATATGTCATGGAGACTTAGCTATACGGGCTTCGTAATTCTATATAGTTCGAGAGTACAGCTCCAAGCTTTTAGTGGCGTAGCGTTAGAGTTGATAATTATGAAATGTATATCTGGGATATTGGGTTTCATCATTATCGGGAGTTTGAACTATATAGGTCCATTTGGTCCCCTTTGCTAGCTCACAACATCCTATAACGACATGGAGTGCTTTTCCAATAATTGGTAACTTGTGTCGGATTTATCAGATTGGTTAAATTTTGGAAGAATTAAATAATTCATGTCTGTTTATCGGTTGAATTAATTTTGTAATAAATTAATTCAAGATAAACTTGTTGAATTATTGGGATCAGATAATTCTTGTATGTTTATCGGTTGATTTAATTTTGGATAAATTAGATCAAGATAAACTTGTAGAATTATTGAGAATTGATTTATTTTCTTAATAAAGTTGTTTTGATCAGATAACTTCTCTATTGGTTTATTTGAATTAAAACTAAGACTTTATCTTATAGAATCTCGGGTGAAAAATAAAAGATTCGTGAGATTTTTTTTCGATAATTCGGCCTATCGATGGATGTGTTCAACCTGCCGATGGGACCTGTTTGGCCTGCCTACCGATGGGATCTGTTCGGCCTGCCGATCAACGAAGGATAAGATCACGCATATCTACACGGATCTTATCAGACATTGATCCGAATTTGATTCTGATCTGAATTTTGAGACCTAATCTGATGAGGACTGGCCCTAGGACCAACCTCTATAAATAGGGAGTGATTCTCATAAGTTACTTAGATCAATTGAGAGATTAAGATAGATACTCTACTAGTGAGAATCTGAAAACTCCCTGAGAGCTTTTGTTAACAAATCACGAACACTTGCTTTGGGTTCTCTCGATTGGTTGGAAAGGGAGTCACCGGTGGAAGAGATGTACGTGTGAGCCCACACTCACTCCGATCGTGGATAGAGAATAGCAAAGAAGACCAGTTTGTTAAGGCTCTTTTGGAACGTTATTTCTCTTTACAGATTGTGGAGGTCCTTCAGCATACAAATGTTAGTAAGATCTGGTTAATTTATGCATATAGGATGTCAAACTTGTGTTTTGGAAATTACTCTGATGAAAAAAAAATTTTAAATTCCGCTGCGTACTATTTTTCAAACATTCTCATCGGTCAAATTATGGTTGACCAAATAGTTTGACATGAAAGACTTAGGTGAGGCTAATTTTTTTCTCGGTATCTAGATTTTTTCAGATAGGAAGAATGAAATGATAGCTTTGTCTCAAGCCAGCTACATAGATAAAATTCTCAGGAGGTTTGTGATGCAGGATTCCAAGAAAGGTGGGCAACCATCTAG
The DNA here is from genome assembly GCA_025403435.1 of Artocarpus heterophyllus. NCBI lineage: Eukaryota > Viridiplantae > Streptophyta > Magnoliopsida > Rosales > Moraceae > Artocarpus > Artocarpus heterophyllus. Next base: position 19,249,708 of record CM046330.1, read on the forward strand.
ATATAGAATTACTCTTTTTAAGAAAGACTCTCCAAAGTCTGAGAAAGAAAGAGAATACATGAAGAAGGTGCCTTATGCTTTGGCAATGGGTAGTCTCATGTATGCCATGCTTTGCACACGATCAGATATTTGTTATGCGGTCAAAATTTTAAGTCAATTTCAGGCGGATCTAGGACTGAACTACTAAGTTGTGGTAAAGCATATTTTCAAGTACCTGAGAAGGACTCAAGGGTATATGCTTGTGTATTCAGGTGAGAACTTAACTCCTCTAGGATATACTGACTCGGATTTTCAATCTTGTCTGGATTCTAAGAGATCGACTTTAGGTTTTTGTGTTTACTCTGGGCGACGGTGCCATCAGTTGGAGAAGTGTGAAGCAAGATTGCACTTTGGATTCAATGATGGAGGCCGAGTATGTGACAACTAGTGATGCTTCGAAAGAAGCAGTGTGGCTCTGCAAGTTCGTTGTGGATCTTGAGGTAGTTCCTGGTATGGATAAGATGGTATCACTATAATGTGATAACAGTGCAGCGGTAGCTAATGCTAAGAAACCAAGATTTCATAAGAAGAGTAAGCATATTGATTGGAAGTATCATGTGATAAAGGACTTCATCGAGGGTGGGCATGTCATGGTGTCCAAAATCACGTCTGAGGACAATTTAGCTGATCCATTCATGAAGACACTTACTGGGAGAGTCTTTGAGAGGCATATGGAAGCTATGAGGATGCGAGATTTATTATATTTGCTCACTTAGTGCCAGTGGGAGATTGTTAGATGTGTATACCCTAAGGAGTAAAAATGTAATATGTTTTTTGAGACATTTTTATCAATAAAGAATTTATTTATTATTAATATACCAAATTTTATCCTCTTTACATTCATATTTGTTGAATGGATGTTAAGCAAACAAAAGTCTAAGACTGTCGGTCTAAACCTTTAAGAATTGGGCATATGATGGACAGATTATGCGAAAGACACGATTCTTAAGGTGATAGTCTAAATCATAAGATCCGCAATCGAAGGAATAAAGTTAGGTGTTTTATTCATGTAAAGATTGTTATGTTGTCTATATCTCTAACGGGAGATGGTTTGTCTTGACCATCGGAGGTGAACTCCATGAATAGAAACATTGGCATGTTGTCATAGGTGACGATGTGTTGGATCAGGACATAAAGTGAATTGATTTAGATTAATAATTCTGTCTCGACAAATCAATTCACTTTAGACAATCATTTGTATTATATCTTAATCCTGAGATAAATAGTAGGCCCGTTGTCTTGACTTGTATCTTGTGATGTACCAAAGGGTAACATCCACATTTTAATAGTGGTACGCATGTCGATATGTTGGAGGCATGACTCTTGATAACGTAGACCTGTTATTCATAGATATGGAATCCACAGCTCCTTTGTAGGAGTAGTGATATCCTCTTACATACGTTATCTTGTAATTGGAAACTAAAGTGCTCAACCATTTGGATACATAGGTGTAACTGAGTGGTATACTGTCTTTAGATAGTAAGTTTTTCGATGGTGAGATAATGAAACGTAAGATAAAAATAATTGAAAAAGTACAACAAAACTTGTTCTTAAGCCGATTATAGATAATCCTATGGGGATACGATACACTATGATATGTCATGGAGACTTAGCTATACGGGCTTTGTAATTCTATATAGTTCGAGAGTACAGCTCTAACCTTTTAGTGGAGTAGCGTTGGAGCTGATAATTATGAAATGTTTATTTGGGATATTGGGTTTCATAATTATCAGGAGTTTGAACTATATAGGTCCATCAAGTCCCCTTTGTTAGCTCACAAAAATCCTGTAACGATACATTTTTTCAATAATTGGTGACTTATGTTAGATTTATCAGATTGGTTGAAATTTAGTGAAATAAGATAATTCATATCTATTTATCGGTTGAATAAATTTTGTGATAAAATTAATTCAAGATAAACTTGTTGAATTATCGGGAACGGATAATTCATGTATGTTTATTGGTTGGATTAATTTTGAATTAATTCAGTATAAACTTGTTGAATTATCAAGAATATTTATTTTCTTAGAGATTATCTAAATAAAGTTGTTTTAATTAGATAACTTCTCTATTGGGTTATTTAACTTAAAACTGAAGCTTTATCATAAAAATCTCAAGTGGAAAATAAAAGATTTTTAGGGATCATTTATCGCAAGTTCGGCACCCCGATCTCCTAGATCGACATACCGACCATGCGATATTTTGATCACGTATTTTTGACACGATTTTATTAGATATTGATCTAGATTTTAATTTTTGAGGCCTAATTTGATAAGGACCAACCATGAGACGACTTCTATAAATAGGGAGTGAGACTCATATGTTATTTAGATCAATTGAGATATTAAGAGTGAAACTCTACTGGTGAGATTCTGAAACTTCTTGAAAGCTCTTGTTCACAAATCACCAACACTAGCCTTGGATTCTCTCAATTGGTTGGAAGAAGAGTCGCCTAATAGAAGAGTTGTATGTGTGAGCCCACACTTACTTCGACCGTTGATAGAGAATAACAAAGAATGCTAGTTGGTTAAGGTCCTTCTGGAACGTTACTTCTCTTCATTGATTGAAGAAGGTTTTTAGCATTTACAAGGTTAGTAAGATCTGGTTAATTTATGCATATAGCATGTTAAATTTGTGTTTTAGAAAATGCTCTGATAGAAAAATTTTAAAATTTCTCTGCGTACTATTTTTCCAACATAGATCGCCCGTCGACCACCGCTTAGATGGAGATCGAAGGCCAACGAACCAACGACGCACCGACCCACGAGCCTCAGACCTGCTCTTCCTCTCGCTCTTGCTCTTTCTCTCTTTTCACGTTCTCGCTCTTCTTTTTCAAACATTATTTGTAGCTTATGCCAACAGATTTTTATTATTTTTAGATAATAAAAATTTTACTATTCTTCAACACTTGAGCCTGCTGTTGAAAACGAAAGAAAAAAAAAAAAACACTTGAGTTCGGTATTTGATATACTTAATACAACATCTTTTTTTACCAGGATAATTTGAAAAGTTTATGTAAGCTAAAAGGCGTAATTTCAAAGGTTTACGGAAGCTAAAAGGCAGATATTTATTTTTTTTAAAAGTATTTTCTTGTGTCAGAAGGAAATAAAAGAAATTGAAATGTGGCACAACTTGCAGTTTGTAGAAAAACTTGTTTTTGATAATGGCTATGAAATCCTCTTACTACATGAAATCTCAACCGACATCTCTAGCTGAAGAAGTCCGAATTACCAAAAATAATTAAAAAAAAATCTCAACTGATCAATTTAGCAGCCCCCCTCCCCCCGCCCGACAAAAAAAAAAAAAAAGAGAGAGAGAGAGAAAATATCAACTGCGCAAAACACTTTTCAGCCGTTGGATTTTCACAGCGATTGGTTCATATTACACGTGTCACCTCCCAATCGTGCCAACCAAAACTCAACGAATTTTTTCTTCCAGCACGCGCAAAATGCATGAAACCAGCCATACTACCATGAACAGACAAGACAATTACCCAGCAAACTTTGGGGGTGTTTGGCAGTGATAGAATCACTTAATTTTTATCATAATTTTAGTTATAAATAGTATAAAATTCTTATATGTTATAGTAAACAATAAAAAAAATATGATACAGTATAAAAAAGTGGTTCCCACCACTAGTTTTCACCGCCTTTTCAAACAGCCTATTAAAAAATATATATTTTATACTTCCAGTGATATTCGACACGTGTCAAATTTTGTGTTTCACGGGTGACTTTATCACCAACCCCTTATCAGCTACAAAAGGGCAAACTCGGCCTCACGAAAATCTCTCGACTTTTCAACGGAGGAAGACGAAGAGAAAAAATAGGAGACAAGAGTCGCCGACTGCGAAGCTTTCCTTGAACTTTCTCTCTCTTATCTCTCTCTCTCTATCTCTACGCGTGTTTGGGATTTGGTGAGAATTTATTCGTTTTTCTCTTTGAATTTTTGCGATTTCCTTGTCCTTTCACTGTGTAATTTCACCGAAATCGGCGGATAATTAGTGGATTCTGTTCTTGTTTTTGTTTGGTTTCGGTGTTCCTTGTAGATTTACCTTAGGGTTAGGCTTTTCGTGTGTCGTTTTCGCGATTTTAGAGTCGATCGGTGCCGTATTCTTGTAGATCTGATAGTTTGGTAAGTGATTTTGAAGGAAATTTGTGTTTTTTATGTGTTGTTGATTTTGTTGTTCAGTTTATGCGTAATTTTTTGCTGTGAATTGTTTTGATATCTGATGTTTGGTTTAGATCTGTTAGGTTATGTGGTTTCTGTGGTGTGGATGGTTCTTTTGTTAATTTTTATGCCTGGAAGAAAAAGACATCCGAAATTGAAACCCCACGAAATTGGTATCCGAAATTGAAACCCCACGAAATTGGTAATCTTTGTTTTGAAGGAGTAGGGCTGCGATTAGTGTTTGTATTCGTTTGACCTTGTGTTTGGTTGCAAGAAACTGGATTTAGGAAGTGGGAAGAAGCGAAAAAGGTGAAATTGAAACCCTAAAGCAGAGTCCTCGATTTGGGGTGTTTGTATTTGTTTGATCATGTGTTTGGTTGCTGAGAAGCAGGAAAATGAAAGCCGGAAGGGTATTTTTGAATTTTTTTGCAGGTTATTATTATTATTATTATTATTATTTCCTGTAGGGCGAAAATCAGAGATTGATTAGTTTTTATCGGCTTCTTAGGTGTTCCATGATAACGAAACTCAGGGCTGATGGTATTACTCTTATGTAGTTGAATCATTTTTTTTTCTTTGTAGTATTGTATCAGTTGGCTTGGCTACTTTGTTTTATCGATGTTCCTTAAAATCAAGCCCATAACGTTTCTAAAGTTATCTTTGTGTTTTCTGATTGTTTTTGAAAGCTGATTAAGAAGTTATCACATATCATCTTGGCTTATGAAAATGATTTGCATTTTGGTTTGTTTGCTTTTGTTTTTCCTCTTTCTTTTTCTCCTCCTTTTTTTTTCCCTCTTTTTTGAAGTATCCGTTCTCCAAAATTCGAGTACTCATTGAAGCTGCTGAACACATTATATTGGAGCAATTTGTTGTAGGCTTCTTATATTGACATTCATTTTTTGTTGGGTGCCAGTTTTAAATAGGTGTTTTGTTACTGAATTTTTCTTGCAGTTGTAAACATAGTTCAAGATGAGTCGTCCACAGGAACCACAAAGACCTTTCTTTCCTTTTGCAAATCCTTTCCGAATGATATCCTCCAAGGGTTCACAGCTCTCTCCGAAGCTGCTTCCATTGTTGAACGCTTTTGAGGAAACTTTGGCCGGGAGGATGATAAAGCTAGACCCAATAAACAAGGGTGATGTTCTTAGCTTGTCATGGATGAAGTTAGCTTTGGATTCAATTTCTGAAACCTTTAATGACATAAAAATCCTCATGACTAAGCTTGAGCTTTCTGTTTGTGACTGGGATGATAAATGGATTGATGTGTACTTGGACGTCAGCTTGAAGTTGCTCGATATGTGCATCATTTTTAGTTCAGAGCTTTCACGTTTGAACCAGGGAAATCTCTTTCTTAAGTGCGCGTTGCATAATCTGGAGTCAACTTCTTCACAGCAGTTGTCAAAGGCCTGTTCTTCATTTGATGGCTGGAGGAAACATATCAATACGAAGAATCCTAGGCTGAACAACTGCTGGACCATTTTAGACAGTCTTGTGGAATCCCTGGATCTTCCAAAGGTTAAGAACTCTGCAAAAGGGAAGATTTTGAAGCGTGCTATGTATGGAGTTAAGGTAAAGATAGTGTTTGTTTATAGTGTTATTGCTGCTGTCTTTTCTGGTTCTGTAGATAAGCTGTTTGATTTGAGTGTTGGTGAGACATACTTGTGGGCGCAAGCTTTTAAGGACCTTCAGACTAATGTGAATGGGGAACTTAGAAATGCATCTTTGAGTGGGAGATCTATGGTGCTGAAAGAGCTGGAAGCTGTTGATGTTACTGTGAAGAGATTATATCCCACAGTCCAAGTAGGGGTCGCCTCTGAGCATGTGAAGGTCTTCCAGAGCTCTGTTACGGAGTTGCAAATGGTAGCTGAGAAATTCTCAACAGGACTAGATCTTGCTACAAAGGAAGTGGATGGCTTTTTTAAAATAGTGTTGTCTGGGCGGGACGCTATGCTTTCGACTCTAAGAGCTGATGGAGGTAAAGTTGAGCCAAAGCTATCGGGAAATGTAGGACAGATTGTGAGGTGAATTGCACTGGCTTTAATCTTCTCATGTACACAGAAGTTGTTAGGCATGGGGTTTTACTGTTTTCTTATGCTGGAAAGTATATCAGCTTCTATGGCTTATAGTATTGGGTATGGTGTGAGTTGTAAGGTTAATTATATTGCAATTGTATTGTTCGATATGTGTATGCTGTACCTGAACTGGCTTCAATTTTTTGAAAAGGTCCTTGAGGTTTGGTGCAAAATGCAATCATCTTTTGTTTTTTGTTTTTTTGCAATTATAGAATCATTATGGGGTCCTAAACTTGTACTATACAGTCAGACATCAAGAACTTATATCGTTTTATTCATTCTTAAACTAGAAACAAGTTTTTTTTTTCTTTTTTTTATTCATTCTAACAAGCATTTTCTCAAACAAGTTCTTAAACAAGTAGTTTAGCACTTGCATGAAGTGCTTGGAAACTAAGCATGTTATTTGTGTCTCTTCCAAGTAATATGAAGAAAGGAGTAAGTTGAGGACAAGAAAACAAAAGAACAAACTTTGTCCCGACAACATTTGGGTACATGCGTTGCAAGTATAGCGTATGCCTGATTTTCTTATATTATGTTACTTCCTTAACTTTCGGCTTCCGTTGCAACCTTGTTGGGACTTATAGTCATTGGGTGTTTAGGAAGTATAGTTAGAACAAATTTTTTAATTATCAAATAATGTAAAGTTCTTACATGTTACAGTCAAAAGAAAAAAGTTATAGTCATGTTTGTTAAATACTTTATTAGTGGTTAAAATTATTACAGTATAAAATTTTCATAAATTTTCATATACTACAAAACTAAAGTTTATTACATTATAAAACTTGCATATGTTTTAATGTTTTGGTTTTAACTTTTAAATACTCTAGAAAGTTTGCTCTCAATTTGCATTACAATGTGGGAATTCCTTCATGAGGCAGAACCCCACACGCGTCTCGTCATGCGGGGATATCCTTTAACAAACTGCCCTGCTCAAAGTTAGGTATAAACTCACCTTAAAACTTGTTAGATAAATTGTTGTAACAAAACGTGAATGAAATGGTATGAACCTATTCAATGCAACAATAGTTTGGTAGATAAATTCAATGCCTTGCCGACAGAACCGTCCTAGTTCCTACGTTGCAAGTGATTAGATTAATCTGACGTGGTCATTTAACTTTCAGATATATATAAACAGAATTTTGTGATTAGGCAATAGGCAGATTTATAACTTGTACCACAATAGAATAACACCAGATTAAAATAATATGACAATTCAATGAATCTTATGAATATCTGATCCTTAAGAACTATGTCCTGAATAATTTTTCACATTTTATCATATCCATATACGTTGAATCTTCAACAAATAACACTAATTGCGGGACTGGACTTGTCAAATTCTGCCATATAATAATGAATTTTTCATTGTGAGTGGAACAAGAGTTGTGATGTTGATTGATACTAACAATTTTCTTGCATTCTTGTAAGCTATTGTTCCACCTCCGGTGCATATCTGGGTGAACCATGCAGCAAAGATTATCCGACTTTCTGGTAATTACATTTTATTTCCACTTTTTCAAGTAAATCAAGTTTTCCAACTGTGTTTTATAGAGGGGAACAAAAAACATAGCAGATTACGTTAAATTCATATAATATCATCACAATGTACAATTTTCTTGAGAATCTTTAGCAAAAAATTTTAATAGCGAAACACAAAGTTGTAAAGAAACCGTAGTCACACGAAATGAGTCTGTTGATAATAACAAATCAGCTTCCCCTTTTTTTTGAAAGACCAATAGTCGACTCCGGAATTACGAAACCTACAGCTTAAGACTTTTCCATTTGATGTTTGGTGGGGCGGAAAATACAGCATATTGGCTCACATACACATACATGTTATTATACACACATGCATACATATATATATATATATATATATATTCCACCAAAAATATGTTTGTGCACCATATATTATATGTTATATGTGTACATACATATGCCATATGTACACATAAATAAAATATATATAATATGTATGTGTGTATGTAAAGAGCACCAAGCCAACGACCAAGGAAAACTAGTCATAGGCGAAAGTCTCGTCTCTTATCAAGCTCCCATCAGAGATTGTACGGCCAGAAATATTATTATTCTTCTTTGATTCTACAAAATTCCCATCTGGAAAAGTTCATAAAGGATTCTATTTTTTCTTGAGTCTTGAACATGTGTTTCAATTATTTTTATTTTTTTAATCATTTTTCATGGTCCAACACCATTACATCATATGGCTTTGACACTGCGTTTAGTTCAAGCAAGCAAGACTAGGCTTCTTTATTCGTTTGTTTTCTCTGTCCTTTGGATTTGGAAGTGGTGGTGGGTCAATATCCAATTGTGTTAAAGTCTCTGCAACAACTTACATGTCTTGGTGGGGGCTTTTAGTTTTGGGAGAAGAGGACCACAAAAATACAAAGCTCTTCAAATTGATACTTATTTTTCATGGCGTTCGACAACCGTATTGCTCGGCACATGGAACATTTTTTTTTTTTTTTTTTGGTTTTGTGACACGGAAGTAAGTTGAAAGTAACATGGCAGTGCACCGCATTTTCTGAGTGTTATATTGAAATAAATTGAATGCTACATAAATGGAATAAGACGATGTTATAATGTTGAATGAGAAATATAACATATGTTAGACTGGTAAGCTAGACGAAAGACCATTTCATTATGGCAAAGTCTTCAGTATATGTAAGAAGCTATTTACAGAGTGTATAAAATCATATAGTAATGTATTATTCTTTTTTTATAAAATCACATAAAAAGGCAAGACTAATTGTTGTGAGATTTGGTTATTGGGAAACTAACATCCTCAATTTCAGGATATGGTTATTGGGAACCTAGTATCCCTAATTTCAGGAATTATATTGTTGTACAACAATTTCCTAATTTGTATAGGTTTTTTTTTTTTTTTTCTTTTTACTATAGAGTTGTGTATTATAAAGCTCCTAGTTGGGATTTTATTCAGTGAATTAAGAAAGATTTTCTCCCAAGCATTTGTGATGGGGTACCAGAGTCCTAGGCTTTGTCCTGAGAAATCATACTGCAGTTTCTGTTTTTTGCTCTGTTTTTAGTCCCAAAATAGAGTATATTTCTCAGTGTTTATTCGCGTTCATTGCTGAAATTTCTTTGCCTTCTTTTTTTTTTTTTGGGTTCCTATCACCGTGTGGCCTTCATTGCCACAATCCAACTGATTGCAGCCTTCATTGCTGCTTTCCTTTTTTGTTCCTTCCTTTAAGGCTCTTTACTGGAAAATTTTCTCTCTGCCCTCCCTTGAAACCAATCTTCCTCGGCCTTCCTTTGAATCCAAATTTCCTGGGTTTTTAATCCAAATTTATTCCCTGCCTTGCCGTCCATCTTCCTCTCAAAAATATGTCAACAACTATGTTTGAATCTACCGAAACCAGCCCCGCCGTAGATGTGTCTTCAATCGGAGAGTCCTGCTGTAGTTTCAACAGGAGATTTACAAAACATACAGGTTGAATGCAAAAAAGCTACTTGAAGTGATCGTAGTTGGTCCGTACTTTTTTGAAGGGTAAAGGCAAACTTTGTCGTTTGTTGGGCATGGGACCAAAGAGGAGGGATCCTAAATTCGACACCTGGCATGAGCAAGATTTGATGGTGACGTCGTGGCTGCAGAATTCAATGCTTCCGGAAATCAGTGACATTTGTATGTTTCTCGATACAGCAACAGACCTACTCTAAGATTCATGATGCTGCACAAATCTATGAGATTAAGACGAAGATTTCGGCAATGAAACAAGGATCGCAATCGGTTACGGAGTACTCTAATTTTTTGTAGGGTTTGTGGCAAGAGATGGATATCAGTGCATTCAGATGAGTTGCAGTCAAGATGCATCCATTCTTAAAAGGTTTGTCAAAAAAGAATGCATGTATGATTTTCTTACAGGCCTTAACGTTGAGTTGATGCTGTGAGAATGCAGAACTTAGGAAAAGAGGATCTGCTTTCTTTGAATGAAACCATCTCTATAATTTGGTCGGAATAGTTTACCTGCATAAAAAAACGTGTTTTTTTGTTTCAAAAAAAAAAAACTTTTATCCAATTCAAAATTTTTTTTGTCCCTTTCGTCAAAATGTACCAATTCGGTCAGAAGAAGGGAGCAGAGGATTGATGCTTGAGACTCATATTGGTGACAGTTGTGCCCTCGTGGCAAAATCTGTTGTGCAAAAAATTTCAACCCCACTGAAACACATAGTAACCAGGCAGATATATTGAAGCAAGCTAAAACAGAGGGCAAACACCGGACACTCCTGGGCTCTCTAACCAAGACTTTTTTTTTTTTTTTTTTCCAACTACTGCAAGAAACATCACAAATACAAAGGGATACATGCTGGAAGCTTCACGGTAGGCCTCCAACTAATCAAGGTGATCAGAATTTGGGAGAATGGGGACAAGCCTACATGGTCAGCAATGAAGGATGCAGCCCACCGAACCCAATAATGGAGTTCAACGGGGAGGAACTCGAGAAGTTGAAGAATTTTTTAGGGACACTTGAAAAACTGGCTGCAGGTACATGCTCTTTGGCCTTTTCAGGTAATTCATCCTCCTCTTATGTTGCTAATTTCTCAGATAAAATTTCTCCAAATATATAGGTAATTGATTTGGGAGCTACAGACCATATGACATTTTCCACTAAACTGTTTACCTTATACATACCTTGCCTTAGTCATAGAAAAATAACCTTAGCAAATGGATCCATTACTACTGCCGCAGGTCCAGGAAACATTTTTGTAAACAATTCACTCACTCTTAAAAATGTCCTGCGTCTTCCCAAACTTTGTGCAAACCTGATCTCAATCCAAAAACTCACTAATGATTCAGATTGCAATGTGTGCTTTTTCCTTTCTCATTGTATTTTTCAGGAACAGGGCACGAGGGGGACGATTGGATGTGCCAGTGAAAGAGATGGTCATTACTACCTAGATGAACACGGTGGAAGAACTAGAGTTGAGAATCCCTCTCCTACATCACTCTTTTCCAAGTCTGTTGTTTCCAATAGAGGTAAGATTTGGCTTTTTCAACGTTGTTTAGGTCATCCGTTATTTAGAGTTCTTAAAGTTATGTTTCCGTCCTTATTCAAGGGGTTGGTTCTTAAGAATTTTCATTGTAATAATTGTGAACTTGCTAAACACAAACATGCTTTTGTTCAAATAAGTAATACAAAAACTTTTATTCCTTTCACTCTTATTCATAGTAACGTTTAGGGGCCATCTACGGTTCCAAATATTTCTGGTGCAAGGTAGTTTGTGTCGTATTGATGATTGTGCTCGTGTAACGTAGATATATCTCATGAAAAATAAGTCTGATATTAGCACAATTTTTCCCAACTTCTACAACATGGCCAAAACACAATTTGATGTGAGCATTAAAAGATTTCGTTCAGATAATGCAAAGGACTACTTCAATCAATTTCTCTCTCTCTCTCTCTCTCTTTTTTTTTTGAAAAACAGGGAATTATTCATGAGTCTTCTTGTGTCATTATGCCTAAAAAAAACAGGGTAGCCGAACAAAAGAGCGGTCACTTCCTTGCTACCCCAAGAGTACTATTGTTCCATAAAAAGATCCCTAAATAGTATTGGGGAGAAGCAGTCCTAACTGCTACTCATCTTATAATAGACTTCTTACAAAGGTTCTTGATTTTAAAAGTCTAGTGAAAATTCTTTCCAAACTTTAATACCTCCAACAATTTCACTCCTAGAATCTTTAGAAGTGTCACCTTTTTCTATGTTCATTCTTAACATCAGGGAAAACTTGATCTACATGCTCTTAAGTGTGTCTTCATTGGGTATTCCTCTACACAAAACGGGTACAAGTGTTTTTATCCATCTACTAGAAAAGTCTTTGTTTATGCTGATGTTACTTTTGTCAAATCAAAGTCATACTTCCAAGAGTCCTATCTTCAGGGCGAGAAATTAAGTGAAGATAGAGAAAAAGACCTATTTTCCTTAAGTTTCCCTATCAATCCATATCTATGCCTATCCAGTCTGTGCCTATCAAGTCTGTCGAGTTTCAATCTATTCGCGTTGAGGTCCCAACTGAATCCATGTCTGTTGAGTCAGTCAAGTCACGTGGAATGATGCAGAGGAAAGGAAATCAAGACTTTACTTAACCACTACGTATCTATTCAAGGAGGAAAGTGCTAATCTCTCAAGCTATGCAAATCCAATCCCTATCTCGAGCTCTAGTTCAAAAATCTGAGTTCAACCTTGGACCTATCGAAGCCACCTTACAACCATCTAGTCCTATTGAACCAACCAATGAACCCAAGAAACAAAATGACCATGACCTACCCATTGCCCTCAGAAAGGGAACTAGAACCTATACAAAGCATCGCTTATACTTGTTCATGTCCTATAAAAATCTATCCCAAAACCATAGAGCCTTGCTTAGCAGTCTCCATATAATTCCCATTCCGAGAAATCTATGTGAGGCATTAGGGATCAAGGAGTGGGAGAATGCCATGAAGCTAGAGATGGAAGTGTTGGAGACGAACAAGGCATGGGAGTTGGTCAAGTTACTGAAAGGGAAGAAATTGGTGGGATGCTGATGGTCTTTACTATCAAATATGGGTCTGATGGTTCATTAAAGAGATATAAGATGAGACTGGTGACCAAAGGATATACACAAACCTACGACATAGACTACCTTGAGACGTTCACTCCTGTTGTGAAAATGAATACAGTTCAGGTCCTTTATCATTAATCGCCAATTTCGGGTAGAGTTTACAGCAGTTTGATGTGAAGAATGCCTTCCTACATGGGCATCTTGAAGAGGAGATTTCTATGGAAGTTTCTCCTAGATTTGAGTCTAAAGGAGGAATGGTGTGCAAGTTGAAGAAAGCTTTATACGGTCTAAAACAATCTCTAAGAGCTTGATTCGGGAGATTTGCTAGGGTGATAATTACCTTAGGTTACAGACATAGCCAGGAAAATCACACTTTGATTGTGAGACACTCAAAGGCAGGAGGAGTAACGGCATTGTTGGTGTATGTTGATGATACTATAGTGACTAGCAATGATATAGAAGATATAAAGAATTTGACATCAAGGAGCTCGGAAGTTAAAGTATATCCTAGGTATTGAAGTAGCTTATTCTAAAAGGGTTTCTTCAAATCACAACAAAAATATGTGATTGATTTGTTGAAATAAGCTAGAAAACTGGGATGTAAACCGGTTAAGACACCTATTGAGTTTAATCATGGCCTTTGTGAAGCTCTAGAAGACACTACAGTAGACAAGAGTTCTTATCAGAGATTGGTAGGGAAATTGATCTAATTGGCACATACGAGACCGGCATCGCTTTTGCAGTTAAGTGTTGTTAGCCAATTTATACACAATCCTAAAGAGATGCATCTCAAGGCCGTATATAGAATTCTCCAGTATCTAAAAGGTAACCCTGGAAGAGGACTTTTGTTTAAGAAAAGAGGAAGTTTGACTCTAGAGGCTTACACAGATACAGATTATGTTGGATCACTTAATTGACACAAGATCAACCTCAGGCTGTTGTACCTTTTTAGGAGGAAATCTTGTCACCTAGAGAGCAAGAAGCAAAGTATAGTAGCAAGATCAAATGCAGAGTTAGAATTCAGGTCAATGGTACTAGGAATGTGTGATTTGTTATGGTTGAAGATAATTCTAGATGATTTGAGAATAAACTAGGAAGGACCAATAAGATTGTACTATGATAACAAGTCAGCAATAAGTATCACTCACAATCCTGTACAACATGATCGGACGAAGCACATTGAAGTTGACAGGCACTTCATAAAGGAGGAATTGGACATTGGGTTAATTTATACTCCTCTTATCTCAACCAAAGATCAGTTAGATGATGCTCTTACAAAAGGGCTACCAAGCACCGTTTTCCAAGATATAATCAGCAAGCTTGAAATGGAAGATGTCCATTCACCAACTTGAGAGGGAGTGTTATCAGATGTGGTTATTGGGATACTAGTATCCCTAATTTTAGGATATGGTTATTGGGAAACTAGTATCCCTAATTTCAGGAATTATGTTGCTGTAAAATAGTTGCCTAATTTTAGGAATTAGTTTTCTGATTTGTATAGGTTTTTCTTTTAGTTATAAAGCTGTGTATTATAAAGCTCCTGGTTAAGATTCTATTCAGTGAATTAAGGAAGATTTTCTCCCAACTATTTGTGACACTAATGTAATTCAAACAAATATGAGAGTTTTAAAATCACATAGTAGTGTATGTTTTTAATATTAAAATCACGTCAAAAATACAAAACTAATATGATTAAAGATTTAGGTAAGACGCTCGAACTCTTTGTTAATAGGTCTTAAGTTTAAATAGTCTATAACTAGTACCTGCTCAACTCTCTGGCAATTTGGTCAATTGCTTATGGCCTCGCCAAGAGTCAAGGCTTAGGTCCCCAACCAACGATTTACCCTTTGTATTTACCCCTTTAATTGTTATTTTATATATATATATATATATATATATATATTTTTTTTTTTTTTTTTTTTTCCAAAAACAAAAACTAATATGTCGAAAATTTTAAAGAATGGAAAGTCACAGTAAATTCTCGGAAGTCGAAGTCGAAACAAAAATAGCCCAACTTTTGAACGTTGGCTGATTTATAACTGAACAAAAAAAATTTTGATTAATATGAGATGCTCTGTTGTTGCACTGCAACATTCCATATTTTAAATATCAAATCACTTTTTTCTGGACGTATTTTTTGCAGTAATTACCCTCCAACCTTTTTTCTTTTGTGTTGTCAAAATGACTTAATTATAGAACCATTAAGCTATCTCAATGGTAATATACTTCGATGGTCTACAATCAAGCTCAATGCCAAGAAGTCTTAGGGAATATCAGAGAATTTTCTTAATTGTTCTTATCATGGAGATCTCTTGATATCCTCAAAAGCCTGGAGGGAAGTTAGCAATAAGAGGGAGTCAAAGAGGTCCTCAAATTAGATACCTTGCTTATAACTAAAATACTTGATTCCATATTTTAATCATCCTCTTATCACTTTACTTTGTCATTTCTCCCTCTCATGATTATTTGTCTAACTTGAATATCAGAGTATTTTTGTAGGTAAACCCCTGGCGCCACTCAAGAAGTAGAACATCATAGAATGGAGGAGCAAGTAGAGCAGCGTTAGTGCTGAGAAATCTACTCCAACAAAATCTAATTTATATATTTTTTTAAAGGTTTAACTAATTTTTTAAATTAATTAAATGGTTTTGGTAAAGTTTTTGTTTAAGGTTGTACAATTGCTTTTGCTGCCTTGACTGTAAGATAATAAGAGCATGACATTTTGGGGTTTGGTAATGCAATTTTCTTTCTTGTCCTTATGTTTGGCAAAAAGTTGGTATATATTATAGTTTACTTTTGTATTCATCAATTTTGAAAAAAAGAAAGCTTATCTTCTAGAGAGCTCGTCTATAATGGTGTGGCCACCAAATATGACCCCACTTGCTGATATTGCCGCGATCATTTTGGCGTATATAATCGTGATATCATAATATATCTACGTCATTTTTCTTTGTTATTTTTTCCTCTTTTTTTAGAGTT
The DNA here is from genome assembly GCA_025403435.1 of Artocarpus heterophyllus. Lineage (NCBI taxonomy): Eukaryota > Viridiplantae > Streptophyta > Magnoliopsida > Rosales > Moraceae > Artocarpus > Artocarpus heterophyllus. The sequence continues at coordinate 19,265,545 of CM046330.1, forward strand.
TAAAGAAATTTCCAAGGTTCTTGAAAATGGAGAATTTGTTAAAATGACAATCTTAAAATTTGAAATTAACAAAATAATTTCGTTTGTTTTTTTTTCCCTAAACAATTTTGCAATAGTAGTTTCGAGACTGTGCTAGATCGCCATAAAGTCGCGTAAGGTTGGAAGAATTTGAAAAAAGGACAAAAAAAAATTCCTAAATGAAAAAATGATCTCTTTTTTTTCACAAAAAACACGTCTTTTTAGACAGGTAAATTGTTACAGTTTTTTTCAAAAAAAAGACGAAAATAACTGTAACGAAGAGAAGAACCTCAACAGAGTGAAAGGAAAAAAAACTAGAATAGTCTTCATGCCAAAAAAAGTATTTTTTTTTTACATCAAAAAATTGTCCAAAAATAAAGACCCATTTGTTTAAAATAATTTTTTTTTAAAGTCATTTTTTAAAATGTCCAGCAAGGTTGGTCTGAAGTCATTTGTATAAATTAAAAATTTTTGAAAAGTCATTTGCCAATAAAAATTTTTTTTAGTCTAATTTTACTAATGGCTCATGCAAAAGGTGAAGATTTATTAAAAAAAAAATAAAAAAGAAACAGAGAGAGAGAGTTGAGAAAAGAAGGAATTCAAAGCAAACCATTATGGATAGTGTAGGGTTCTCATTTGTCCGCGTAAGTTACATCAAGTAATGTTACATCCTAGAAAGTGGAAAGATTTTGTGGTTAGATTCTTTAATTATCTCGGAAAACAAAACAGAATAAAGGTACTTTTTTTTCCCCTCACTCGCAATTATGAATGTCTCATCTTTTTACTAACGATGTAACCTCTAACTTTGAGCAACTGGGAACAGAATATTCAAGGAATAAATTCTTGAAAGTTGGATGAAAATGACATGCACCAATTGTCCTTTAAAATGAAGATATATCCCGCTTCTTAACACGCAACTTATGTATAGATACATATATTGTCGGAGAATAGAGGATATAACGGAGATTCAATTTCTAGAAGAAGAAAATGTGTTTGAGGCGTATATAAACTATTTTTTTAAAGGTTTTATTTGTTTTTATTTATTTAAGTTTACGAAAGAGTTTAACAGTAAATTACCTTAAGATACAACAAACACTTGAACATAATATCTAACAACAATATTATGTTTCAGAACATCAAAAAAACTTTTAAAGTTTCTAGAGTTTAATAAATGACAGAAGTGTTATTTAATGAATGGACATGACAGATTTAATCCATACAACCCTTTACATATAGTTCTTTTTTTTATTTATAACAGTATCTATTCATATATTGATATAACTATTATAACGAATATATTTGTTGCTAATAGATGTTCAAGTTTGTATGAAAGTATACAACCAATTAATTCACCGATTTGGAACAACTCAAAAGACATAATTTTAACACATATTAGCTCAAACGGGCGCTACAGTGCCAGCTTGTCAGTGCCGTGGCGTTGAATCCACTACACCAAATTTAGTGAAATCTGTCGGGCTCTGCAACGCTGCCCTTTGGGAGCTGCAATCTGTCGGGTGCTGTGACGCTGCCCTTTGGGAGCTGCCGGTGCTTGTATTTCTTAGCACCGTGGCTCAATTTTGAGCGCCGTGACGCTCTGCGCTAATATTAAATTCACATAAAAATGTACTTTCATATTTTTTTCTGTGTCCAGTGATCTTCTAGACCTATTACAATCTCTCTAGCATATATATATATATACACGAGGCATGTCACTGCTTTTGTTTGATGTTAGATAAATTTATCCAATAATGATTTATCTTTTGTCCTTTTAAAAGCTTAGAGATAACATCTGAAGAATAAGAAGAGTAAATTAGTACTGTTAATCAGGTATGACAATAGGATAAGAAATTCAAACAAATTGATAATACAATTGACATAAAATTGACTGTATTTATTAAATTTTTTATAAAAATATAATATATTTAAACAAGTAATATTTTAAAAATAAAAATTTTAACAAATTTACTTCAAACAAAATGATACATATAATATTTACTATCTAAATTTACAAAATAAAGTATAAATAAGTGGATGAGATGAAGGAACATTCATATTATTTACGATACTCATAACAATATGGATATAAGTAATCTTTTTACTAAAAGGATGAAAATTTGGGTTGAACAAACATTATCAATAAAGCACAAAGAGAATTGTTTTTATACTTTTATGGATCACCTTGCGTGTCAATCTGCAAAAAAAGGGGGACAAAATCGAGCTTTATAAGCAATAATTTCGGTTCTTTTAAAAAAGCTATTTGTGTGAAATGTAGCCTTTTGATTGAGAATTGAGTACACCAAGTTTGTCATTGTTAGTAATTGAAATCTAAGCAGATTTATATCTTTAAGTTAGAAAGTACTAAATAAATTACGCACAATGGAAGGGAATAGGGCGAGAAGCACTAGCGTAGAGAGATGCTTGTGAAGATCATAAGAGAAGAAAAAAGAAAAGAGTCTAAAGCCGGTTAAAGTGCTCTATATTGTTTTTTCTTCCTTCATTTCATTTCTAATTTTAAAGAGTATTTGACAAGTTGGTTGAAACCAATTCAGTGTAAAATCCAGCAATGTAAAAACAAAAAAAAAAAATTGTTATAATATAAAGCTTTTATATGCAATAATTTTTGGACAAATTTTCAGTTCTAATAGGTTTTACCAAATTGCTAATAAGGACAAGAGTTTAATCCAAAAAAAAACATAATTAAACACGCATTTTTTAAGATAAAAAGGCGCACCTTTTTTTTATATAATCATAGTGGACTTTTTAAAGCAAAATATTGTTCATTTAAATATTTAACAAAAAGAAAAAAAGGAAACTCTCTGTCTCTTTCCCATTTAATTTTTTAAAAAATATATGAAATTGACTCACCAAACTCGACTTCTCCTCTTTCCTCTAGAGGAAAGTATTACCCTTGAAAAGAAAGATGGATAAGGAAGCTGCAGCTACAGCACCTCAAAAAAAAAAACAACAAAAGAGATTGGTTGATCCAGAAGGTATGGGTTGTTCCTTTTGTGGAGTTGTAGGACATAAAAAGAAGCATTGCATCAATTATCATGCTTCGTGTGCCAGGCAAGTTATGCTTCTTAATTTGGTTTGTTTTGAGGTTAATTTAACTTTGGTACCTGAACACACTTGGTGGATAGATTCTGGTGCAACCACTCACATCAATGTGTCTAGGCAGAGTTATCTGAGATGTCGAGAGCCAAATAATGGTGAAAGATACATCTATGTAGGCGATGGTAAGAAGGTTGAAGTTGAAGTTGAAGTTGAAGCAATAGGAAAATTTAGATTATTGTTAAAGACTAGATTTTATTTGGATCTTGATGAAACATTTATTGTACCATCTTTCAGACAAAATTTGATTTCTATTTCTGCTTTGGACAAATGTGGTTAGTCTTGTTCATTTGGAAATAGAAAATTCAGTTTATTTCATGATTCAAAATTGGTTGGATCCGGTTCTTTATTAGGTTACGATAATTTTTATTTACTTGATACAATTGTTTTATTTAATGAATCCCTGCAATTAAGCACTCGAGGTATAAAGAGAAAATTAACCAACGAGAATTCAGTTGTGTTATGGCACAAGAGATTGGGTCATATCTCTAGAAGGAGAATAGAGAGACTTGTATAAGACAAAATTCTCGACCTCTTAGACTTTACAAATTTTGATATTTGTGTTAAGTGTATTAAGGGGAAACAAACCAATAAAGGGAGATTTGAAACCAACAGGACTTTGAATGTCTTAGAACTTATACATACAGATACTTGTGGGTCATTTCCTATGGCTTCTTAGAATGGTCAACAATATTTTATAACGTTCATAGATGATTTTTCTAGATATGGCTACATATATCTCATGCATGAAAAGTCACAGTCACTGGATGTGTTCAAAAATTATAAGGTTGAAGTTGAAAACTAACTCAGTAAAAGGAATAAAAGCATCAGATCTAACCGTGGTGGTGAGTACTATAGTAGATATGATGGTTTAAGTGAATAACGTCCAGGACTATTTGTTAAGTTCCTAGAGGAAAGCGGTATCGTCCCACAATACACCATGCCGAGTTCGCCCACTATGAATGGTGTTGCTGAAAGATAAAATAGGATGCTTAAGGACATGGTGAAGAGTATGATTTCTCATTCTACCTTACTAGAATCACTCTGGGGAGAAGCACTTAAAACTGCAACATATATCCTTAATAGAGTTCCAACTAAAACAACTATTAAAACCCCTTACGAACTTTGGACGGGCAAGAAGCCTAGTTTAAAGCATTTGCCTATTTGGGAATGTCCAGTTGAGGCAAGGCCTTATAGGCCTAATGAAAAGAAACTAGACTCAAAGACAGTAAGTTGTTATTTTATTAGGATACCCTGCAAAATCTAGGGGGTACAGATTTTATGATCCCTGCGACTAAGTAGATTTTTGATATGGGAAATGCCCGATTCTTTGAGGATGTCAAGTTTGCAGGGGGAGCTAAGGTTAGGGATTTTGACTTTGAAGAGGAACATGTTGATATTCCTATAGTTGTTATTGACATTGATCAGGTTCCTATTCCTGACATTGTTCAAGAAGCAGATCCAAATCAAGACAATGTCGAAAAATCTCCCATTCCAGAGATCTAAATCAAGACAATGTCAAAAAACCTCCCATCCAGAGATTGTTCCAGAAGAACAAACTCTACTACCTTAAGAACCTATGCCATTAAAAAGATTCACTAGAGAAAGGAGAAGTGAGGTGACAGATAATTACATTGTAGTGCTCCAAGAATATGAGTTTGATATTGGTGTGGTGGAAGATGATCCAATCGACTTCCCTCAAGCCATAGAAAGTTCTAGATCTCAAGAGTAGATTGATGCCATGAATGAGAAGATAAAGTCTATAAAGGACAATGACGTTTGGGATCTTGTCTCATTGCCTGAAGAAGCAAAACCCATTGGTTGCAAACAAATATTTAAGACCAAAAGGTATTTGAAAGGCGATGTGGAGAGGTATAAGACTCATCTTGTCGCTGAAGGCTTAACACAGAAAGAAAGCATCGATTATAAATAGACTTTTTCTCTAGTTTCTATGAATGACTCTTTCAGAATTATAATGGCATTAGTGGAGCATTTTGATCTTGAGCTTCATCAGATGGATGTTAAGACTGTATTTCTCAATGGCGACATTAATGAAACAATCTATATGGTGCAACCGGAAAACTTTGTGTCAAAAGATGTAAATAAGATGGTTTGCAAACTAAAGAAATCCATCTATGGGCTTAAGCAAGCTTCTCGTTAGTGATATTACAAATTTCATTAGGTTATCATCTCATTCAGTTTTGAGATGAATTTGGTCGATGATTGTATATACCACAAGTTCAGTAGGAGTAAGTATATTTTTCTAGTTTAATATCTCGATAACATTTTGCTTGCCAGCAATGATATACGCTTGTTGCACTAAACCAAGAGATTTCTATCAAAGAAATTTGAGATGAAGAATCTTGATGACGTCTCTTTTGTGTTGGGTATACAGATACACCAGGATTGCGCTCGAGGTATTCTTGGATTATCACAAAAGGGCTATATCAAAAAGGTTCTCAAGAGATATGGCATACATGATTGTAAATCAGGTGACACCCCTGTGGCTAAGGGAGACAAGTTTAGTCTCAATCAGTGCCCTAAGAATGATTTTAAGGTTAAGAAAATGTAGAAGATTCCTTATGCATCAGTAGTAAGGAGTCTAATATATGCTCAGGTTTGTACGCGTCCGAATATTACATACGTTATAGGGATGTTGGGCAGATACTTAACGAATCCTAGAAAGGATCATTGGGTAGCAGCTAAACGAGTCTTGAGGTATTTATAGAGAACAAAGGACTACATGCTCACAGTATCGGATGTCAGAACAGCTTGAGAGCATTAGGTATAAGGACTCCAATTATGCTGGATGCCAAGATAGTATGAAATCTACGTCGGGCTATGTCTACCTTTTGGCTAGAGGTGTTGTCTTCTAGAAGAGTGCTAAACAGTTTCTTATAGCATCTTCTACCATGACGACAGAGTTTATAGTAGTGTTATGAGGCGTCCAATCATGAATATGGCTGTGAAATTTTGTCACGGAGCACACATAGTGGATGGTATTCAAAAACCACTCAAGTTATTTTGTGACAATAAGTCAGCAGTTTTGTATTCCAACAACGGTAGGAGCTTGACGAAGTCAAAGCATATAGAGATCAAGTTCCTGGTTGTGAAAGAAAGAGTTCAAAGTGAACAGTTATCTATAGAGCACATCGGTACAAACTTTATGATTGCGAATCCGTTTACTAAGAGATTGTCACCCAAAATGTTTCATGAGCACACTGCTCGTATGGGTGTCATATCATTTTAAGATATTCAGTTTTAGTGAGAGTTTGTAATTTTAGATACTTTTATGATATAGACATATTTTCAGTTATTTCAGTTTATGAACATTTTGAGGTTATTTTCTATAGAAATAAAGTTTTCGGTTTATTCACACTCTGATTTTGGAATGGTTTGATCTCATTAAGGTATTAAGGTGGATCAGTTGAAAATAGGTATGTTGATCTTGTTATTAGTTGTATTGGTATATGTAATCATTGATGAGTCTAGTTACGTCATATATAACGAAGTTCGCTTTGGTCCTATATTGATATGGTTCATGGACAAGATTGTTGAGATGCATAAGGTTTTGATAGCAAAATTCATGATTTCATAAGGTATAATTCACATTTATAAAGTTTCATATATAGTCCAAGTGAGAGATTGTTGAAATTAATCTAATATATGGGCTAATATATTAAATAAATGTGAATTAAAGGCTATCAGATAAGGATGCCCAATTAAAAGTGATCAATTTGGGTTTTGGGCTTTTAATGCATCATCAAGTGCGAATCTCCTATGTATAGAGACTAAAATGTAATTACTGATTTTATAATGGGCTAAATTAGTAATTAAGAATAACTGTTAAGATTTAGCAGTTATATAAAGGGGTTGTGGTCCCCAAGTCAGTACTTATGTTATTTTTTTGCTCCCTATCTACAGAGAAATTACAGAGGCATTGTTTGAAGGAGAACTTATATACCAGACTTAGCAGATCCTCAACCTACAGACTCAAGAATCATATTCAATCTATGGATTCAGGTTAGCTTTCACATCTTATTAATTTTCTCGACGATTTGACATGATTGATCTGTTGGGGAATTAGACGACTCTTAATTCCAAGGATCGCAAGAACGAACAATTGCAGAAAATAAATAGGAGAAAAGAAGAAAAAGAGACACCAAATTTTTATACAGGTTCGTCCAAAATTGAGACTACGTCCTGTTTCTGCCGCTTGCAGATTCCACTATAATGAAGGAGATTACATATTACAAGAGCAATTTCTCACACACTCTCAAATTGTGCTTACCAAAACTCTCTTCTATCTAGCACCCTGTGGGAATTTTTCTCTCTCAAGGATGGAGCTCTCAAGAATTATGTCTCTCACAAAATTATGCCACTCACAATTTTCATACACACCCAACCCTAGCCACATTGTGTCCATTTATAGTCAAAGGAGGAGAAAAATAGCAACTAATAGAAAACCCTAGTAGTTTATCATTTTTAGGGCCTTTGCTCCTGGCGCCTAGGCGCCATCCACACGCGGCCTAGGCACCCTTGTCCCGGCGCCTAGGCGCTCTCCACTTGGCGCCTAGGCGCCCTTGTCCCAACGCCGAGACGCTCTTTTGCCAGAGCTGCGGCGCTTGCTCTCTGCCTCCGAGGACTGCTTTTCTCTCTTTTTCTTCCTTTTTACTGGGGTGTCGACTTGATTTGGCTCCACATCTGCAACATGATCCTAGGTGATGATAGTTTTCATCACATTATTTTGTTCTTAGATTATCTAATTTTTTTAATTAATTAAATGGCTTTGGTAAAGTTTTTGTTTAAGGTTACACTTGGATGAAAATGACATGCCCCAATTGTCCTTTAAAATGGAGATATATCCCGCTTCTTAACACGCAACTTATGTATAGATACATATATTGTCGGAGAATTTGAATGTATAGAAGATAGAATAGTGATTGAATTTCTAGAAGAAGAGAGTGTGATTGAGGCGTGTATAAACACTTTTGTAAAGGTTATATTTGTCTTCATTTATTTAAGTTTGCTAAAGAGTTTAACGGTAAATTACCCTAAGACGCAACAAACACTTGAACATAATATCTAATAACAATATTATGTTTCAAAACATCAAAGAAACTTATAAAGTTTCTAGAGGTTTAATAAATGGCAGAAGTTTTATTTAATGAATGGACACGATAGATTTAATCCATACAACTCTTTACATATAAGTCTTATTCGTATATCGATATAACTATTACAACGGATATGTCCGTTGCTAATAGGTGTTCAAGTTTGTTTGAAAGCATACAACCAATGAATTCACCAATTTAGAACAACTCAAAAGACACGTAATTTCGACACATATTAGCTCAAACAGGCACTGCAGTGCCAGCTTTTCAGTGTCGCGGCGCTGACTCCACTACACCAAATTTGATGAAATCTGTTGGGCTCCACAACGCTGCCCTTTGGGAGCTACAATCTGTCGGGTGCCGCGATGCTGTCGTTGAAAGCTGCGGCCTCTATATTTCTTAGCACCGTGGCTCCAATTTTGAGCGCCGTTACGCTACGCGCTAATATTAAATACACATAAAAATGTATTTTCATATTTTTTATGTGTCCAATGCTCTTATAGACATATTACAATCTCTCTAGCATATATATATATATATATATGAGGCATGTTACTGCTTTTGTTTGATGTTAGATAAAATTATCCAATAATGATTTATCTTTTGTCCTTTTAAAAGTTAGAGATAAAATCTGAAGAATAAGAGTAAACTAGTATTGTTAATCAGGATGACAAATAGGATAAGAAATTCAAACAAATTGATAATACAATTGACATAAATTTGACTGTATTTATTAAATTTTTTTATAAAAATATAATATATTTAAACCAGTAATATCTTAAAAAGAAAAATTTTAACAAATTTACTTCAAACAAAATGATACATATAATATTTACAATCTAAATTTACAAAATAAAGTATAAATAAGTGGATGAGATGAAGGAACATTCATATTATTTACAATACTTATAACAATACGGATATGAGTGATCTTTTTACTAAAAGGGTAAAAATTTGGGTTGAACGAACATTGATCCAATAAAGCTCAAAAAGAATTGTTTTTACACTTTTTATGGATCACTTTGCGCGTAGATATCAAAAAAGGGGTACAAAATCGAGCTTCAGAAACAATAATTTCGGTTCTTTTAAAAAAGTCATTTGCGTGAAATGCAGGCTTCTGATTGAGAATTGAGTACAACAAATTTGTCATTGTTAGTAATTGAAATCTAAGCGGATTTACATCTTTAATTTAGAAAGGACTAAATAAATAACGTAAAATGGAAGGGAATAGGGCGGGAAGCACTAGCAGAGAGATGCTTGTGAAGATCATAAGAGAAGAAAAAAGAAAATAGTCTAAAGCCGGTTAAAGTGCTCTATATCGTTTTTTCTTCCTTCATTTCATTTATAATTTTAAGCAATATTTGAGAAGTTGGCTGAAACCAATTCAGTGTAAAACTCAGCAGCTTAAAAACAAAAAATTGTTATAGTTTAAAGCTCTTATATGCAATAATTTTTGGACAAATTTTTAGTTCTAACAAGTTTTATCAAATTGCAAATAAGGACTAGAGTTTCATCCAAAAAAACATAATTAAACATGTATTTTTTAAGATTAAAGGGCGCATTTTTTTTATATAATCATAATGGACTTTTAAAAGCAAAATACTGTTTATTTAAATATTTAACAAAAAGAAAAAAAAAGGCAACTCTCTGTCTCTTTCCTATTTAATTTTCTAAAAAATCTACGAAATTGACTCACCAAACTCGACTTCTCCTCTTTCCTCTAGAAGAAAGTATTATCCTTGAAAGTTCACCTTGACCGACATACGGAAACGCTAAATTCTAATATTATATTTGGTAAGATTGATGAAAAATGGAAAAGAAGACGTAGGGAAAAAAACAAGATAATTGAAAGGGGAGGGTTCTTCTTCAAAACAGGAGGAGAAATATTTAAACATGACAAATAGAAAGATAGGAGTGTGATTGGGGTCAACATTATCATTTGGTGTCTCATTGGTAGACCTAACGGATTCAAATACAAACCTAATTGTTAAAAATAGGATCCTAATATATATATGTGTGTGTGTGTATATATATATTGTCATTTGGGTTGTCTTGTTTTTGAAGGTTTTAAAAAAAAGTCTATATTTATGAAGGTTAGACATGATCAAATTTAAATCAAAAATAAAAAAGCATATGGAGCTCTCCTAGTATATTTACAGTAGGAGTTACGTATTTATATATATATTTTTTTCAAATTTCTTTCTATCAAATATAATTATATAGGAGGAAAATATAGATTTATATTTTTTTCTTTTCAAATTTCTATCTATCAAACAATTTAATATTTCCCTTTCAAAAAAAACAATTTAATATTCTTTTTTTCTTTATAGCTCTTGATATCGATATATTTCCTTTCACATTTCAATTTATCAAAGATAAGTTAAATGCGTCATTAATATTAATGGCGTGTTTACCTATAGAATTGAAGCAATTTCTTGTTTATTCTTTTTTATGGTAAAATGAAAGTAGAAATAGTGACCTCAAAAAGTTTTAAGGATTACTGTTCAAAAAAGATTTTTGGATTAAGAAATGAGATTGGCAATCTTTAATATTGTTCTCCTTGGCTTCTAATTCATCTTATTTAGTATCTAAACATATTTTCTATTTTTATTTTTCTATTATTATATTAGTAGTCATGATTATAATTAACTTTGAAATAAAAAAGTGATTACAAAAAATTAAAGATTAATTACAAATTTCTCCCTCAACTATAGCCCCTGTAATACTATGTTCCTCAAACTTTAAAATGTAAAATTTGTTCATTTGATTTATGAAATATTAACATGAAAAGTCATTGAATTATGATTTTGAACATAAATGATATAATATTAACAAAATACTATGGATTATTGAATAGTTTATTCTAGTGCAATCACATAAAAGTGAAAAAAATATTATTTGTTTTAAAATTTTCTTAAGGTTTTATTTATATTTTTAACAATTGAAAAATTTAAATTATATCAAATTTTTAATTCAAATGAACTTTAGATATGATAAAGTTATCAAAATACTCATATATTATGTGCTAAATCTTAATTATGTACTAAGTTTTATTAAAAGTTTTAATAAAAGGACTTTTTTTGGTTAATATTTCATAGCTTAGGGGGATGCATTTTACATTTTAAAGTCTGAGAGGCACAATGCTACAAGAGTTATAATTGAGGGTGAATTTTTAGTAATTAATTCTTTATTATTTTATTTTTAAATATTACAATAATTGTCATAATTACTATTAATTTCGCTAATAAGTGTACGGTTTTTTATTTATTGTAATAAAATAATTTATTTTAAGTTTTTAATACTTTATTTGCATTTTTTTCCCAAAAAAAAAAATAGTTACAAATTACAACTTCTATTTTCTCTTTTATTTGCACTTTCTTTTAGTTTTCGCCCCCAAAAAATAGTGACAACTTTTATTTTTACTGTCTTGATATTTTGGTAATTATAATTTGTATAATGACAACAGGTTTAATTCATTTTTCTAAAAAAATACATAATCTACTCATAAATAAATTTACAAACTACACCAATTCATTTCGATTTTGGAAAGTAAAATGTGTTGGAACCAAGCCGTATCAAATTTGACGAATTCTCACGAACGGTTGACCCTTGAGAGCCAACCGTGCAAACGCCAAAACGGTGTTTGTTTGGTTATTTTAAAAAATTGTCTTATTTTAAAAGTATTCAAGGGGAAAAGAAATAATTCCAAAGAGAAAAATTAGAAAGGAAAAGACAAAGAAAAACCTCAAAGAAAAGTCAAATTTCCTTCACGGGTCAGCCAAACTTTGCCAGTTCACAAAGCATCCTTTGAATTGAAAGTTGCACATTTTCACACATCCACTACACGCGCACTCGCCCCTGTCAAAGCCCCATTTTCTCTTCTCGTCTCTTCTCTTTCGTTTTGTTTTGTTTTGAAAGACCAAAAAAAAGAAAGAAACAAAGAAATGTCAAAAACCTTTACATCTACGGACAAATTTTCTTCAAATTCACCATTCGCTACTCCTCCGACTTAGCTCTCTCCTTCTCTCAATCCCTGACTCGTTAATCTTACTTGGGTCGTTTCAGAATTGCCAATTCTCTGCTCGAATCTTCCATGGATTCGGGCTCTGCTTCGGCGGAAAGCAACATCCGAGGAACACCCACCCACGGAGGGCGATATGTACAATACAATGTGTACGGAAACCTCTTTGAAGTTTCGAGGAAGTACGTCCCTCCTATTCGCCCTGTTGGGAGAGGTGCTTATGGAATTGTTTGGTAAGAAAGAAAATCTGATATCGTTTTCTTGGTTTGATATTTTTCGTTGTTTTAATTCTAATTTCGTCCGTTTTGTTAGATAGTTAGCTAGTAAATAAATAAATAAATAAAAATCCCTTGATTTGGTTGTAGAAGCAGGACGAGCTGTTTCTTTTAGTTGAGTATGAATCAGAGTAGTTTGGTTTTTTGTGATTCTTGAGGATGTTGGTTTGTGTTTAGATAAGTTGGAGCCATCTTGATGTGTATTTCTTTTGTGGGTATTGATTTGTTTTATTATCATTGTTTTCTTCTGCTGTGGAACTGAATTTAGTTGTAGGATATCGTGGTGTGTGAATTCTTGTTGATTGTTTGAGAATTTTTAGCTGCGAAGAGTGCAGCAGGAGTTGAAAAGAGTTGAATTTATGGTGGAAGTCTAGTTCCTATTGGGGATCTATATATATATATATATATATATATAGAGTTATGAAAAGAGCTTGAAGGCTAGAGTGTGTGTGTTTTTCGGGCTTATAGAGGATTGTTGTCTCGTGCAACTAACATCTTTTTTTATTTAATGACTTGTTCTTGCATTTTGGTTCACTTTGTAGCCAAAAATTTAATGGGTAGAAAGGTTGAGAAAACATTTGTTTGGACAACATTGAGTGTGAGGGCCACACATGGGCATCATTTTAGGTCTCGGGTGCAACCACTTCCTATATGATCTTTTCTGCAGTTAGATAACTTATGTAGTAAGTTACCAAGTTAGTAGATATGCCAAACCACCTGCCACCATTTTGGGCCCGTACCAATTGACCAAATGAATATGGTTTCTAGAAAACCTGAAACTTAACAAGAACACCGTATGTAACTATCATTTTGTAGAAAATCTAAAACGTAACTTGCAAGGAGATGGTACAAAACATCGGTTAATGGACTACGACACTGTTAGAAATGATAAATTAAAGAAAAATTTTCATCATCTACTGCAAAAACTGATACTATTAGTGTCTTACACAATGCATATTTCCTTTGTAATTATGAATTCATTATTGTACTCATCACCTATTTATTTGACTTTTGCAGCTTTTTCTGTACTCCAAAGAAATACAATAAGAAGAAGGCTCTTGCCAATTGCTTGTGTGGTTGTTTTTTATTGTTATACATATCTTACTGATCAATTTATTTATGTTTCTTGATAATTTGAGCATCTTTTTTATGTTTTCTTTGAAATCAACATTTTCCCAGTTTGTCATTTCAACTCATAAGTGAGAAATTGTTAATTGAAAGGATGGAAGCAAACATGTGATGATGCAATTTAATTAAAAAATAAATAAATAAAAACATCGTTGAGAGTGTCTCCCATTAGCTATTGTGCTGGTTTTATCATTTGCATCGTGTCTTTCTTCCTGTCCCCTTTCTCTTTTTTCTTGCAGTTCTCATTTCATGAAATTGGTAGTGCTGACTTTTATAGAAGAATAAAGTGTATAGTACTTTGGGAATTTCAATTTGCACTTTTATTCTCTCTTCTTGTAACACCAGGTTGTGTTTCATGATTGGCATGCTTACTCTTGATCCTTGTATCTGTCTTTTCCTTTCTTTTGGTTTTGACCATTTCTCTTTCATTTTTTCCTGTGTTATTAACATCCGGAAGGAGGATAAATTCTTTTCATGATCTTTAGTGCTGCTGTTAATGCGGAGACACGTGAGGAGGTTGCCATCAAGAAGGTTGGTAATGCATTTGACAACAGAATAGATGCCAAAAGGACTCTACGTGAAATCAAACTTCTTCGGCACATGGACCATGAAAATGTAATTCTCTGATGTTTTTGAATAGAATACAACTTCCGGTTATGTTTTTATTTTTTTGTTATGAGAAATTTTGGCACTTATGTGTAGCAGTACGAATGTTCTTATTACAAAAAAATTGGGTTTTTGACTTTGTATTGCCCGCTTGAGAATATGTTTTTGTTTAGTTATTTTCATCATTTATGTATGTGCTTAGATAAATCTGAAATGTCATGCTTGGACAGAAAGAAACAATATTTATTTTGTGAGCATTGCTAAGAGTCCACAATGCAAATGCAAGACATCTGTTTTCTTGATGTCTGGGTCCAGAAAGGGTCATCTGGCCATTAATCTTCCCCGTTGTTGTTGCTTGATAAAATCTCTAATCAATTTACCAGGGCCGTGTTTTCATCAAACTTGTTTACAAAAAATGGCCTCATAAAATGCTATTTTTATTTTTTATTTTTTTTCTTCTTTGAGTCTTATGCTCACCAGGTTGTTTTTTCTTGATTACAGGTCATTTCGATCAAAGACATCATACGGCCACCACAGAGGGAGAACTTCAATGATGTCTATATTGTATATGAATTGATGGACACTGATCTCCATCAAATAATTCGTTCCAACCAGTCATTGACAGACGATCATTGTCGGGTTGGCTTTTCATGCATTTTTCCGTGCATATAAAATATCATGTTTGGTAGACATTTTAATCAAGCATTATATCTTCTATAGCTATGAAAAGAATTCTAATCTTCTGTTTACAAGTTACATCCTATTCTATCATGAGATAGAACATTGAAACTTATAACCTCTAAATTGATAATGCTTGCATTTAGCTTTTGTTGGTATTTGGAAATTTAAGCAATGCGTAGCACTGATTGCAATGTTACATCATACATCAAGTTCAATCTTTAATTGAACATTATGGACAAGTGCTTTTTACGGAATTGTTCAATACTGCCAGTCATAGGAACCTAAATTTTATTGAGAATATGAAAATCTGATACTCAATGTATTCATACATGCGTTAATTTTTTATGCACAAGCTTGTTGTATTTGGATGATAACCACGCATGATAAAGGTGGACTTGATTCTTAAGACCACTTTGTATCTGCAGCTACCTGGAGATGCTTTTTGTGAATGATTATTTCATGTGATAATCATATATCCTTAGTATCATCTAGTTCTGGTATCTTATCTGCTGCTTTCATTGTCTGCTGACCTATTTATCTATGAGATGGCACTTTTTTTAGTTTCAAGTGGTTTTGGTTTGTCCTATTCCGAATGCTAATATTGAATAGTAATTTTTTCATGTATGGAAACAAGAAGTGAAATAAAGATAAACTCCCATGTAGGATTCATCATCTTATAGGCTATAGCAATGTCCATGTTACTTGTGTCGAGCTTTTGTTGATTCTCTTGTACTATCTTCTATGCAGTACTTTCTGTATCAGTTGTTACGAGGACTCAAGTATGTACATTCGGCAAATGTCTTGCATCGTGATCTAAAGCCCAGCAATTTGCTCCTGAATTCTAATTGTGACCTTAAGATTGGAGATTTTGGGCTTGCAAGGACAACTTCTGAAACTGATTTCATGACTGAGTATGTTGTTACACGTTGGTACCGAGCTCCAGAGTTACTTCTTAACTGTTCAGAATACACCGCTGCAATTGATATATGGTCAGTGGGTTGCATTCTTGGTGAAATAATGACCAGACAACCCCTGTTTCCTGGCAGAGATTATGTTCATCAGCTTAGACTTATAACAGAGGTATGGTTTCTAAAACTTTCTTACCGACTATAGACAGATTGTTTTTGCCTTAGCTTTTCACATTTTGAATATTGTAATTATTTATATATAAATATATATAGTACTTGCCTTTTGATCTAAATGTCACTTTTGCTTTTCAATCTTGTCCATTTTACTTTTCTAACCATAATAATTTCTTATTCATATATAGGCTGTGCTAAAATTATTTGTGATCGTGGCAATTTGTTAAACATTGTTATTTCTCTGAGCAGCTCATTGGTTCGCCTGATGATGCAAGCCTTGGGTTTTTACGAAGTGATAATGCCCGAAGGTATGTTCGGCAGCTTCCGCAGTACCCAAAGCAACAATTCTCTCTTAGGTTTCGCAACATCTCTGCAGGTGCTGTTGATTTGCTAGAAAAGATGCTCATCTTTGACCCAAACAGGCGCATTACAGGTATACCAAAAATTTCTTTAAATTGTAAGAGAGGTTCTCAAATGGTTAGGAATATCTCTAATTATCTTGCTTTATGAAATGTATGTTCAAAAACAAAATTTGTACTCACATGGGACAAACTGAAAATAATTTTTGTTGTGAAGCATATTAGAATCAATCTGTGTGCTGATTAATTATTTAATCTCCCTTCATTCTGCATTATCCTGATTAATGATTAATTTTCTTCCTGTCAATGTCCTTGTGTCCTAGTAGCATCATTCACTTTACAAAAGGATAGATGTGACCATTTAAGTCCCAAAAATGCTTGGGGCCACCGTTGGTGTTCAACGCCACACATTAATAGAAGGTAAGCCATGGTTTTGGACCACCTTTTATTAGTGTGTGGTATTGGACGCTACAAATGTCCCCTAGCATTTTACTTTAGGTTCTATGTTTATGCCTAGAGAGGATCATAATGAAAGTCATGATTGTATATTTTATCCTGGTTTTTGCAGTTGATGAGGCTCTTTGCCACCCGTACTTAGCACCTCTTCACGACATCAATGAGGAGCCAGTCTGCCCTAGGCCTTTCATTTTTGATTTTGAGCAACCGTCTTTTACTGAAGAGAACATCAAGGAGCTCATTTGGAGAGAAGCTGTGAAGTTTAACCCTGATCCAACTGATTGAGGATTATGTGGTATTCTGTTGTATACAATTTAGAAAATTACCCAGTTAAGCGATTGATAACGACAATCATAGACAGCGGCAGATCCCTCCAAAAGAGGTGAAAAGCACTGTTCTTTGCATAATTGGGATTTTTCTGAAGAAAATATTATTGTGAGATGTCATTCATCATCACCATTATCGGACACATCCTTGGATTGGATGTCTGTAACATTCAACCTAGTACAAAGACATTCAGTAGTAGAATAGTTTCAAGGTTTGCCTACTTTACAGAGTTCCAGTCCCTCACTGTTGCAGGGTCGCTCTTTTATTGTAGTCTTCCGAGCTTAGTGTAATAATTAAGGCCCACCATTTTTCTCTTTTCCACGTTGAGGGGTGCTTGGAATAAACTTTTGCATTAATTGAATGCAATCTGCGCGTATTTTGTGACCATCTTATGGTTGTCTTGGGTTAGTTTGTACGCTTTGAAATGATGCTTCACTTGGCTATTTTATCTGTCATTTTATCATTTTCATGTCCTGAAAATTATTAGTTTCAAGAACATTTACAGGCATCAGTTCAATTAGCTTATATATCAAGTACTTTTGATGAATTGGTGACGTTTTTGTGACTATAGTTTTAACAGATATACTGATACTAACAGCTGATATTATGTGAAAAAGAAAAAAATAATAATAATAAACAGTGGTGTAATTTCGACTACTAGACTTGAAATCTGTTACTAAAGTCATCCACATAAGAAGCTATTTTCGAAAGTTGTACTGCAGAAATACAAGTGACTGTGTTGCCACAGGATTAGAAAAACAAGAAGGAACTTAAACTTAACTGGCCCTTGCAGTTTTTTGGTAGCATAGTAGACCAGCTCTTTCCCTAGAAACATGGCCAAGAGTGCTTGGACACACTTTATAAACCCTACACAAGATAACTCATCCTATAGCTGCATTTCTTGAACTTCACCAAATCAATTGGGAGGTCATCGGCTGGGAAATCACAGGCAGTGATCTTCTCTGCCCCGTGATTGGGCAAGAGATCACAAGGCGGTGGCGTCACCCCGCTGGTGATCCCCTCCACGTCGGTGCAGGTCCACTTTTGCTTCTTCGACTTGGCTGCCATCCCAATGGTGACATTCGAGATGCAAATCCCGGTGAATGGGTCACCAGTGATGCCCTCCAGCGTTGCCGCCATCGACACGTTGTCCGCCACCATGTCACGGTAGTTGATGCCCTTGATCTCAGGCAGGGCCTTCGGGTTGTAGTGGTTGTCGGCATGGGCCTTGTAGTTGCCCGTCATCCAGAAGGCCCACTTCATGGTGTGCATGGTCATTCTCCTCACATAGATGTCCTTCACGAAACCACCTCGCCCTACAGCTGTCTTGATCCGAACTCCTGATTCTGTATGAATGGCCACGATGTCTTCTGCCCTAACGTCTTGGATCCCACCCGACATCTCACTTCCCAATGCAATGACTGCGCTGTAGGGGGAAATGCACGTGAGCCGCCGGATGATGAGGTGCTTTGTGGGCCATCCAAACGCTATGCCGTACTCGTCCCAACCGCTCTTAACGGCCACGCAGTCGTCGCCAGAGACTATGTAACAATCTTCAATCCGGGTGTTTGTGCAAGAATCTGCAATTAACAACACAACATTTCTTATACTTATGTAAAATATGTACCTATTTCATGTGTGATTGTAGGAATCAAATAAATTAGGCAAGTGGGACAGGATTTTCATCGGTATTCTACAAAATGGTAGTTAGGGGGTGAGTAAATGTTAAAGTTCACAAGGGACAAACCTGGGTTGATCCCATCTGTGTTTGGAGACGTTACTGGAGCAATGATGGTGATGCCTTGAACGAGAATATTGCTGGACAAAACATTAATCATGGCCAATAGTTGTGTGCTAAGTAGCTAACAAAAATTCGTAGAATCCATGATTACCTTACACTAGAAATACTAGTGAAATCCGAAGTAATTAGTGTAAGATTACCTGCTATAAACTGGATGAACGTTCCAAAATGGGGAATTGAGGAGCGTTAGATTTGAAATCTGGATATTGTCTGAGAACATGATCTCAATCAGGTGGGGCCTGGTGTACTTGAGCTTGCCCTTGTGGAATTGCTGCCACCAGGAAGAGCCCTGACCATCAATTGTGCCATTTTCCCCTGCAATTCAAGATGGGGTATGATAATTTTTCATAGGTTAATCAAGCTATTTATTTGATGTAACAAATATTTATTTTAGTGAAAGCTAGGTAACGCCTACTTAAGGTTTGATAAAATACCCGTAACGACGACATCGGTAAGGTTTGTCCCGAATATGAGACTGGCAAACCTTCCAGCGGCCGCATCCCTTCCTCGGCCGTAGGAGGGTAAAGGTTTGAGCACAGGCCACTCATTTATGTCCTAAACCAAATAAATTAACAAAAAACATTGTAAGCATAGATTTGAATGATTTCTCGTATGGTACATGACTATAATATTCAACAGATTTTAGTAAATCGAGATCTAATACAAGTTAAACGTCGTATCAATCAAAAGAGCCTACGCTGGAAATAGAGGAAATTTTGAAAGAGCTAGTACACATTTTTTGTGGTGTTTGATTTTCTCTTCTAAAATATTCTCTACTGTTTAAAAGAAAGAATGGTTTAACTATTTTGTTGCAATATTTGTTTTCAGTTGAATAAAATTGCAGTCGTAATAATCATGTATATTTTAATAGGTCCCATATTTGTTATACGTTGAAACGTGGTTGGACTGTAAATTCACCATCATGGTCCAGCACTCGAGGTGGGATTGTCGTAGAAACAGGTGTAGAAAAAAAAATAAAAAAAATCATTAGAGCCAGGCACAAGTTCCTGTTTGGATACATTTTAGTGCCGTTTATTTTTATTTTTATTTTTATTTTTTCTCTAGCTTCAAAGGATCTTACCTAAAAGAGTCTCATTTCACCAATTTATGGGCTTTGCCATTTCACAGTGAAATGAGAGGTCAATTTTGTATTTTTAAAATGACTGTAATTGACTTCGTTACACCGAACTCTTTTTTTTTTTTTTTGAAGGATACACCAATTTCTTTGACATCTTATTATTACGGTTAGTTAACTTACCACTCTAACGACCATCCTAGTATCATATTCAACATAGTGTCATATACAACATAATTCACACAAATCAAGCCGAGAATGTCTCTCTGTTTTTTTTTTTTTTTTTCTACTGTTAAATTAGTTAATTAACACATCTAGACAATGTCTGGTAGCTTCTATTGTATCGTATTGTAATATTGTATTGTGCTGTGTTGATAATACAAAACATGACATATTGTAGAAGGGATTAAATCGCATTTTCCTTTAAAAACTGAAGGGATTAAAGTGTAATTTTTTAAAAAATTGTGAGACTAGAATATAATTTTATAAAGATTAAAGAGATCAAAATATAGATTTTTAAAACTTATGGGATGAAAATGTAATTCTACAAGAAATTGAAGGACCAAAATGTAATTTTATTAAAAAAAAATTTTGTATTATGCTCGCTCAATTTGCCTAACTCCATGTTCGCTTGACCCTTGAGTCGACAAATGCTATTATTGAATTAAAATATGACTCTAATTTATAAATATTTTATATATGTTTCAAAATGGTATCATTAAAGTACAAAATATAATGTCATTAAAGATATTTTTAAAATATTTTAATTATTATGTTAAATTTTAATTTAATAATAAAAATTTGCATATGTATTATAATTTTTTCATAAAATAATATAATAAAATACATCAAAATATGGACTGTATTTAATAATAAAACATAAATCATATTAATTTACCATATACAAGATAATAGTCCTACCATACATTATATTAATATATTCTTATCTTATATGACGCTGTAATACACGCTCCACCAAGCATAACCTTAAAAACTAACGTAGTGTCATCGACTTTGGGGAGATGAGGTGTCTTTTTTTTTTCATAGCTACGACTTACAGCGACTAGTTTTTGCACAAACAATCTCCCAATTAGTTGAGTCCGAGATGGGGTCTTCACGAAATGGTTCAAAAAACAGAGTCGTAAAAAAATTGTTTTTGTAAATGATTATTTTTTAAATAACCCTAATATAAAAATATTTCAAAGACAGAACTATTTGATTTATTTTCTTTTTTTTTTTATGAGATTTATTTTCTTTTGTTTTATTACCAAGTCAGATTTTTCTAGTAACTATAGTAGTAGTTATCAACAATTATGATAGTGCATTATTATAATCACTGCATTTTATAGTTACTCTTGTTAATAATTATAATAACTACATATGGTAATTACTACCATTATAATAAAAGAAAAGTTATTAATACTAATAGTCTTTAAATTTTGAGGTATCTCTCTTTTTGTCTCTCAAATTTTACAAACCACTACTTTGTTATGTAAAGTTTTAGAACTTCTTATTTTGCTTATTGAATTTTAAAAATAATCATTTTACCTTATGAATTTTCAAGGCTTTATATTTTTGGTCCTTAAACCTCAGATTTTTTGTTCAAATGAACAAAATTAAGCCCACGTGATTTCCACTTAGGAGTGTTAAAATCTCATTTTTATCCTTACAAGTAACCCATGAATAAATCATATGAGCTTAACTCTATCTATTTGAACAGAAAATCAAAGAACAAAGTGAAGAGCTTTAAAAGTTTAAAGGGTAAAATGATAATTTTATAGTTTAAGGGTAAAGTGAATTTTGAAAATTCAAAAAATAAAGTGGTGATTTTAAAGTTCAAAGATAAAATAAAAAAAGAATTTGACAAAAGGGCAAAAAAAAATCCTAATTGAGGAAATGATTCTTTTTTTTTAATAAAAAAACACGTTTTTTTAAGCAGGTAAACTGTCTCAATTTTTTTCAAAAAAAAGACGAAAATAATTGTAATTAGAAAAAGAACCTCAATAAAGTGAAAAAAAAAAACTAAAACAATTTTCATGCCTAAAAAATATATTTTTTAACGTCAAAAAATTACCCAAAAAAATATCATTTGCTTAAAATTTTTTTTTTAAAGCTACTTTTTAAAACCCTCCTAAAATAAAAGGTATTTGGTGATCGCTTTTCAATGAAAATCCATAACACTTAACAGGAAAAAAAGAAGAACAAAAAAAAGACAGCGACAAAGCATTATGCAATTAACAAGAAAGAGAGAGAGAGAGACCTGAGAAGCGAGAAGAACAGCATCCTTGTGGAGATAAAGAGTGAAGTGGCTAACGAGGCTAAAGCTTCCAGTGAGCCATTTGCCTGCAGGGACGAAGAGCTGAGCTCCACCGTTGGATGAATACTCACTAAGATGATTGATTGCTTCCCGAAACGCCTTTGTGTTTGATGTTTTGCCATCTCCAACTCCTCCAAAGTCTGTCACTGAAGCACTATGACCTCTACAGTTTATGGCTTTGTACTCAAACGACTCCAAAATCCTTGCTTTTCTGCTCTCTGACCCTCTTATTACTAAACTCACAACAAAGACTCCTAAAACCAGTTTAATCACCTGAAAAAATGAGAATAAACGAATGAGTAAGAAAATTGATCTTCTAGTTGGTATAACTATAGTACTATATAAAAATATGTGTTCATGATTGTGATTTGTGTTTGTTTGGGAGGAAAATAGAGGGAAAAAATGTTAAAAGGAAAGAAGAGAGAAGAAATTTACTTGAGCTCTCACGGGTCTTCTCAATGATGACTCCATTGTGGGAAAAAGGGCACTTTGGAATTAGTTATGCTATGTTTCAAAGACAAATGAGGGATATATATACAGAGCATAAAGTGTTGATCATCTTTAGAATTTTTTTTTTATGCTCCGCAATTAACGCATTGTTTTAATGCTTACATGTGTAGATGTACCTGTGCATGTATTAACAACTATTTTTAACATGACAATAACAAAGGCTAAAGATTATGGGCCCTTTTCTTTAATTAAAATTGAGGTTCAATTATAATTCTTGCATTAAGAAGGACACTGTAAAGAAGCATTCTAACATATCATCTTATTGGTGTTTAACGTTCTCAGTTTTAACTAAAATTTTAGTTGTTACAATATAAAACTCTCTTTGAACCAATGATTTCAAACTACAGTTAGACTATTATCATATAAGTCTGATATGATTTTGAGATGATCTAACAGCTAAAAATATTTTCCACACTTGGATTTGTTTTCACCTCCAATCACAATTTTTTTTACTTTATTTTGTTTGAATTTTTAGAAAATGATGCTGCTTAGAAAGAGTATGTTAAAATTTGTTAAGGAGCACAAAACATGTCAATCTCTCTTTTGCTAAACTCTCATTTCTTGCATTTAATAGAGGTTATGATCCTGTTTTCAATACCTGCGAAGGAGGGCCGTCTCTGGTTGTGGTCCTGGCATTATTACTAGATTATCAATCTTTGTTTGCCCTGCACCAGAAAGAATTCAAGCAAAAAAGAAACAGAGGAAAAAAAAAAAAGAGGACCAAAAGAAAGCATTTCATCACATGCTACTGATGCTAAACAAGTACCCTTTTCGGTTACAAAAATTTAAAGATTTCATCTACCACCAGGTTCAGCTAGTTAGTACCTTGATTAAGTAGAGTTCAAAGGTGATCTATTCATCTAAGTTAACTTGTGTTTATCTCTTTCCCTTGCAAGAAAAACAAAAGAAAAAAAAAACTTACGTTTATGACTGAAATAAAAACAAAAGTATGCTAGACAAAAACAATTCTAACTAAAACTTTTAATTGTTATAGTATAAAACTATTATATATTATGATGATAAAAAAATAAGCTATAAAATAAAATTTTCACACGCAACAGTTTTCAATTCAAAGTTTTAACTTTAACTAAACTTCCCAAATGCTCTAAAAATTACACGATTATAACTCTTAAAAGAATAGGATGCTAAGCGAATTCAATCTAATTATGAGTCAATACTGGTCAAAAGACAAAATTTGGTTCTGTTTATAATCTCCCAAGTGGGACCATGTGTTAGTTAAAGCCACGTTAACCTACCCGTCCTAAAACTTTGACGTGCTTTCTTTGGCTATAGCGACTTTTGGACATGTGATAAGAACAGCCACTTCCTCTAATTTTACATATTTACTTACGTGGCATGTAATTTGTAGCTTTTTTAAAAATGGGAATTTTACAACGCCATCATGAATTTTATGGCTGTCTTTTTTATAATTATCTTAGTCATTAACTCAGCAATCACTATCTCTGCGACCAACAAGAACCACATCAATGTTTAGGTGATATCACATTTCCACATTGTACTGATTAATACTGATTATTTTAAAGTTAATTGAGATTACAGAAAATGGTAGCCACTAGTTGTGAGGAAACTTAGAACAATATTATAGGACACCCACACAAACTAGAAGGTGTGTTTTATAGCGTGGGGTGTACAAATAGGAGTTGTTTTTTTTTTTAATTAATTGTTGTAATTAGTACCGATAAATGTCTTCAAATATTTTTTAAAAACTCATAACAAGATCTGTTAAGAAAGAAAAGGAAAAAAAAATTATATGGCATTTGAAAAGCCGGTTTGAATCAATAGTTTGATCCTAAAATACTGTAGTAATTCAAATTTTGTGAGAAAAAATATTGTAGTAGTTGGTTCGATCTGAAATTTTTTTGTTCAAATCAAATTCCCATCTCGTTTGAGAACATAGGTTCAAACCTTTAAACCTAACAATAAGCAATTTAAATTTTGTAAAAAATTACAATGTAGCAAAATCAAGTCAAAACAAATATTTTTTATTCCAACTTATATTTCAAATGGCTCTTAATAATATACCACCGATGGAGTTGTGATTAGGGAATCTTGGAGAGTGTTTAAGGGTCCGTTTGTTGGGCATGTTTGAATCGTTTGTTGGATATGTTTGAATTGTATTAATTTAGATTTTTTTATTTGCGTTGTGTGATTTGAATTGGGTAATTTGAATTACAATCTGAATTGACGTTTGGATCTGCATTTAAGTGTTAATCTAAATAAAGAACAGAATTGGAATTTATGTTTGGATAGATAATAAAAAAAAGTTTTTAATTTATTGACAAATCCAACAAAATTTTAATGTTCATGATATTAAATATTTTACAATATGGATCTTGATTTATTGCCCTCTTTATTAAGAACGTAATGAAAGAAGAATCGTTTTAATCAGATATTAAATGAAAAAGTTATAAATTTTTTTCATAAATATAGGAGAGAAAAAAATTAGATTTTACAGTAATAAACGATTTGGGTTTTGGAGAGGAGAACTCTCAAACTAGGGATTTTGATAGATTTAAAGGATTTGAATGATTCGAATTTTGGGATGCCAGATACTTATCCAAACTACTAAAAGTGTGAGAATTTAGAGAGTTAGCCTAATTTACCAACCAAACAGCCTTTAAGAATATAGTTAAAACTAAAATACTATACCATATGAAATTTTACACTATAATAAATTTTTGTTTTATAATTTTAACTAGGTTGCCAAACGAAGCCTTAACGAGCCAAGGGTGGTGTTATATTTTTCTGTTCTTTTGGAGAGCAGTAAGTGGAAACCCCTCACTTTCTTCGACTTTGCATTCATCCTATCTCGTGATCACTCCCAACCTGCCAACATATCTCTCTCACTTTCAACTCAACCTCATTCTTTTTAGCGGTATTGCTGCCCCACTTCACGGGTGAGGAAATTTGTGGATCCCACCTTCCATGCTCCCATGTCTTGCGCTTCGTATGTTGGAAAGGAAGAAAAGAAAAAAGAAAAGAAATGAGTGCTATAGACTATAGAGCTACAATTGCAATGGAAGATCGAAGCGTGAAAAGCACTCTTTGTAGGAGAAGATTCTACTCCTTTTGACGACGTATAGATGTGATACGGGCTTCGCGATCATCCTGTTTTAGCTATATCTATACCGTAGCGTTTTAGCTAAATTTATAGCCGTTTCAAGAAAAAAAAATAAAAAATTTGTGGCTCCGCCGTTAATCCTCTCTCAAGAGTATAATATTATGACTCCGCAAGAGCATACTTCAGAACAAGCTCAGATAAATAGCACTCACGATGGAATTTTCTGTAAATAGGATTTTTCTTTTTTAGCCGCCATTGGACACCTAAGATCTCAAATATCGACTGGATCCATCATATTGTAATCAAAACATAGAGATAAGTCTTGACATCGAGACTTGTGGGAAAGACCTATTCGACACAAATGACAGAGCTTATCAACAGCTCAAAATCAGACTATGTAACTGTCGATGGACATAGCCAGTCCAACAATTAGGAGTAGTTAAATTAGGAGTAGCCGAATCTAACAGTTGGGAGTAACTTCCTACCTGAAATAAAGATTCCACAAGAGATTCTCGAAATATCTAGGTAGAGTAGTCAACTAGTCGACTCCAAATGCTGTAGTTATTCAGGACTAATATGAACTTTTGGTCATTTTTTAGTTGTTTTTAATAAATATAACATTCTTTAAAGGGTGAAGTTTTAACACTAATAGTTACAACTGTAAATCGTATAAAGCTCTCAATAATTACAATAAAAAGTAAAAAATTACTATATTATAAAGCTTAAAATATTAGTTATAACTAAAGTATCAAACAGAAGCATAGACTCTTTGTAGTTGATGATTCCCCTCTTTAATCTTGAGTTAACACGTGGACCATCGAATTTATATTCTCATATGTCAATTAATTTAGGTCATAAAATCTTTGGCGCCGGTGATAGAAGGTTTTGAATGAAAACCCCCAATAAAAGGTTCATCTAGGAGCTTTTCAACTTATCCTTTGTATTGACTGCATGACACGTGCTGTCACAAGGGATTACAAGTTGTGTAAGACAAAAACATCATCTGCTGCAGTTTTTATGGGTTTTTCAAACACAACAATAGTACATCTAAACCTAGAAAGAGCTTCACATCTCTCACATTCACTCACGGGAGCATTCCTTTGCTATATAACGTCCAAAGAACTTTTTTCCCTACTCCTGTTGGAGCCTTCTGGTGAAGATCGTCTTCAGCTTTTTCTCAAAGAAAAAAAAAAAAAAAAAGCTCAGCTCACGAGTCACATGAGCCTTTTGGATGCTGCATAATTATTTTTTTTCTTTTTTAAACAATACATATTTTTTCTATTTTGTCGTCTTGGAGTACATATTTGTTGTCCCATTTTTTTTTGTCTAATTAGCTGTTCCTTTTATTATTTGTTCAATACATCATTTTAGTTCAACAACCTAAATACATAAATAATAAAAGTAATTAAATAATTCACTAATATATCAAAATTTAATTGAAGGAACAACAAAAAAGACAGGAAAAAAAGGACAGCAAATCTTGATTCATATATTTGGGGAATTAGATTTTGAAACATCATCATAATTAGTTTGTAACAAGTATCATAATCAATCATAATGTGTTAGATTATTCTACAACAATTATCATAATTTGTTAGAATATTAGTCTCCGTCATAATTAGTTTGTTCTAAAGCAATTATCATAGTTTATTAGAATATTAAGAAACTATCAAATGAAGTGGATAAGTATCTAATAAGTATTATTATTTAGTTTTGCGCATAAAAAGGGATCAAATGATCTGAAATTTTGACAGAAAAAATTGGTTCCTTTTTAAAAAATGGATTCCTTGTTATCTCCTACCAGGAACAAGTTGTCAAGTTTATTTATTTTTCCTTTATTATGGGTTAATACTATTTTTAATCTTCAAATTATAGGACAAATCTTAAATTGGTCTCCGACTTTTAAACTGCCCAAATGAGTCCATCTGAATGTTAAAATTCTAACCAAAAGAAAAAAAAAGCTTGAGAATACCATGTATGTTTGGACGTTAATTTTGTAATTCTAAATGTTAAGGCGCAACTATTAAAATAAACCACATCTTTTTGTGTTGACATGTTAATAATTAGATAAATAAAGTCTAGTTTCGGGCATCTTAACTGCATTTGGTATATAGGTTTTGGTTATTTTGAGCCTATGGGTCGGTTGAATGGGCATTGGTAGGCATAATAAATAAATCGTTCAAAACAGTAAGGATGGTTTAATACGGACCAAGCTGTCAGTTTTGAAAACTTAAGCTCCACTTAAATTCTAATTTTTTGAATGATTTTTTATAGTAAAAACACTTCTCGATCTTATTTTCCTTTATAAATCATAGTTTTTCAAACATTAATTCTCTAATGTAATGTTTTATTCTCGTTTAAAAACTCTATATTGCAAACACTATTTCAAAACTATAGTTTAAACCATATAGGTATAAAACTACCCGTTTAAACCACAAAATTCAAAATCATACCATTCCGAACTTGTGTACCAAACAGATTGTTAATAGCTCCATGACTAGTTATGAGACGAGCTAAAAGTTATAAACCAAAATAAAATAATAATTCCCTAATGCATTAGCAGACCCACGTCTGAAGACTATGATCAGCATTCAGCAGCTTCTGCACTTTTTGTTGAAACTGCAATTCAATGGATATATTCTATAGAATTGTGATAGTGCGAAACCGGGACCACATTCTAGAAATTTGTTTTTTTTGGAAGAAAAATGGTCAGTTTAGTTGGTTTTTCCTTTAATTTAGTATTCCTTTTTGAGAGTTGCGCCTTTTTATTTTGCTTTCTATGCGAGTTCAACTGCCAACCGAAGCACGCCTAGGGCTCTAGTGGCATACCTTCTTGTTATCTTTTAGGTCACATGAAAACCTTGGGCATCTTTTTGTTTTTGTTTTGTTTTTGTTCTGTTTTGTTTTTTTTTGTTTTGATTTTTTTTGGGAAAAAAAAAAGTTTGGATATGCACACCCTATGGTTTGGTTACCATATATTCCTTGCTACCATTTTTTCCGTTCTTTCATTTGATTTGGTTTTGATTAGGTTAATATTATTATATAGGTTAGGCATTTAGGGAAACCACATTTTTTTAGCAATATATGGGTTCCACTTGTTAAATTATACAAACAACTTGTCAAAACTGAAGGGATGAAAAGAGAAATAAAAGAGAAATAAGACTCTTTGATAATCAAGTCAGAACATAAAGAGACGAAAATGACAGGCCTAGAAATCATATTCAAGCCTTCCAATTTTTAGTCCACTGATATTTGAGGCGAAGATTCATCTCATTAACAGCCGTCTTCTTAACAACACGAAAAACAAAAACCAAATCAAGACGAGCTGTGACTCGTATTTGTTAAAAGCTTTTCTGCGTGTAGTCAACATTCAATGTACAAGTTCCTTAAAACAGATGCAAGAAACAAAATGTTCCAACCTCCATGTAATTCTTCCACACTACTGTCTAGTCATATCTTGGAAGCTGCTGCCCAACACAGCACCATGCTGCTTAATAATCTGGACCGACCGCAGAAGAATATCTTGTTCTGTGGAGTAAAACTCTTCTTTTCTCTAGTATCAGGAATTGGAATTTCAAGCAGAAATTAAAACATAATACAAATATAACTACTAATAAGAATAAAACAATGTCTCCCATCAAATGTTGGCTCATCTATTTAATCATGTTTAATTGAATCCAATTAGTAAGCTAGAGATGATTGTACAAACATAAGGAATGAGGGATTACCATATGTTTGAGGTTGCAACCAAGTGTCAATTCCGCAAATGAACTTTCGATTCGGGACAAGAAACAGTATGGCGCCTCCTTTCCCAAGAATACCTTACAGTGTGATCTTAGCATACTGTTGATATCGTTTGCTATCTGAGGAACCTTGTCCAAATCAGTGATCTGTAGGGGAATTTTCGTGACAATGGCACGCCACTCAGCACGTGACTTGTTCACAATTACCTAAAAGTTTTACACAAGAGAAATGCTTGGCTATAGTCATAAATATATATGATTTATCGCAGCAATCAATTAATGAATCAGTCAAATGAAATATTTTTTCATAATATATAATCAAGAATAGGAAGTTAAGTGAACTTATTATTGGATTTCATTACCTTTCAATCATTGTAAAAGTTACAAGTACAAGAGATGAGTACAGTCGTTCTGGCTTGTACTAGATGAAAAAGAATAAAAATCCAATTTAACAGAATAATACAAAAATGTTATGGATTAGACGGTGAATGTAGAACTATAAAAGCGAAGTCAATAAACAGCCACCAAAGAAAGCAATGTGGAGAGAGATTTTTATTTCCCTAAATTTGGCTCACTCTTGTCTTTCTTTTTCTTTCTATCGTCGCATCTCCCTCCCCACTCATTCCTCCCTATTGCTTTTGTCCACGCTCTTATTTCTTGTTGCATCTTTGTTGAAGTCAAATGATCTTCAACAAAAGGGTACCTATTACCCGAAACCGACATAGGCAGGTAGGTAGAGAATACCTAGGGGCGCAAGACAACTCTCTGAAAGGAACTAAGCAAAACAGCCCCGTTACTTTGGGTGACCATGATGGCTTTATTTGTTGATGAACGATTGAACTTTATTCTGATTCTTGCAAGATGATTGATTTGGAGCTTCTTCGTCATTCTCTAGCACAACACTAGCTTTATTCGTTTACTTATTCTCTCACAATTGGATGGGAGGGTTCATTTGCAAATGGTTTCAATTGGGGTTCTTTGAAGGATTTGTAATCACTCACCCAATTCCTCACTTTATCTTCATGTTCTTTCTTTCTATCTTACACGTCTTTCTCTCCGTTCATTCTCCCTTTTGCTTCTCTCCACCCTCTTCTTTCCTGTGTTTTTGTTGAAATAGATGGCCTTATTTATAGGTGGCAGATTGAGACTTGCTCCAAATCTTGCTAAGCAACTAAGTTGAAAGCTTCTTTGTCATTCCCTAGCACCACAGTAGGCCTTTACTTATTCTCTCACACGATTAGATTGGAGCTTTCATTTGCAAAATGTTTAAAGCACTAGAGCCCCGAGAGAAGTCAAATCACATCCACAACTTTCAGAACAAAATAGTATATTTAATTAAAAAAAACTATATCTTATATTATTAATTTACAGATATTACAGGATGGAAGATAACGAATCCTACAAAAGATCCTTTTGATTTATAAATAGATGCAGCTAGGTTCATCTTCTGCAAGGAGCCAAAAAGGACCAGAGTAATAAAAAGTGGTGTTTAAAAAAAAATAATCCAAAAAGGCGTCTTTTATTTTGTTACTATTATTATTTTTTTCATCTCTAGTCACCACAGGTACAACATTGTTATTTAAGTTTTCATGCACATGGTGAATAAGTAGCATAAAAAGGCTTTTAAAGGATATAGCCAACTGCCATCGTATTAAATATGGACAAAAGATATGTGTGATTCGGATGAATTTACCTTACTAAACTTGGGTTAAAGTGAGGGAAGTGCTTATGCTGGAGCATCAAAATTTAACGATTGAAGTAGACCAAAGAAGACATGTGGTGATGGACATAATTGAACGAGTTTTATCCGTTGTGCAGTATAATTGATCAGTTCAAGTTTAATGCAGGCCAAGTGTAAGGATTTTCTTTCTGTGAGATGACAAGTTGCAGAAACCGTGAAGGAAATGACCAAAAAGAAAAATAGTACCCACCTGACTAGAAAACAGTGAATTTGGGACTATGACAGGAAATTTCTCAGCATTCAGTAATGAAGTGGTTGTAAGTCCCATTTCCACCACCTGACCTTCTATAGATCCGGCCTGTAATAGTGATTCTGTAAACGTCAGCAAGAAAATAAGTATCACAAGAAATAAATATTATTCCTGGATATCAGGTACATTACAGATTCCCAGTACAATTGAGTCACAAAGAGGGATTTAAAGAATAGAGTTTATTCCAATGAATCACATACACTCTTTTTTATTACTATTTTGGATCTCTCAACAGATTCAGTGCATCATCTTGGCACCCAAAGTGTGTTCCCAAACATACTCATTTCTCAAATTATTCAGCCATTTCATTACCAAGTTCAATGATAGCCCAATTAGTCAACATTTATATGTTTCGATGCCTAATTACATAGATAAATGTCTTAAATAACAAGAAATCGTGCCTAATTACATAGACAACTTGAAATCGGGAGACTGCCATAAGTGAATCAGACTTCATGGGTAGCAAAAATATTTCCTTACCCTGGCGTTAGGAATACAAGGTGGACTTCCAAATATTTGGGGCATATTCAGTTACTAGAATCTTTAGCAAATATAAGAGGAATAAAAGGAGTACGACATACTTTTATTGTATCTCCTAATGAGAAGGGCTTTGAAAACTGAATACTCAAACCGCTCAGCACATTTCCAAGGATATCCCTAGCAGCAAAAGCAGTAGCAACTCCTGCATTGAAGGCCGAGTAGAAAAGATCAGACTTCTAACACTTTCGGGCTGCTGAGCACACCGCAGAACAATCAAGCAAGGACCACGCCCTCTACAAAAGATTTGTAAGAAATTTCTACATGGGTGACAATTGAACCAGGGAACCAGTAAAATTAAAACCAAGAGTTTAGATATCAGGAGCTTAAATAATGTAAAATTAAAATAATATTAAGGTACATAATTCAAATCAAAATGCTATGCTTATTAGCCGAAATTATAAAGAACCAAGTTTTTCACAAAACGTAGGCCAAAGGATGGAGTTATAGAAGTGGTGAAGAATATATTCAGTCAACTTCTATTATGTTTCCGTCATGTGAAATTTAAGAAAATCTTTTACTGTGACCCTGTCTGTAAATCAATCTGTAACCCAGGATAAATAAACACGTAAAGCACAATGGAAAGTTTTGATGATTAAAAATTTCATTTGCAGGAATGTTCCTCTGATGTAAAGAACATAATCAATGAAAGATCGCAAAAAACTGGCAGCTGATACTGACCTCCTATGCCACCAACAGTGAGAACAGAATGAACAGCCACTCCACATGCTTCCGCTAAAGCCATTATCCCAACTACGAACAGGCCAACAGATGAAATTTTATCAAGAGCTAGCAACTTCTCACGATCAACACCTGCCACACTTGAACTAACCAATACACGAGCAAACACATGTGTTTTCCAGTGATGCAGAAACCAAACAAATGAAAGGATGACAGCACCCCTCCATGCTTGCGAAAGGTACTGCGATGCAATAGTGGTTGGTGCCACCATCTTGCAACTGCAAATCAAAGTCATCTTCACCGTGTCATGCAATTAATAGCGAATGTACGGAAAATCAAAGTAAAGATGATGGAGTGGCAAAATCGAGTATGAGACTAAACCGCTAACATTTCTGTGAATGCCATGAAGGTAATTAGATATCTCAATGGATCCTCCAAAGCACCCCAAAAGCTTTTCTCATATGGCACTACTTCTCCAGAGAGTAAAGCAGCTTCACCTTGTGATGCATACTTGTGAAATCTCCTCAACAGCCTAGGCATCACAAACCAAGCCAAAATGGTACCAGTAAATGTAAGACTAACTGGAACGACCACGTTTTTAAGATACGGGTATGAATTTAAAATCTGTTCAACATGAGGAGACAGTTCAGCTGAAGCTTCCTTAGCTTTCTGTCCTGCATGAGTCGCCGCATCTACTGCACTCTGCCAAAGATCCTTTATATTTTCAGGCCAATCATTTCCACCACCACTATCAGAAACTTTTACTTCACTTCCACCAGATGAGGCTGCAACTCCTTGGTCCACACTTTTACCGCCATTGCCACCCGAAGATGACGAATATGAACAATAGTTTGATAGTGGGTTTACGGGTACAAAAGGAATAGCTCTCCTAAAGAGAAAGTTTGATGATGGTGGTGAAAAAACATAATTGGGTCTGGTTGTGTAACATCTGACATCGATAAGAGACTTTAAACCCAATACTTTTGCACCATTATTTCCAGCATTGTCAAAGGGTTTTGTTTCTTTCACTTGGTAATTGCGCTTTACGAATGCATACAATGGCCTTAGATGTACTCCATCAGTGCAGTTTATAGATTTCATATAGCAGTTAAATGATCGAAACAATTCCTTTTTCTGAGAGAGATTGCTACAATTACCAAGTGATTTCAACATGGAGAACCTTAATCCAGCCATTAGAGCATCACAGCATTTGAAAAGAGTCTACAAAGACTTTGTTCACAGATTACTCTTCGACACTTTATCTGAAACCCTGAAACATAAAATCTACAAATCACTTGCAATTGAAAAACATTCTAGAACGAAATTCACCGAAATCAAAATTAAGTTTTTAATCATGCGACTAAGCAACGACTAACCAAACATTGATAATAAAACACATACGCAATAAGCATAAACCATAAACCCTTGTTTGGATGCTGAGAAAGGGAGGAGGAAAAGCCCCGAGAGAACAAACATTGAATTTTAACTTTCCTAGCAATCTAACCTTTAAAAGATCAAGAAAAACACAGTCCACTAAGCGAATCAGTTCCGAACTTTATACATCAATTTCTCTCTTTTGTTTTATTTTTTCCATTATTTTTCATGTATTTTCTCGGCGACCAAACACAAAATCAAGTAGTTGTTTATGGAAAGGATACCTGTTAAGGTCGAAATTGGGGGTTTACGCGAGCTTCAATTCTCCATAGAAGTTTCTTGTTTTGGGGGAAAAAAGAAAATGAAGGCGCCATAAAACACACATGTCTAGGTAGATGATCTTCCTCAGTTATAAATAGTATAAAATTTTTATATATTATATTAATAATAAAAAATTATTATAATTACAATAAAAATAATTATAATCAATATTTTTAATATTTTATCAAATATTCTATTCATTTGACAGATCAACAAATTCCCCGTAGAAGAATCCAAACACTTTATTTATTATTAGTTAAATTATACCTAATGTGTTTTATTTAAATTATAAAAATATCTCATGAATCAAAAC
The DNA here is from genome assembly GCA_025403435.1 of Artocarpus heterophyllus. Taxonomy (NCBI): domain Eukaryota; kingdom Viridiplantae; phylum Streptophyta; class Magnoliopsida; order Rosales; family Moraceae; genus Artocarpus; species Artocarpus heterophyllus. Next base: position 19,300,468 of record CM046330.1, read on the forward strand.
TAATCACACTAATATCCTTGATTATTCAAAAAAACAATTATAGAGAGAGCTCTTCTATTAGTTGATTATGCCATTGAATTTGTTTAAAATATAAAATTGCCCCTCCATCCGTTAAAAAACATCTTTTATTATTTATGTGATTTGAAATGACGAGCTTATCTTTTTTGATTAAAAATGAGTTTAAATAAGTTGTGCACACTCAAAACAAATTTTTTTCTTTCTTTTTTTTTTTTTTCTCCAAAGCACACTTCAAACTCAACAAAATTTAAACCAATTATTTATAGCAAAACTAAAACTAACTAATTTCAACAAAATAATAATTTAATTATAAAAAAATCTAGCCAAAAACAATCTCACTTCCTTTATTGCTCTATTTTTAATAAAAGATTAAAAAAATTACTACAAAATTAAAAAAAATAAATGAACAATATAAAACTTTAAAACTCTAAAAATAAAAATAATAACGTAAAAAACTGATAAAAACGTAAAGAAAATTGTCTCTTTCTCCTTCTTGTTTTCTCTCTTTCTCTCTCTCTGGGTGAAGCACAAGAATGTGAACGACGAAGGAGGGGTGATAGGGTGGGGCCTAATAGGGGTGGGGTCGACGGGGTGGGAGGCCCAGGTGGGGGGCCTATAGGTTGGCTAGAAGGAACGGGGAGGGGTGGGGGTGGTTGGGCTCGATGGGAAAGGGGCGGGTGGGGTTGGGCTGATAGGAAGGGGGTGGGGGTGGGGGTGGCTGGGCTCGACAGGAAGTGGGGGTGGGCCTGGTGTTGGGGGTCTCCAGGGGGTTGGGCAGATGGTTGTGCAAGGGTTGCTGGCAGCCGAAGGGACGGCCAAGAGCGAGAGAGGGTGGGGGGAAGGGCTTGTTTGGCGGTTGGCAGGGTTTTCTTTTCTTTTTTGAGATTAAATAGGGAATTTTTGTCAATTTAAACAAAAAATTAATAAGGTTAAGTTAAAAGGGTGTCAGTGTGATTAGTTTTAATTCAGAGGTATCTCTGTAATTTAGGTAAAGCACAAAAGTGCCAAAGTAATTTTCCCTTTATTTTTTCTAATAAAAATAATTAAAAAAACACTTTATTTATTTACTTATTGAAACAACGCTTACACGTTCCCTACCTTATGTCTACATTACTAGTCGAAAAGCTCTGCACATGCATATTAAGCATGTTAACAAAAATAATGAGTAAAAAAATTGAGGATGAAAAAATAAATATATATGAAAATAGGTCAAGAATGAAAAAAATATATATGTATGAAAAAAATAGAAGAATAGACAAGAGAGAAAGAAAGGAAATAAAAACCTTAAAAAAAAAAAAAAAGAAAAGAAAACGTTTTGGCATTTCAAGCACTTTGGAGCGCTGACCGAAACTCACTAAAATATTCTTGTGATTTCAAAAGATTGTTCTATGTGGAGTCTCTTAACATTTTAATCTTTGTCACTTAGTTTCTCATTTAAGATCTTACAACTAAATCTTCAAACTCCAATTTTCTTAACATTTGGATCCTCATTTTAAAATTTTGGATAATAAGGTCACAAAGTCTTATGTCTTGACACTTAAGTCCTAATTTTGAATATTTTTGAAACTAATTTTCCAAACTCTCATAACAAAAATCAAATTATTTATAAAATTTCATTAAACTTGACATTATATACGCTTATTCATAACTAATATCTCTAGGATATTGATGTGGTTCATATTTTAGAATTTTTACATGTTTATTTTGATTTTTAAAATTTTTATTATCCTATAAATTTATTTATGTTTTTACATTTCATTTTTTTAATATAAATAAAAGTTGAAAATAAAATTCAAGAGCTTTCAAAAAAAAAAAAAACAAATAAACTGGAGATTATATGTGACAAGTATGAAATCATATAAATCTGTCATATTTTAAAGGGGTAATGAGCAACATAAACTAAACAAAGACGGATAAAAGGTAATAGTCTAAAATTTTGAAAGGTTATTAAACATTTCATTTCAATAAAATAATTAGTTATTAAATACTTTAACGACTAATAAAATATTTAAAAACACTAATTTAAATTATTAATTTAAACTATTTTTAATTAAAACTATTATATTATATGAAACTTTACTGTTATAATTTTTTTTTTTTACCTTCTTATACATAAAAACTTTACAATATAACATAATTTTGATTAAACTTAAGAAGCCAAACACCTTACAACTACAACGTAAATGCCCCTTCCCCCACTCTCTTCCACTTTCTCTCTTTCTTTTGAAAACGTCATTTTCATCATTTTGCAGGCCGGCCATGGTGAGCTTTGAAGTCACGCGAACGCCATCGACGGAGCTCGAGGCAGCGACAATGACTTTTGTCTCTCTCTTTCTCTCTTCATTTTTCCTCGCGCCACCTCCTCTGGAATGCCATCGACAGCCATCAGAAACACCATAAAATGAGCTGTGACGAGGTCTCTCCTGGACAACTTACGAGTTACTCACGCCGAGTCGTAATAATGGAGCTCAGCGATGGAATGAAATCGCCATCGTACTGGTGCTCCCACTGGACTACAGATATGAGCAGATCTTCGCGCCATAGTCAAAGAAAGGAATTTGGCCGACGACCATTCGGACGGCGGCGGAGGTTAGCCAACGATGCGGGAGAGGAGTTTAACCCTCAGAGAAATAAATTAATGGGTAAAATTAGAAAATTAAATATTTAAAATTAAATTTGACCTTAAAATTAAATTTAACCTATTAATTACTAAGCTTTATAAATATGCTATTTAATATTTACTTATGCTGGTTTTAAAAATTGGCCTATTCGCTATAATTTCCTTATTTTAAATTTGTAGTTATTGGTAGGACATATTAATAGAAAAATGAATATTGTGATATATTTAACATCTTTTCCTTTTTAATTTTTTGTATTCAAGATCCTCTATTATAAGTTTTCTATTAATTTTTTAATAAGATTCTAATTAGTTTTGATCATTCTAAATTTAAAAGAATTAGAGGAGATAATTTTGTTTTTCCTTTCTTCCTCTTGTATCAAAAGTCATAAGAGGACATTTTCTCTTTTCACTCTCCATATCATTATCTAAATTATTTACCTAATTCTCTATCTAATTTTTTCTCCTCTTTAACGATTTACTGATATAGCCTTTCATGATTAAGTTATTACTATAATTTGCAATAAATATATATATATATATATCATGTACAAAAGGCTTATAAGAGTTTCAAAACTCAATTGTCAAAAATTTCAAAATAGGAAATCAAGTGCCAAGAAAATGATCTAAGATCAATCTTAAAAACAAAATTTCTCCTCGAATCATCAATTTTCAAAATAGAATACTTATTTTAACCATATTCTTATTGAGCTCATAATGATCGATGCACATTTTTAGTGATCCATATTTTTTTTTTATTCATAAAGACTGGATGTCCATAAGATGAATACCTCGTAACAATTCTTATAATTGATTCTTGAGTTCTTGTAATTCTACAAGGGCCATTCTACATAGTGCTTTTGATATAGGTTGTGCTTCCCAATAACAATTTTCCCTAATATTCTATTTCTCACCCTGGAGGGAGTCATGAATTCTTCTGGAAAAACATCAGGTATTTTGTAACGTCCCGAAATTTATTTAATATTAATGTAATGTAAATGATGAATTAGTGTGCCATAATTAAAGTTTTAACATTTATTAGACTATTTGGTTGGATTTTTGAATTTTTGGTTGTTTTGTTAAATTAATGAATTCGAAGGATTTCTTATTATTTTAAAATGATGTTTTGAGTTTTAAAACACAACAATTTGTAAAATGTTAAAAATACTCAGTTTTACAAAATCGTGGGCGGCACATGGTTTTCACACAGTAAAACCGCCCACCGATTTTCTCTATTTATTTCCTTCCTTCCTCTCTCTCTCCTCACTCTCCCGCAACACCTCTCTCTCTCTTCTCTCTCTCTCTCGGCAGCTCACTCTCTCTCTCAATTCTCTCTCTAATTTTTGAAACCACATTCGAATCCAAGCTTTGGGACAGCAAGGAGGAAGCTCGGGGACGTGATTCGGCAACCGAGAACGCGGATTGAAGCTTCGATTCGAGGTTAGATTCGAAATTTCTAAACCTTTTTACAAAATTTCCAATTTTGTGTGTTTTTGAAATCTAAGTTTGTTTAAGCTTAGAAAACCGTGGATTTGTGTTAAATGAGCTTAGAACAACTAGAATCTAAGCTTAGATTGAAGAAAAACGGATTGAATTCAAGATTTTTCATTTTTCTCCTCTTTTTCTCATTTTTGGATTTTTGAGGATTTCGAGTTTAAATGTTGATTAAATGATTCCAAACATATTTTAGAATGTTTTTCTATCAAGTATAGTTGTTTTTCATGCCTGGGATTTGAGAAAAACAGGTTAGAAACAAGATTTGGATTTTGGGGATCGAGAAACCCGTGGCTAGGATTTCTGGGCTTTCCTAGTTCGGCAGGCCGGAGTGATGATCGGCATGCCGGTGTTCTTCCGACCGGCAGGCCGAATCTGGGGAAATGTTCGGCAGGCCGAACCTCGTTTCTGGCAGGCCGAACTGTGCAGTTCGGCAGGCCGAAGTAGGGCGTCCGGCAGGCCGACCGAGGCATGGAAAATTTTGTGATTTTTACCCGTTTTCACTGTTTTGAACCCTGATTTAAATCCCAACCTTATAGGATGATTTTAATGATACAAATGGCACACTAGGACATCATGAAATGACTTAGTAACATAAAATGTCTCGAACTAGATATTGATTGACTTAGTTTGTATCTAGGATCGTTCGTGGTTCCGTGGAGCTAACGTATAGCGGACCGGGATTACGGTGTGGGGTACCGGCACGAGTATTGAGGTAGGACTTCTATCCTATTTCTTTGGTAGCCTGGTTTTGAAATGATTTGGCTTTGAAAATAATTTCTATCAAAATGTTTTCAACGGTTGTTTGAAAATGGTTTTATCGGTTATATTTTAATATACCGTGAACTGAAATGAATTTCATAATAAATGTAATTGACAACACTCGGTAATTGGGTTTTGAATGATAATGATAATAAACACATGGGCATGATGCCATATCAGAGATCGGGTCGTGTAGCGATCGACCTTGGGGGCAGGTCCCGAAACCCAGCTGGGCCACTACGGTGGTGATATCATGGTATGCCTAGGTAAAAGTAAATTGGTGTTTTGATTTAACGAGTAGACTGTTCTATGTCAGGACGGTTCTACTCAAATTGTTTATTATTTATTTATTTAAGTTTCCTTTGAATAACTTCTAATAATGTTGTGTTCCTTTGCGTTAAACTATTTTATAAAACATAGTCCTACTGAGCCTTTCGCTCACGTTTTATTGTTTTAAACTTCCCCCATCTAGGTGGTTTCCCATTTAGGTTTAGAGAAGATTCTTCGGACCGAACTCAGGAGCAATAGGAGAGTTTATTTATATTCTGTATTTATTAATCAAGGCATGTAAGACTTAACTTTATTTGTACTTGGACTGTAATTGTATTTGTGATATTGTCAGATCCATGCGTGTGCACAAGTTGTGGGTTGTGGAACCCATATTCGCGGTTTTTATTTAATTATTATTATTTGCTTAATATTTATAAATTCTTTTATAAAATGTGGTGGAAAATCTTCTTAATTTCTTACTTAATCGGATTCTCAAACTCTCAGTTTTTAATTAAATTCTCTTTTAATTAATCTAAATATTCCACCACGTCACCTCCCGTACTCCGGGGTGTGACAGAATGGTATCAGAGCCCAAGGTTATGAACTTTGGGAATTGTGCACACATAGGTTTGACAATGAAATACCTCTGACAGTCCAAATTTTGTTTTCAGAAGTGAGAGAATGGCACCTAGACGTCGTTCGACTGCTGACGCCGAGTTTGGAAATGATGAGAGCATGATGAGGTCTATGTTTGCGGCTTTCCGGCAGATGGCAGCCAGGGCTAGACCGGAAGACTCCAGTGTTGGTAGTCGGCATGCTTTCTTTAAGGAATTTCGGCGGGCGTCTATTCCGACTTTTGATGGCAACGGGGATCCGCAGTTAGCAGAGTATTGGTTGGATTCGATCTTGAAGCATCTTGATACTCTTGGTGTGCCTGAGGAGTATCGTGTGGAGTTTGCGGCGTATAAGCTCGAGGGTGGCACCAACACCTGGTGGAAACAAACTAAGCGTCTGGAGCGCGGTGGCGATATTGGTTGGGACAAGTTCGAGGATCTGTTCTATGATCGTTATTTTCCACAGGGATATAGAGATCAGAAAGCAGCTGAGTTTTATAGACTGCAGCAGGGTGATCTATCAGTTCGAGAGTATGAGGCGAAGTTTAACGAGTTGGCTAGGTTTGCTCCATCAGCTATGGCATCGGAGCGCGAGAAATGCATCAAGTTCCAGGAAGGACTCAAGGCTCCTATTCGACGGTAGTTGGTTGCTCTACGGCTTAGGAGTTTCGGAGAGCTTATGTCATCGACGATCTCCGTGGAGAATGATTACGTGCAGTATTGTGAGGACCGAGCCAAGGCTTCAGGAGGACCGCAGAGGAGTGGCAGGAAGAGCATTAGTAGTCGTCCAGCTCCAGGGAAAGGCAAGCAAGGCGGTGCGACCAGTGGCAGTAGCAGTTCGTCTGGCAGCAGGCGCAGCAATCCCTACAGCTTTCATTGTTATTTCTATCAGCAGCCCGGACACATCAAGAGGAATTGCCCGATCAGGAGTGCTCGTCTTGGATCGCAGACCGGGGAGGATGCCAGTCGTTCATCTCAGCCTCAGCCTCAGACCCTACCTCCGCCTCCGCAGTACCCGCAGTTGCAGTATCCGCAGTTTTCTCCTCAGCAATTCTCATATCCGGCACGGGGGCAGCAGCCGCAGTATTTTCAGCGCAGTGTTCCTTAGTATAGAGCGCCGAGTACAGGTAGTGTGCAGTCGTCTCCATCTCAGCAGCATCGGTCGAGTAATGCAGGACCCAGTAATGTCGGTAGAGGAAAAGGAAAAGCGCCAGTACAGGTTCATGCAATGGCATCTAGAGGGTCAGATTCTCAGACTGGTAACGCGGTTGTCGATGGTATGGTTTTGGTTTCTAGATCTCTAGCTCGCGTTTTATTTGATACCGGTGCCTCTCATTCTCTCATTTCGAGCTCTTTTGTACATGCCTTGGGATTAGAAGTAGAAGAGTTTAAGGAACCCCTAGTTATAACTTCTCCCTTGGGGCGGGTGTGTGTAAATTGTATGTGTAAATCTTGTAAAATAAAGATTGGGGATGAGATTTTGAAAAATGATTTGATTATACTGCCTATGAGTTCCTATGATGTGATCTTAGGGATGGACTGGTTGTCCAGGTATAGTGCAGTTGTGGACTACCAACTTAGAAAAGTGACCCTAGTGTCTGATAGGGGGACGGTAATCACTTACCAGGGTGGTGGTGATTGGCTAATGAGCGAGCGTCTCATGAAGTCATGTCTAGGAGGGCGAAGGAATCTAGATTGTTTTGCTTTTCTTGCCAATCTAGATTGCGAGCCCTATGTTTCGAGTAGTAGTGTAGCGATTCCGGTGGTTGGTGAGTTCGAGGATGTCTTCCCCGACGAGTTATCAGGATTACCACCGCATCGGGAGATTGAGTTTGGTATCGAGTTGTTTCCAGGGACATCACCGATTTCTATGGCACCTTATCGGATGGCGCCGACAGAAATGAAGGAATTGAGGAAGCAACTTCAGGAGCTTGCTGATAAAGGATATATTCGAAATAGCACATCTCCGTGGGGAGCACCAGTTTTGTTCGCTAAGAAGCACGATGGGACTCTCAGGTTATGTGTGGATTATCGGCTGCTGAATCGTGTTACGGTGAAGAACAAGTATCCCTTGCCTAGGATTGATGAGCTATTTGATAAGTTGGGAGGTTCGCGATACTTCTCGAAGATTGACTTGCGTTCAGGTTATCATCAGCTCAGGATCAAGGAAGAGGATATTCCCAAGACAGCTTTTAGGACTCGGTATGGGCACTTCGAGTTTCTGGTTATGTCTTTCGGGTTGACGAATGCTCCAGCAGCTTTTATGGATTTGATGAACAGGATATTTAGGCCGTATCTGGATCAGTTTGTGATCGTGTTCATCGATGATATTCTTGTGTATTCTAAGACTTGGGAGGAGCATGAGCAGCATCTTCGGATCGTGCTTCAGACTCTGCGGGAGCACCAGTTGTATGCTAAGAGGAAAAAGTGTGAGTTTTGGTTGACTGAGGTCAAATTTCTGGGTCATGTCATCTCGGAGCATGGTATTTCAGTGGATCCATCCAAGATTGAAGCTATATTGGAGTGGGAACGACCAAGGAATGTAGCGGAGATTCGCAGCTTCTTAGGTCTTGCTGGATATTACAGGAAATTTGTAAAGGACTTTTCGAAGATTGCAGCTCCGTTGACGAGATTGATCAAGAAAAACGTCAGGTTTGAGTGGGATGAAGACTGTGAGTCTGCTTTTCAGGAATTGAAGAACCGGTTGACTTCAGCTCCAATATTAGTTATTCCTAGTAGTGACGAGCCGTATGAGGTTTATGCTGATGCTTCAGGGCGCGGACTTGGATGCGTGTTGATGCAGCATGGTCGTGTAGTTGCGTACGGATCGAGACAGCTACGACCTCACGAGCGGAATTATCCTACTCACGATTTAGAGCTTGCAGCGGTGATCTACGCGCTGAAGATTTGGAGGTGTTACTTGTATGGAGCGACATTTCAGGTCTTCTCCGATCACAAGAGTTTGAGGCATTTGTTCACTCAGAGGGATCTCAACTTGAGGCAGCGCAGATGGGTGGAGTACATGGAGGATTATGATTTCGCTTTGCAGTATCATCCCAGGAAAGCTAATGTGGTCGCGGACGCGCTTAGCAGGAAATCTTCAGGGATTCTCGCTTGTTTGATTTTTGAGGACTGGAGCAGGGATGCGACAGTGAGTGAGTATCGGCTACGGTATCATGAAGACTATGATCGAGTTTTGTTATATCATGTGGAAGCGACTCCAGCTCTTGTTCGGATGGTGAAGCAAGGTCAGTGGCAGGATCGACATTTGCAGGGGATTTGGTCGCGGATTCAGAACGGGGAGCAGTTTGAAGAATGGAGCGTGCATGCAGATGGATCGTTGTACTTCCGGGAGCGTCTTGCAGTTCCAGTTATCGCCGAGGTGACGAAAGCCGTTAGATGAAGCTCATCGGTCTCAGTTCGCTATTCATCCGGGGAGCACCAAGATGTATTGTGATTTGAAGAGACAATATTGGTGGAGAGGCATGAAGAAAGATGTTCGTGAGTACGTGGCCAAGTGTTCGACGTGTCTTCAGGTGAAAGCTGAGCATCAGAAGCCTGCAGGTCAGCTTCAGCCGCTTCCTATTCCAGGGTGGAAATGGGAGCATGTGACGATGAATTTTCTCATAGGTTTTCCGAGGACGGAGCAGCGGCATGATGCAGTTTGGGTTGTAGTCGACAGGTTGACGAAATCGGCGCATTTCATTCCGTTTAGGTCGACGTGTTCTAGGAAGATTCTCGGGGAGTTGTATATGCAGAACATTGTGAGGTTGCATGGAGTTCCTTTGTCCATCACCTCTGATCGAGACACCAGGTTTAATGCTAAGTACTGGAGGAGTTTTCAGGAGGCTTTGGGTACGGATTTGAACTTCAGTACGGCGTTTCATCCTCAGACTGATGGGCAGTCTGAGCGGGTTATTCAGGTTCTCGAGGATATGTTGCGTGCTTGTGCGTTGGACTTCGGCGGGAATTGGAGGCAATGTTTGCATTTGGCGGAGTTCGCGTACAACAACAGTTATCAGGCGAGTATCGGTATGGCACCATTTGAGGCATTGTATGGGCGACCGTGTCGGTCACATGTGTGTTGGGCCGAACCGGAAGATAGAGTTATTCTTGGGCCATATGAGATTCGTGACAGCAACGAGAAAGTCGCGGTGATTCGGGATCGGTTGAGAGCAGCTCAGAGTCGGCAGAAGAGTTACGCAGATAGGAGACGTAGACCCTTAGAATTCACGGTTGGAGATTTTGTTCTCTTGAGGGTGTCACCTCGTAAGGGAACTATGCGGTTCGGAGTGAGTGGGAAGCTCGCGCCGAGGTATATAGGGCCGTTCGAGATCACTCAGCGTGTTGGTGTGGTTGCTTATCGGCTTGATCTTCTGCCCGAACTTTCTCATGTGCACGATGTGTTTCATGTGTCGATGCTTAGGAAGTGTCCACCTGAGCAGGGTAAGATAGTATCGTTTCGCGATGTGCAGGTTCAGGAAGATACGACGTACGAAGAAGTGCCGATTCAGATCATCGACCGGAAAGTGATTAGCTTGCGTCGTCGTGAGATACCGTTGGTAAAGGTTGTGTGGCAGCATCACGGGGTTGATGAAGCCACTTGGGAGTTAGAGTTGAGTATGCGGGAGCTGTATCCGCATTTGTTTTGTTTTTGAGATGAGTTGTAAATTTCGAGGACGAAATTTCTTTTAGGGGTGGAGAGTTGTAACGTCCCGAAATTTATTTAATATTAATGTAATGTAAATGATGAATTAGTGTGCCATAATTAAAGTTTTAACATTTATTAGACTATTTGGTTGGATTTTTGAATTTTTGGTTGTTTTGTTAAATTAATGAATTCGAAGGATTTCTTATTATTTTAAAATGATGTTTTGAGTTTTAAAACACAACAATTTGTAAAATGTTAAAAATACTCCGTTTTACAAAATCGTGGGCGGCACATGGTTTTCACACAGTAAAACCGCCCACCGATTTTCTCTATTTATTTCCTTCCTTCCTCTCTCTCTCCTCACTCTCCCGCAACACCTCTCTCTCTCTTCTCTCTCTCTCTCGACAGCTCACTCTCTCTCTCAATTCTTTCTCTAATTTTTGAAACCACATTCGAATCCAAGCTTCGGGACAGCAAGGAGGAAGCTCGGGGACGTGATTCGGCAACCGAGAACGCGGATTGAAGCTTCGATTCGAGGTTAGATTCGAAATTTCTAAACCTTTTTACAAAATTTCCAATTTTGTGTGTTTTTGAAATCTAAGTTTGTTTTAGCTTAGAAAACCGTGGATTTGTGTTAAATGAGCTTAGAACAACTAGAATCTAAGCCTAGATTGAAGAAAAACGGATTGAATTCAAGATTTTTCATTTTTCTCCTCTTTTTCTCATTTTCGGATTTTTGAGGATTTCGGGTTTAAATGTTGATTAAATGATTCCAAACATGTTTTAGAATGTTTTTCTATCAAGTATAGTTGTTTTTCATGCCTGGGATTTGAGAAAAACAGGTTAGAAACAAGATTTGGATTTTGGGGATCGAGAAACCCGTGGCTGGGATTTCTGGGCTTTCCCAGTTCGGCAGGCCGAAGTTCATGTTCGGCAGGCCGGAGTGATGATCGGCATGCCGGTGTTCTTTCGACCGGCAGGCCGAATCTGGGGAAATGTTCGGCAGGCCGAACCTCGTTTCCGGCAGGCCGAACTGTGCAGTTCGGCAGGCCGAAGCAGGGCGTCCGGCAGGCCGACCGAGGCATGGAAAATTTTGTGATTTTTACCTGTTTTCACTGTTTTGAACCCTGATTTAAATCCCAACCTTATAGGATGATTTTAATTATACAAATGGCACACTAGGACATCATGAAATGACTTAGTAACATAAAATGTCTCGAACTAGATATTGATTGACTTAGTTTGTATCTAGGATCGTTCGTGGTTCCGTGGAGCTAACGTATAGCGGACCGGGATTACGGTGTGGGGTACCGGCACGAGTATTGAGGTAGGACTTCTATCCTATTTCTTTGGTAGCCTGGTTTTGAAATGATTTGGCTTTGAAAATGATTTCTATCAAAATGTTTTCAACGGTTGTTTGAAAATGGTTTTATCGGTTATATTTTAATATACCGTGAACTGAAATGAATTTCATAATAAATGTAATTGACAACACTCGGTAATTGGGTTTTGAATGATAATGATAATAAACACATGGGCATGATGCCATATCAGAGATCGGGTCGTGTAGCGATCGACCTTGGGGGCAGGTCCCGAAACCCAGCTGGGCCACTACGGTGGTGATATCATGGTATGCCTAGGTAAAAGTAAATTGGTGTTTTGATTTGACGAGTAGACTGTTCTGTGTCAGGACGGTTCTACTCAAATTGTTTATCTATTTATTTATTTAAGTTTCCTTTGAATAACTTCTAATAATGTTGTGTTCCTTTGCGTTAAACTATTTTATAAAACATAGTCCTACTGAGCCTTTCGCTCACGTTTTATTGTTTTAAATTTCCCCCTTCTAGGTGGTTTCCCATTTAGGTTTGGAGAAGATTCTTCGGACCGAACTCAGGAGCAATAGGAGAATTTATTTACATTCTGTATTTATTAATCAAGGCATGTAAGACTTAACTTTATTTGTACTTGGACTGTAATTGTATTTGTGATATTGTCAGATCCATGTGTGTGCACAAGTTTTGGGTTGTGGAACCTATATTCGCGGTTTTTATTTAATTATTATTATTTGCTTAATATTTATAAATTCTTTTATAAAATATGGTGGAAAATCTTCTTAATTTCTTACTTAATCGGATTCTCAAACTCTCGGTTTTTAATTAAATTCTCTTTTAATTAATCTAAATATTCCGCCACGTCACCTCCCGTACTCCGGGGCGTGACATATTTCCTAACCCCAAAGACGTCTTCCATTTTTTGATCTTGTGCTTTGCCAAGTATTATGTGTGCCAGATTCTTTCTTGCATTTATGGCAAGGGTAGTGGTATTTTAATTTTCTAGGATCCTATGACAATCCTTAAGGAAATACCTATCTTTTTCTTATTTGTAACATTGTATGAATCCTGCTCTGCACTCTTGTATGTCTTACTATATTATGGACAAAGAGAATTTCTTCCTCGACTGGGCTTGTTTGGGAAAATCCATCGCTTCTTCCTTTGTTGTACCAAAATAAACTTTTCTCTCAGTAGCTGATTATTCCCACTAGAATTGACCCTACTAAAATTGAGATTATCAAACTTAACTTCTATTATCTTTTATCATCTAGTTGCTGGTATCTATGGGGCAAATTAGACTTAAACATCACCACTTATTCTATTTTATATTGTATGTCTCGACTTTACGGATCACATAACATTATTCTCTGCCACCAAATCATCGTAGAGAAGCTAATAGTTTGTTTTCTATTTTCTATATATGAACAAATTATATAATTACTTGGGGTCGAGTCATTGTTTTCAATTACATAATGCTATTAAACATATATAGCACACATATGAAATAATTTGAACTCTCAAAAATAAAACTATAGAGGAAAAAGTAACTTGATTTTATTTCATAACAATATTGCACATAGCATACATGTGGTATGCTAGTGCAAGGACGCCGACATAGTGCACGTGAGTTTGGGACCAGAGAGTGGAGGTCAAGTGGGTGATAATGCGGTGCTGGTGAAAGGATTTGAAAAGGGCTACTGGTCAATGTATGTGGTTCGCAGGCTGAGGATTGTCAGGGCAATTGGTCTTAGGTGGCTAGGCGAAAGAACAACATGCCATGCAGCGTGAAAGAATGATGCAGAACATTGATATTAGTTATACTAATACGTAAATTTTATGTCGTAATTTTGGTTATGTGTGATAAATATAATATATGCAACTATATTTAGAACACAAGCAAATAATAAATAGGTAGAACAATGTATGAATAGCCTAAAACTAGGATGACAAAAATAAGGACTATATCTTATAAACATATTTAATGTTAGAGAACAATAAATATAGGACAATCTAATCATCGCACAGCGCAACTGAAATGTATATATCAAAGTAAATGGAAATAATAGGAAATGTTAAAACAATAACAACAAAAAATCTAATCCATTTCTAATTGGATGTTGTGCCTTTAAAGGTCTGTAAAAGTTGGTACTGTCTTATTCTTAATTGGAGTTTGTGTGTATGGCTTCAACTTTTTATTATTCCTTCAAAATCAAATATTATTCATCCTTGTGTTTATCGTCCGGCTTGTTGCGTAAGTTTTGGTTGTAAGCTTCCCCTTGTGCCTTTGTTTTTAGGGAAACTTGATCGAACCCGACTCCAATTCCCTTAATACTCAGTTCTTAATGCTTTTTATTTTTGAACATTTTTCTAGCATCGCTCTTGCTAGGAATACAAGCATTTGCTATTTATTGGATAATTTCAATTGTGAAATCGTTAGGACTAGCTTTCCTAGGCCGTTCTTTGGCATAGTGCTAAACATCCCTTCATGACTAATCCGGGCATTATATATGGTGTCGATTCCTACACGTCGGGGACTCCTCGTTCATGCACAAAAACATGGCTTCTTGCCTTGCTTCCTCATGCCTCCTTTAATCGTGCAACAATTTGGCTTTGATAAATCATTGCCCCAGTATTTCAATATGGATTTTTTATTTTTTTTTAACTGAGGGTTGGCTCCTAACATAATTCGTCCCGTACCTTATGCAAACACCATCCCACTTCCCTTGCACGGTCTGATGGATAGGGCTTCCATGACATATCTTGACAGTTGAACTCATTTTCTTCATTAGTTCAGTGAGAGTTGCTAGAGACTATGCTACTCTCCTTGTTGTCGCGGCTATGCCTAGCATAAAAGTCGCATCTCACTTGGTATACGTAGGTGGTTCTTGTGCTCAAAAGAGACTTCACCAAGGAATTTTATATAATATATTGCTATAGACGTTTTCTAAGTTCTTTTCCTTCTCTAATATTGATGCCTCCCTTTTTTTCTTTTTTTCTTTTTTTCTTTTTGGTTGAAAGATGAGGCAAACTCATCTTCTACAAGCCCTGTATCACGTATTTCTCTAAAGACCATCTAGCCAAACTCTTGTGTGGAAGCAGTTTAAAAGGAAATTTTTCATGGCATCTTGCAATCCTTTTTATTATCTTTTTTTTTGCTGAATACTTTTTTCTATCTATTATTGTTTTATCCATGTCCAACGCTTTCTCATAATTTCAAGCAGTGAACATTTCATTGCTACTAAGATTCTTCGATGCAATTTTGTATGGCAAAATTTTTCCTTCTCGTTCTTCTAACCTCAACTTCAACTGATTCTATATTTTTTTACCTTCTATTCATCTACCACACATTGCTAAATCTAGTGCGAAAATTAAGAAAGCTTATATTCACTTGCCTATGAATTCCTTCATTTGTTATGAAAACTTTTACTTTCTTGAAAATTCTTCGGCGTGGTCTTATATATAAGCTTATAGTTTGTTTTATTCCGACTCCCAAGTCTTTCTAATCTAGTAGTCTAGCCGGGGTTTCCTCGTTATTAGGAGATTATTTGTTCACAAATAATAGGTTCTAGGTTCTGTGCCAGCAGAAAGAGTGAGCTAAAAAAGCTAACTACATGCTATAAAACTATATATTCATAAATCATAGTATAAATTTAGATCATCCTATATTTGGTGCATGCGATCCTAGCTGTTAATCTTGTTTCGTATTTAAAAATAATTTGAGAGTAAAATTCCATCATGTGACAAGTGTCATTAAGGCTTGACAAGTGTCCTTTGCAGGAGGCAAATTGCACTTCTCGTCTTCTATGTAAAATAAAATATGTAATTTCTACCTCTTTGCAGTGTTTTCTAATATGAAACAAATAGAAAATGATTGTTTCATCCCTTTCGGAAATTTTAAGATTTCGAGGTGTTACCAAAGCAGGGTCTTTTCTAGTGACAACAAAATTTTACATTATCTTTTCTATTTTGTTCTATAGCCTCAAAAAAATTTTGGATTTTACTAGTTCTTTCACGTAATCTCCCAACGTTTATCATAACAAGACAAAATTATGCTTGTCTTTTGGACACCATAATTCATTCTAACATATTTTAAGACAAACAAACAAATCATAGGTAAATTCTCCCGATTAATCAAAACGCATTTATCTGTTATCTGATAAGGCAAGTGTTATTAATATATTAACTAAATAATAAACTGGTGAATCGGTAAATAATATAATTATTTTCATAAATTTCCTCTTAACTATATATCTTAATTTATTTTGCTCTTAAATTTCCTCTTAACTATATATCTTAATTTATTTTGCTCTTTGATTTTATAAAACCAGTCAAAATACTTCTTTGATTTATAAGAACCCATTCAAAATGCTCCCTCCGTCTAATTCTATCTGCAAATTTAACAGTTTTACTAACGTGACATACATTAAACATTAAATTAAACCATTAAACTCTAATTAAATGCATAAAAATGAATTAATTTTTTAAAAAATAATTAAAAATATCCCAATTTATTTCAGCCATTCTTCTAACTACACTTAATCTTAGCCGTCCATTCCTTTAACACGTAAAAAACCCTAACATAGCCAACCCACCCTAACACCGGCTGCCACCGTTGCCGGCCAAGACATATTGCCGCCACCATTGCAGGCTCGACGCCGCCACCATCGTGAACCAATACCCAAAAGCCGTCAATTCAAACCAAAACAAGCCACACCTAATTCAAACCAGCCCTTCCTTCCTTTCTCTTGAGATACATCGATCGATTTGGGTGGGTGATGAGGGGAGGGGCGTCAAGAGCGGCTGGCTTGCCATCGCAAGCTGAAGTAAAGGAATGGGCTTACCGTTGCCAGGTGAGGCGGGGGTCGCGTGGGGGCCTGGCAGTCGCAAGTGAGCGTGAAGCAATCGGAGTCGAGCATGGGACGATGGCGCGAAAATGAAACAGTTCGGGGGGCGGGGGGGGGGGGTTTTCACTAGGCAGGGGGATTCGTTGTCATCCGATTTTTTTTTTTCCCCCTGAAATGTTTGTGTGAAACGTTGATTTTCAGTGAGAGAAAGGGAAGGGACAGATAGCGAGAGAAGAGGAAGAAGAGAGATAAAAGAAATAAAAAATTAAAATAAAATGGCTTTTGTATTATTTTATAATATTTTATATATTTAATTAGATTTTTAATTCATTTTTAATCTTTAATATATGTTACATTGGCAAACCGTTAAATTTATCAACCGAACATGGAGGGGGTATTTTGAAAGTTTTTTTATAGATCGGGGGCATTTTGATGGTTTTACAAAACCATGAGCAAAGTAAATTAAGTACATAATTTGAGGCATTTATAAAAATAATCATAAATAAGTTCGGAAGAGTTGGGATTTTTTAAAGATTGAATGCAGCTACTAATTTTTATGATCTGGTATGCATAGAATGAAAACTTTATTCTGGATTCTATGATAATTTTTATAGTACTTACCAAGTAAAAAATCGGTTAGTTTTTTATTAGTTCCTTAGCAATTATATTTCCTCAGTAAAACTTTATTTATGTACTTGATAAATATTATAACTACTTGACGTGATTATTTTTAGATTTTCAGTATGGGATAAATTTTAAATTTACCAAAATTGGTCATTTAATAATCTCGAATTTAGGTTCGAAACATGATGGTTTAAACTTTTATATGAAATAAGAAGTTTAAAAAGAATTGTTGGAAAAATGAGTTCAAAATCTTGAAAACACAATGGTAGATATTCTTAATTTAAAGAGAATATTGGCTTCAAAATGTCAAATCATAATTAAAAATAAGTCTTAGTTTTCAATTGTCAAACACTAGTTTAATAGAGAGTTTTGGTTTGAATCATTTGAACTCTTTAAACCAAACATGCTAACAGTTGTTAACGTACCTAAGAATTCGTCCATTTATTTTTCTGACCCAGAAAAAAGTTGTTCCCATCCTTCACCCTTATTATATATTTTTATTTTTTTAGTAGATTGTTGAACGGCCATGAATCATGATACTATTTGAGCTATAAAATAAGCTAGTAAAGGTGAACAGCGGACAGTTAGTAGTTTCGGTTTGTTTTTTTTTCGGATGATGGGTTGGCGGTTAACCAACCTACAGATCACCAGTGGAATTATGGGCAGTTTCGGTTTGGTTTTGGATGGGTACGGGCGGGTTTCAAAAGTTTGGGCCTATACTTTAGCGCAATGTAATTTTTTTTGGGGCTTTTTGGAAAAAAATGAAAACAGTTAGGGCTCCATTTTTTAGACGACCTTCACTTAGGCCTGAAAAAGAAAGAAGATATTCAATATAGAATGCAGTGAAAATAGCTAGAGTTATGTTGTCCAAAATTCAACTACATTGCATCATCAAGCTAAAGTAAAAGCTTTCTTTTGTTTTCTGTTAGCCACCGTCAATTACTGAACACCCTTCCCCTATCCACTGCAAACAAACATCATTCTTCTAATATCTTCACTAATTTTCTAAATGATGCTCCCTTAGACAAAACAGCAAGCTCATCCACCAGCCTAAGAACCAAGCAAGTCATGAAATATAGGGGCCGTTTGGTATTGTCTTTAAAATAGATGAAAATATTTTTATTTTAAAAAATATAATTTTTTGAGAATTATACTGAAAGTGTTTTTAAAATTTGTGCCTCAAAAAGCATGCGAAAATATTTCAAAAAATTTTGAAAATAAAAACAAATAGGGCCATACTGTCATGAAAAGATGTAAAAAGGAGTAAATGTAACACATAATTGTGCTTGCGGGCCCGTGGAATTTCTTGTCTTCAACCTTCTATTGCTTACCTTTCAACATACGGCGTGTTCCTGATCTATGTTAGCCTTATCACTGTACAGGCTTGTTTGAGAACCTATAAAAATAGCAAAATTGGAAAGTGGTCATATACTCATGTAACTGCCAGAAACAACCTAAAAAAAGATGTTTAAAAGTCCTGAAAAGAATAAATACCTAGCGATGTGTCTATTAACTAGAGATCTATCTGTTAATATTCGTACAAAAGCATTGATTATATTAAGCACTAGGTGCTAAAGTCTCAATACATGGTACACTTCAGGCCCAGATTTAATATGCAATTTGAAATCAACGTATCAATATCAAGCCAGGCGGATCCAAGCCAGAAAGTAAACTAATCAGCGAGATCAAATAACAAGACCTTCATCCAAGAAGTAATATTTCTTTTTTAAGATGCTTCTCCCACCAGTAGAACAGTCTCATCATCATCAGCACGCATCCATTGAAAGAATATGCTCTGGAAAGCTCGTGAATGGCCAATTCGGCGGTAGAATTATGTTTTTTTTTTTTTTTTTTAATATTTATAAGCGGGTGGGTTTGGGTTGAACCCACCCCTTTAAATCTTAAAAGTGAACCCGCTTGTGGACAAGATGCTAATGTGGACCTTTTTTTCAGACAAGTGCGGGCGACCGGCGGATGTAGGGTGGTTTTTGCGCTGTCCTACAGACAAGGCTAGGCTATTGGTACTAGAGCACGAGACGGTACAACATGTTAGTCTTTGACTTGTACTCAGTACAGCTCGGTTGTATGAGTCAGGCTAGATATAGGTGTTGAGCACATTGAGCCAAGCACAACTCAACACATGAAGAAGCACAAAATGCCACGTTGGCATGTTAAGCACGACATATTTGTAGCATAAACTAAATAAATTTGTATTCTTTTTTTTTTTGTTACTTTTATCATGAATATATAATATTTAGGAAGAATGAGAGAAATAACATATTTTTAAAAATTTTTAGATTTTAAAAATATTTGTAGTAAATAGCATTTTTATGATGTAAATAGTTTATTTATTGTGTAAATGAGAATCATTTATACTATAAACAAAGGGATAAATAATTAACACCTTAAATTTATTTACTATATAAATAAGAATTATTTACAATACAAATAAATAGGTAAATAAATTAGTTACACCATAAATCTACTATTTACCACAAATAGTTTTAATACCTGATATTTACTATAATTAGTTTTTGAACAAGAAAAACTCACTAGTATGTGAAATGTATTACTTATACCATTTACATATTAATCATTTTTTTATTGAATTATAGAAATATTTTGTATATATAAAAATGCTAAAAGATACGAGTGGTATTAAATACCACATACTAATAAAGAGTGTATCTCGTAATGTAGGACTTTTGAGTGAAGTTTACTCTTTATTAATTATAGTGCTCAACACCAGTGGTGTTCGAAATATTTTTCTGTAGAAAATATGGGAGCTAAAAATGGCTCAACATTGTGTGGTGGCGCTGTGGTGCATAGTGGTCGAAATAATAATCTATTGGACAATTTATGGATAAAAGCAAAGAATGGAAGTGAGAAAGATATAGAAAAAAGAGTCAAGTTACTTTCCTTAAAGGTTTATTTGCCCCCATCATTAAGTTTACTAATAGGTTTTAATGGCAAATTGCCACCAAATATAACAAATCTAGAACGCTACAACTAGCAATATTGTGATGTTCAAAAATAAGATATGAAATCTGAAAATTTCTAGAGATTTCAAAAAATTAAGGATGTTATTTCATGAATTGGTGAGGCTATTGCAACACATGCAACCTTTCACATAAAGGTATCTATTTGTGAATCAATACAAATATTACAATAGAATTAGCTATTGATAATATGTATTTAATTTTGTATGAAAGCATACAACCAATCAACTTAAAGTTTTCAAATAAAAAAACTAGCGCTGGAAAGCACCGATTGGTGCTTCAAAAAACTAGCGCTACGGTGCTAAAAGCTAATTCCAAAAACTTGAAAATTACATATTTTCCTTATTTTCGTGTGTATCTTTCACTTTAAACAAATTGAGAGATACATTACAATCCTCCTCACGTAATCTGTTGGAAACCTACAAAAAAGATAAGCCTGGAAGGGACTTTATCGATCAGTGCTTGTTAGAAAGAGTCTAATGTATCTCTCTAATATGTTTGAGATCCAAAGTCACATGAATATACGTTGCAAAACACTTTTTTAAAATGTTTAGACATAGTTCGGAATGCCACGACGCTCATATTGGAGCCACATTGCTAGAAGTGCAAAACAACACAAAATGGGATAGTGGCATCAGGGCTACAATGCCCAAAACCAATGCCGCGATACCCATATCGAAAAGGCATCGGCCCCGTGGCACCCAAGGGTAGCGCCACGATGTTGCACAGTAATAATACGTAAAAAAGTACATGTTCCTAAGTCTAAAATAATTTGTTTAGCATTTTATTTGTTATCAAAACCTCTAATTAAGTATTTTTGAATGTTTCTAGCATTTTAGTGTGATCTCTGTAAAATATGTTTAATTTCATGTTTCTAGTGTTTAATTATATTTTTGGTAGTTTTAGGAAATGTTTTTAAATATCAATTATTTTATTTTTGTAAAATATATTTTAAATAATGTTTAATTAAGTTTTGGTTTTGATTTTGATTTTAATCTTTATTTTTATTTTAATTTTTTTTTGGTTTTGTGTTAAATGTGTGTTTAATCACATTTATTTATTTTTAGTAATTTTATTTTCTAAAAAAATAAATTTATCTAGGCTAATTTGTGTGAATATTTGAATCAGAGGGCAAAAATGAAAGAAAAATGACAAGAAAATCAACTTTGGAGTGAAAAAAATTTAATTTAGAGAAATATTGGGTAGCTACTTTTAAGCCAACCAAAAATCAAGCTAAGCTGCTACCAGTAGCCATGCCAAGCTGAGCCTTCTGTGTACCTGGAGTCGAGTCCAAGCCGAGCTGCCAAGCTAAGTAGTTGACATTAGGACCCACTTCACATGGGCGCTACAAGGGGTTTCACGACATGTGAGCGAGCGCACTCGAGCTTGCAATCTCATTCATCCATGGTGCATACTTGACGAAATCGTATGGCTCCAGATCAACTCTACCCATCTCTTTTTCTAAGCAATTAAGATGAGTTCCTTTCCACGCTTCTAACGGTGCAGATGGAAGCCTCTCGTCCTCCCATAAGGCACGAAGCACTGGATAAGAAACAAAAATATGCATTCCTAAGAGCTGCAACCAGCGGAGAAAAAGAGAGAAAAAATTTGTTTTTAATACAAGCTATTTGCTTTTTCAATCCAACAAAGTGGAAGAAAAGAAAAAATAAAAAAATAAAAAATAACAATAAAGTAATCGATTCTTGTTTCTTGAAGTGGGAGCCGAGGAAATAACGCTAAATTACAGCCATTAGGGTTTTCAAAACTATAACTGAATTATATCAACCACTCTATCAAGCTGTAAGATTTCAATGGAAATCATTCAACTACTTCGCCAGGATTACGGTGCACTCATCATGTTTTATATGTAAAATTCTGAGAAGAATCATAGGGGTTTGCCTATAAAAAGGCAACAGTTCTTTAGTTCAAATCATCAATTCTTTTATAAGTTTTTCATTCAGAAAGTGAAAAAACACTCAGAATTTTGAGAGAAAATTAGAGAGAAATAGAGAAAGGAGGAGGAATCCAATGAGATTTCAGCAGCAAATTCTTTGAGACCATCACCATTTTTCAAATACTGCTAATCTTTTGAGCTACAAATGTTGTTAGTTTTTTTATGTTTTTGTTATTATTTTCAATTATGTCTAGCTAAATTTATTTTTGGCTAAAGGTGATTTCAAAGTCTTGGACATGTTTATGTAGCTATCTGTATAAATTATTCTCTAAGTTTAAATTGAGATTGTTTATGTTTCACTATAATTAATGTTTATAATTATTTTCTTGTTTAATTTAGTTACGCAACTAAATGAGACTAGTACATCACCTAATGCTACGTTAAAAATCTAGATCCATAATTATCTTGTATTTTTAACCCTTGGTAGTAAATTATAATCTACAATTGTGGGAGGCTTTTATTTGATTGTGATGAAAAATATAACATAAGTTGAATGAACCGTGCTTGTGAGTTTATTGCTTAGATCAACCTATCTTTCTACACTTAATGCTTTCGTTGAATTAAATCTAGAGAGCTGTTCTAAGTTATTTAATAAAAAGAAATTTAATAAAAAGCTTATTTTACTAAACTACAAAGTAAGAAAAGATCGGTATGACAGAGCTTGTTTTTATTTATGGTTGGTACTTTCAATAAAAAATTGAAAATAATTCTATGATTATTGCAAAATTATTGTCTAACAATAGAGAATGAACCTTTAATCGGTTTTATCATTTTTGCTTACAAATTCTTGAATTTTGTTATAATTTTATTTATTCACAATTGTTATTCTAATTTGAAGTTTTTTAATTTAATTTTGTTATTATTATTTAATTTTTCCTTTTAAGTGATTTTCATATTTTTTATTTTATTTGCATTTTAATTATCATTCTAAATTTAATTGTTTTCTTTTATTTGTTGAGTTTTGTTATTTTAGTCTTTTACGCAATTTTCAAACCCCCTTTTAATTCTATAAAATAAAAAAAGTAATAAACAAAGTATATCATAAGAGAAATTATTACTAACATATTAATTAAAATCAATCCTCGTGGGAATGATACTCAACTCATCATTTATATTTCTTGATACAACCATGTTTATTTGCGTGTACGAGAACAAACCCATAAAGTGTTTGGCACCGTTGCTTGGGAATTGAATTTTCAATTAATTTGTATTAATTTTTCTTTTTAGTTTCTATTAGTTTTATTTTTGTTTCTTTTTGTTTCCAGGTTTGCATACCCCTGTATGTCCATTGAAGAGTTTGAGAAAAGATTCCTAAGAGTCAAACACTATCTAGAAATAGCCAACATCATGCAATTGCTTTCAGCTCCTTCACCTCCTTCATTGTCCCCATGCGTACCATTTTGTTGGAAACAAAGTGCGCAGCGAAATTTTAAAATTTTTTTCATCAGAGTAATTTTCAAAACACAAGTTTGACATGTTATATGTATAAATTAGACAGATCTTACTAACCTTAGTGTGCCGAAGAACCTCCGCAACCTGTGTAGAGAAGTAACGTTCCAGAAGAGCCTCAACCAACTGGTCTTCTATGCTATTCTCTATCCACAACCGGAGTGAGTGTGGGCTCACATGTACAGCTCTTCCACCAGTGACTCTCCTCCCAACCAATAGAGAGAACCCAAAGCTAGTGTTCGTGATTTGTGAACAAAAGCTCTCAGGGAGTTTTCTGATGCTCACTAGAAGAGTATCACTCTTAATCTCTCAAATTGATCTGAGTAAATCATGAGACTCACTCCCTTTTTATGGCTATTGGTCCTAGGGTCAGTCTATATCAGATTAGGTCTCAAAAACTCGAAACAGAATCAAGTTCGGATCAATATCTGATAAGATCCGCATGAAAATGAGTAATCTTATCTCTCGCTGATCGGTAGGCCGAACAGCCTGATCGGCAGGCCGAACAGGCCCCATCGACAGGCCGAACACGTCATCTGGCAGGCCGAACTCCCAAGAAAAAATCTCCGTGAATCTTTTATTTTCCACCCGAGATTCTAAAGGATAAAGTCTCAGTTTTGATTCAAATAACCCAATAGAGAAGTTATTTGATCAAAACAAACTTTATCAAGATATCTCTAAGAAAATAAATCAATTCACAATAATTCAACAAGTTTATCTTGTTCTAATTTGTCCAAAATTAAAACAACCGATAAACAGACAAGAATTATTTGATCGCAATAATTCAACAAGTTTATCTTGAACTAATTTCTTACAAAATTAATTCAACCTATAAACAGACATGAATTATTTGATTCTTACAAATTTTAAACCAATCTGATAAATCTGACATAAGTCACCAATTATTGGAAAAGCACGCCGTGTCGTTACAAGACTTTGTGAGCTAGCAAAGGGGACCAAAATGGACCTATAAAGTTCAAGCTCATGATAATTATGAAACCCAATATCCCAGATATACATTTCAGAATTATCAATTCCAACGCTACTCCACTAAAAGCTTGGAGCTGTACTCTCGAACTTTATAAAATTACGAAGCTCGTGTAGCTAAGTCTCCATGACATATCAAAGTGTATCGCATCCCCATATGATCATCCATAATCGGCTTAAGGACAAGTTCTGTCTTACCTTCCTGATTATTTTTATCTTACGTTCCATTGTCTCACCATTAGAAAACTTACCATCTAAAGATAGTATACCATTCGGTTACACCTATGTATCCAAATGGTTGAGCGCTCCAGTTTTCTAAATTACAGGACAACGCATATAAGAGGATATCATTACTCCTAAAGAGGAGCTATGGATTCCATATCTATGAATAACAAGTCTACGCTATCAAGAGTCATGCCTCCAACGTACCGGTATGCATACCACTATTGAGATATGGGTGTCACCCTTTGGTACATCAAAAGACACAAGTCGAGACAACGAGCCCACTATTCATCTCAGGATTAAGATACAATACAAATGACTGTCTAAAGTGAATCGATTTGCCAAGACAGAATTATTAATCCAAATCAATTCACTTTATGTCCCGATCCAACACATCGTCACCTATGACAACGTGCCAATGTTTCTATTCACGGAGTCCAACTCCGATGGTCAAGACAAACCATCTCCCAAAAGGGATATAGACAACATAACAATCTTTACATGAATAAAGCGCCTAACTTTATTCCCTCGATTGCGGATCATATGTTTTAGACCGTCACCTTAAGAATCGTGTCTTCCGCATAATCAGTCCATCATATGCCCAATTCTTAAGGCTTAGACTGACAGTCTCAGACTACTGTTTGCTTATCATACATTCAACAAATATGAACGTAAAGAGGGCAAGATTTGGTATATATAAATGAATAAATTCTTTATTGATAAAAATGTCTCCAAAAATGTATTACATTTTTACTTCTTAGGGCATACATGTCTAACACATTTACCCTACCATACGAGTTCAATCAAGTATTACACACTGATCTACCATCATCTAGTAATTCGTTAGAACACTCAGACCCATAGGAACAAGAAGAGATGGCAGCAAGTAACTATAAACTCAAAGGGTTGGTGGCACCGATCTGGGACCAACAATCGTTTTGCATTCAATATCCTAACCTGGAGGTTACTTTTGAACCCAAGTCAGGATTGATCCACCTCTTGCCAACATTCCATGGTTTTGCAAGAGAAGACCCACACAAACATCTCAAAGAATTTCATGTGGTATGCTTAACCATGAGACCAATTGGAATTTCTAAAGAGAAAATTAAACTAAGGGCCTTTCCTTTCTCTCTGGCAGACCCCGCTAAGGAATAACTCTATTATCTACCTTCAGGCTCCATCACAACATCGAATGAGAAGAATAAACTCTCTTTGGAGAAGTATTTTCCTACATCCAAAGTTGCAACCATCTAAAAAGAGACATTTGGCATCCAACAATACAATGGAAAGTCCCTTTATGAATATTAGGAACTATTCAAAAAGCTATGTGCAAGCTACCTGCATCATCAAATCAGTGAGCAACTCCTTATCTAATACTTCTATAAAGGATATCTAATACTTCTATAAAGGACTCCTACTGATGGACAAAAGCATGATCGATGCAACAAGTGGAGGAACACTAGATGACAAGGCTCTAGAAGCCGTAAGAGCTCTAATTCAAATATGGTAGCAAACTCCCAACAGTTTAGCCACTGACATGAACAACCACCACCATCACCAAAGAAAGTGAATGAGGTTAATACGTCTTCTACCATTGAACAACAACTTGCATAACTTATCTCTCTCATTCAACAAATGGCTTTAGGAAACGTTCAACAAGTAAAGGTGTATAGGATATGTTTTATTGCGGGCCATCCCAACTTTACAAGATGGCAACATGGAGCAAGCCAATGTCATAGTTGGATTCCCGGGACAACCAAGGAAGTACGATCCTTCTCCAACCTTACAACAAAGGATGGAGGGATCATCCAAATTTCAGTTATGGTAGAACAAAACAATAGGCAATGCCAAACCCTATGATGAATCGACCACCGAGCTTCAACTAACCAAGGCGGCAACAACCATATCAAGTCCGACCGCAACAATCGGCTCCACAAAATTTAGTTCCATCCTTAGAAGACCATGTTAAAACTCTTGCAACCAATACTATGTAGTTTCAATAAGACACTAGAGCAAGCATTCAGAATTTGGAGACTCAAGTTAGTCAATTGGCTAGTATTGTAATCCCGTTAGAGACACACAATTTGGGAAAATTGCCATCCTAAATGGTTGTAAATCCAAGGGAAAATGCTTGTGTGATGATGTTGAGAAGTGGAAAATAAAATGAGGAACCTTCAAAACCCACCTTAAAAAACGTCACTAGAGGATGAAAACAACAGCAAGGAAGCAACCCCACGACAAGGAAATACTGGTCCCCATGATATAACATCCTCCATGATAAGTACCAAAACTCGTATTCCTTCTCATGTCACTCCTCCTTTTTTTCCTAGCAGGTTTGCAAAATCCAAAAAGGAGAAACAAGAGAAGGAAATGCTAGAGACATTCTACAAGGTGGAGGTAAACATACCTCTCCTAGATGCTGTCAAACAAGTTCCCTGATGTGTCGAATTTCTCAAAGAATTGTGCACCACAAAACGAAAGCTCAAAGGATATGAAAGAGTAAGTGTGAGTAAGAATACATCAGTGGTGCTACAAAAGAAGATCCCACCTAAATACAAGGACCCAGGCACCTTTACCATTTCGTGCACCATCGGAAACACCAGGTTTGAGAAAGCAATATTAGATTTCGGAGCATCCATATATGATATGCCATATTCTATTTATGCTTCTTTGAATCTTGGCCCACTAGAGGAGACCAGTGTTATTATATAACTTACTGATCATTCTAATGCCTATCCTAGAGGAGTTGTAGAACATATTTTGGTGCAAGTAAACGAATTGGTCTTTCCAATAGATTTCTATGTTCTCGAGATAGAGGATGAATCATCCCCCAACTCGACACCTATTTTATTACGAAGACTATTCTTAAAGATTGCTCGGACCAAGATAAACATACGTAACAGGACCTTAACCATGGAGTTTGATAGTGAAATAATTTGATTCAACATCTTCAAAACAATGAGGTATCCTAGCGACTTATATTCAGTTTTTGCAGTTGACTTGATTGACACTTTTGCACAGGAAAAATTTAAGTTGATTGGTAAAGATGGATTGGAAGTTGTTGTCACTGAGAACTTCAAGACCGTGATTGTAAGGATTGAAAGCGAGATTTGCCGTTGAGTGAAGAAGTAGAGGAGATTATGGGAAGTTTAGAATCTCTACCACAAATACATAGGTATGATGTTTCTTATATTGAATTGCCATTAACTAATGAGAAACTTCTACTTCTATCATACAGGCTCCAACACTAAGAATGAAATCTCTCCTAGATCACTTGACATATGTATACTTAGGGGAAAAAGAAACACGACCAGTGATCATCACCAACAATCTCACACCAACGCAAGAGAAGAACCTTATTTGGGTTCTTAAAGACCATAAGACGGCGATTGGGTGGATTATTGCTGACATTAAAGGCATAAGTCCCTCTATATGCATGCATTAGATCCTATTTTAAAAAGTATCAAAGCCAACAATGGAGGCTTAACACAGGTTGAACCCTCCTATAATTGAAGTTGTGAAGAAGGAGATACTAAAGCTCCTAGATGTTGCGGTGATCTATCCTGTTTCAGAAAGCAAGTGGGTGAGCCCGATTCAAGTTATACCAAAGAAATTCGTGGTCACCATGGTAAAAAAATGAAGATAACGAGCTGATCTTTACTTGGTTTCAAACCAGGTGACGCATTTCCATTGACTATAGGAAACTGAACATAGTAACTCACAAGGACAACTTTTCCCTGCCATTCATCAATCAAATGCTTGAAAGGTTAGTCGGTCACTCTCACTACTCTTTTCTTGATGGTTACTTAGGTTATAATCAAATTGTCATCGTATCAAAGGACCAAGAGAAGGCAATGTTCATTTGCCCATTTGGGACATTTGCTTACCAATGCATGTAGTTTGGTCTATGCAATGCTCCAGCCACATTTCAAAGGTGTATAGTAAACATCTTTTTTGATTATGTAGAGAACATCATAGAGTTCTTTATGGATGATTTTAGTGTCTATGGTGTTTCATTTAATAAGTGCTTACATAACCTTGCACTGGTGCTAAAAATAAGGATGGAAACTAACCTTATGTTGAACTTGGAAAAGTATCACTTTATGTAAACCAAGGGAGAGTTTTGGAGCATATTGTTTCTTCCAGGGATATTGAGGTTGACAAGTCTAAAGTAGATCTTGTGCATTCTGTGTTAGACATATATGCCCTAAGGAGTAAAAATGTAATACGTTTTTGGAGACATTTTTATCAATAAAGAATTTATTCTTTTATATATACTAAATCTTGTCCTCTTTATGTTCATATTTGTTGAATGTATGATAAGCAAACAATAGTCTGAGACTGTCAGTCTAAACCTTAAGAATTGGGCATATGATGGACTGATTATGCGGAAGACACAATTCTTAAAGTGACAGTCTAAAACATATGATCCGCAATCGAGGGAATAAAGTTGGGCGCTTTATTCATGTAAAGATTGTTATGTTGTCTATATCCCTTTTGGGAGATGGTTTGTCTTGGCCATCGGAGTTGGACTCTGTGAATAGAAACATTGGCACGTTGTCATAGGTGACGATGTGTTGGATCGGGACATAAAGTTAATTGATTTGGATTAATAATTCTGTCTTGGCAAATCGATTCAGTTTAGACAGTCATTTGTATTGTATCTTAATGCTGAGATGAATAGTGGGCCCGTTGTCTCGACTTGTGTCTTTTGATGTGCCAAAGGGTGACACCTACATCTTAATAGTGGTATGCATACCGGTACGTTGGAGGCATGACTCTTGATAGCGTAGACTTGTTATTCATAGATATGGAATCCATAGCTCCTCTTTAGGAGTAATGATATCCTCTTATATGCGTTGTCCTATAATTGAAAAACTAGAGCGCTCAACCATTTGGATACATAGGTGTAACCGAATGGTATGCTATCTTTGGATGGTAAGTTTTCTAATGGTGAGACAATGGAACGTAAGATAAAAATAATCGGAAAAGTAAGACAGAACTTGTCCTTAAGCCGATTATGGATTATCATATGGGGATACGATACACTTTGATATGTCATGGAGACTTAGCTACACAAGCTTCGTAATTCTATAAAGTTTGAGAGTGCAGCTCCAAGCTTTTAGTGGAGTAGCGTTGGAGTTGATAATTGTGAAATGTATATCTGGGATATTGGGTTTCATAATTATCATGAGCTTGAACTTTATAGGTCCATTTTGGTCCCCTTTGCTAGCTCACAAAGTCCTGTAACGACACGGCGTGCTTTTCCAATAATTGGTGACTTATGTCGGATTTATCAGATTGGTTTAAAATTTGTAAGAATCAAATAATTCATGTCTGTTTATTGGTTGAATTAATTTTGTAAGAAATTAGTTCAAGATAAACTTGTTGAATTATTATGATCAGATAATTCTTGTCTGTTTATCGGTTGTTTTAATTTTGGACAAATTAGAACAAGATAAACTTGTAGAATTATTGTAATTGATTTATTTTCTTAAAGATTATCTTGATAAAGTTTGTTTTGATTAGATATCTTCTCTATTGGGTTATTTGAATCAA
Source organism: Artocarpus heterophyllus (assembly GCA_025403435.1). Lineage (NCBI taxonomy): Eukaryota > Viridiplantae > Streptophyta > Magnoliopsida > Rosales > Moraceae > Artocarpus > Artocarpus heterophyllus. The sequence goes on from CM046330.1 coordinate 19,330,863, forward strand.
AACTGAGACTTTATCCTTTAGAATCTCGGGTGGAAAATAAAAGATTCGCGGAGATTTTTTCTCGGGAGTTCGGCCTGCCGAATGACGTGGTCGGCCTGCCGAACTGGCCTGTTCGGCCTGTCGATCAGCGGGAGATAAGATTACACGTTTTTACGCGGATCTTATCAGATATTGATCCGAACTTGATTCTTTTTCGAGTTTTTGAGACCTAATCTGATACGGACTGACCCGATGACCAATAACTATATAAAGGGAGTGAGTCTCATGATTTACTTAGATCAATTTGAGAGATTAAGAGTGATACTCTTCTAGTGAGCATCTGAAAACTCCCTGAGAGCTTTTGTTCACAAATCACGAACACTAGCTTTGGGTTCTCTCTATTGGTTGGAAGGAGAGTCACCGGTGGAAGAGCTGTACGTGTGAGCCCACACCCACTCCGGTTGTGGATAGAGAATAGCAAAGAAGACCAGTTGGTTGAGGTTCTTCTGGAATGTTACTTCTCTACACAGGTTGCGGAGGTTCTTCGGCACACTGAGGTTAGTAAGATCTGTCTAATTTATACATATAACATGTCAAACTTGTGTTTTGGAAAGTACTCTGATGAAAAAAATTTTAAAATTCCGCTGCGCACTTTGTTTCCAACAATTGGTATCAGAGCCGAGGTTTTTACATAAATTTGCAAGTTTGTGATCATGTTATATGCATAAATTTTGTGATCTTAATCTCTCCTATGCTCGAATTGAATTTTATAGAGAGATAGTACTCTAGGTTTCTATATAATATATATGTTGTCATGGATTATGTGGTGAATGTTTATTAATTAATTATGATTGATTAAATTATTGTTTAATTATTTATTAATTAATTAATACCGGTTATGGTTTCTTAGAGGTTAGAATGTGTATCTAGGTTTTTCATGTAATTAGATGGCGGACTATCATCTCCGTCTAGGAATTATTATTTAATTTTTAATTTGTAAGAATTTTGTAATTTAATAATTATTCGGAGAAGACGGATCGAGAAGTTGGATCTAGAAGATTGATGATGGCGCCTCCAGGTATTTCCTGAGTCTCTAATTTTATGTTTTTGAATTGTTGAAAATAAAATTGATGAATTGCATTGAAATTGTATTTTCTGGATTGAGGGTTTTCTATTTGGTTGGCATGCCGGACGTCACAGTTTGGCAGGCCGAAGGTCACAGATTGGCAGGCCGGACGTGTGGTCCGGCGGGCCGACAGTGGGGTAGAAATTTTGGTGCTCTGTCGGCAGGGCGAACCTTCATGATCGGCAGGCCGATCTGGGGTGATTGGCCTGCCGACCGAGAGCTGCCAAGTGTCCAGAAAAGGTGCAATTTTTCTGATGCAGTTTTAATTTTATTTTTGGGACGATTTTTAGAAACATTAAATTTAAATATGACCGAAAATATGAAGTATTCGATTCATACGGGATTGAAGACTTGAAGATGGATATTACATAAAGAAGGATACCGCTTGAGGATTCAAGGATGAAGAATTGATATATGTCTCGATTATTCTCTTGTAATCTTAGTTTTCTATTCTCTAGGATGGAACCATAATATTACAGTTATTATTATTTTGCTTGTAGCTTTGCTTGATTGCTTTGCTTGTCTGCATTATAATATGATTTACCATGTATATTGATAACATGTCATATAGGACAGGGAGTGCCGCTCATATTAAATTTGTTCATGCATAATTTTAAAATAAAACCTTGACTTCAAAAGATTGAGTGGGAGAAGGTTTTCGAAGAGAGGACCTAAGGCCTCCATCGTTGGTCCATAGGAAGAACATGGTAGTCCCGACTCCTAGGAAGGGATTTCTATCATGTACCAGATTGGATCTCTGAAAGGATAAGGTATTTTAGTATGATTTGTGGTTGCACACCCCTAGGTGGTGATTATAAATCATGGATAAAATATTGAAATGGTGGTTATACACTCACGTTAATTTTATTATTAACCTCCCCTAGGAGCTCTGTTAATAAAATTAATGGCCAAAGAAACGATTATTAGTGTATGCTGGATCATACGGGTCCTGGATGGCATATATTAATCAGGAGGGGATCCGTGTTCCTGATTGAACTTAGCATGACTCCCCTAGGAGCTTGTTGAATTCTGAGTTGGGAATTATCGTTGTAAGGTTGTGATATTTTCAAGGTTTTGACACATAAACACATTTGTATGATTTTACATGATTGTGTTATCTTACTAAATTATTATATATGTTTGGTATATGATTCTTTATTGTAGATTGAAAATGTCTAAAAATGCTTTATCATCGATACTTGACAAAAACCAATTAACCGGTGAGAATTATAACGATTGGAAACGGAACCTGGACATCGTCCTATCCTTTGAGAAACTGAAATATGTACTGACAACTCCTTGTCCTCCCGAGCTTATGGGAGACTCAAGTAATGAGCAATTCTAAGCGTACGATCATTGGAAAGATGCTAATGATCAGGCCCGCTGCTATGTTATGGCTAGCATGAACAACGTGCTGCAGGCTCAACATCAGGATTATGAGACTGTAAAGCAGATCTTTGATAATCTTGAGGACATGTTTGGAGGCCAGGCCATAACAAAGCGGCAAGGGGCGCTTCGAAAACTCTTAAACTGTAGACAGAGACTGGGGACATCTGTAAAGGAGCACATGATGTTGGTCATGGGTTACCTCGCTGAGGCTCAAACCAATGGAGCCAACATCGATGCTGAAACTCAGATGACTATGGTCTTTGAGACTCTGTCTAAGGAATTTATTCTGTTTAGAGCTACTTTTAATTTAAGCAATAGACGAGATATGACCTTGACAGAACTGATGAAACAGTTACAGGAGTTTGAACTGCTGATCAGGGAGTCTCCTGCTAGTGGTGAGGCCAATATGGTAGTTGCTTTTGGTTTCAATCCTAACTCTGGGAATGGAAAGAAGCAACGGGCCAAGAGTGGGAAGTCTTCTATTCCTGCTGCTACCAAGAGCAAGAAGAAGAAGAAGAAGAACCCAAAGAAGTTTAAGTGCTTCTTCTGTGGAAAGGTCGGGCATATAAAGAAGCATTGCAAGGACTTCCTTTCCAAGGGAGGTAGGTGTGATCTTCTATATTTAGAAACTTGTTTGGTTGAGGAATCTAGTGACATATGGGTCATAGATTCTGGTGCAACTAATCATGTTTGTGTTTCTCTGCAGGGATTCAAAGAAACGAGAAGTCTGCTGTGTGAAGACTTAACGCTTCGGATGGGCGATGGATCCTTGGTCTCAGCGGAAGCAGTGGGAGATGTCCATCTTTACTTTGATAATTATAGGAATTTAATTTTGCGAGATTGTTCTTATGTTCCTAAATTTAAAAGGAATTTAATTTCTGTATCTTCTTTATTTAAAGACTCCTACGTGGTATCTTTCAATGAAAAAGTGGTGATTTGTAAAAATAAATCTTTTATCTGTTCTGGATGGATGCAAAATAATCTATATTTTATCAAACCTAAGATGGACTTATTGCTTAATGTTGAGATAAATGATAATAACTCAAAAAGACTTAAAACTTCTCACTCTAATAAGACTTATCTTTGGCATTTGCGCCTTGGCCATATTAACCTGAATAGGACCTTTAAATCACTTAAAGGTGGAATCTATACCTCAATGTGAATCTTGTTTGGAGGGTAAAATGACCAAAAGACCATACGGGTCTAAGGGTAATAGGGCCGAAGGGGTTCTAGAACTTGTGCATAGTGATGTTTGCGGACCGATGAACATCCGGGCACGAGTAGGGTATGAGTACTTCGTCACTTTTATTGACGATTACTCTAGATATGGGTATGTGTACCTAATGCACCACAAAAGCGAAACTTATGATAAGTTCAGGGAGTTTCGGTTTGAAGTGGAAAAGCAATTTGGTAGGCCCATAAAGGCACTTCGATCTGATCGAGGTGGGGAATACCTTTTTGATGAGTTCTTGGGACACTTGTTAGAGAATGGGATTTTATCCCATTTGACTACGCCAGGCACTCCGTAGCAGAATGGCGTAGCGGAGAGAAGGAATAGGACTTTGTTAGACATGATTAGGTCCATGATGAGTTATTCATCATTGCCTTTATCCTTTTGGGGATATGCACTATAAACCGCATGTTATCCTTTGAAAAATGTGCCTTCAAAATCGGTCCCTAAAACTCCTCATGAGTTGTGGACAAGACGGAAGACATCCTTAAACCATATTCGCATATGGAGATGCCCGGCTCATGTCCTGTTTAAGGATCCGAATAAGTTGGAAGCATGTTCGGAAGTTTGCGTGTTTGTAGGATATCCAAAAGGGACTAAAGGGGGGTTATTTTTATAACCCAAAGGAAAATAAAGTCGTGGTTTCAACTAATGCAACTTTCCTTGAGGAGAGTTACATGGATGACTTTAAACCTCGAAGCAAAGTGGTGCTTGAGGAGTTAAGGGGTGATCCGTTCACTCCGGAGGTTCCAAATGAAACCATTCCGATCGGTGTAGAAAAACCAAACAAACCTGAACAACAATCTCAGCGGCTTCGGCATAGTGGGAGGATCGGGCGTCAACTTGAGAGGTATATGTTCAATGGGGAGGTCTTTTTGGCTGAACCGGATGAACATGATAGGGATCCTTATACTTACGCAGAAGCTATGGAGGATGTTGATTCAAGACTCTGGACAGAGGCCATGAACATAGAGATGAAGTCTATGGAGACTAATCAGGTCTAGGAGCTTGTGGATCTTCCCGAAGGGGTAAAACCCATAGGGTGTAAGTGGATCTACAAGAGGAAAAGAGGAGTGGATGGAAAGGTCAAAACCTTTAAGGCTAGACTGGTAGCTAAGGGTTATACGCAAAAGAAAGGAATCGATTATGAGGAAACCTTTTCGCCTGTAGCCATGCTTAAGTCCATCCGGATTCTCTTGTCCATAGCTGCCGCTCTCGACTACGAGATTTGACAGATGGATGTCAAGACGGCTTTTCTGAATGGCTATCTTGATGAGTCCATTTATATGGAACAACCAGATGGGTTCAAGGTCGCGGGTCAAGAGGGTAAGGTTTGTAAGCTGCTAAAGTCTATTTATGGACTTAAGCAGGCTTCTCGTTCTTGGAACATAAGATTTGATCAAGTGATCAAGACTTATGGGTTCTCACAAAATGTGGATGAACCATGTGTTTACAAACACATAAAGGATGGGAATGTGGTTTTTCTACTGCTCTATGTAGATGACATTCTGCTAATTGGCAATGACGTTGAGGCATTGTCATCGGTCAAATTCTGGTTGACCAAGCAGTTTGACATGAAGGACTTAGGTGAGGCTAATTTTGTTCTCGGTATCCAGATCTTTCAGGATAGGAAGAACAAAATGATAGCTTTGTCTCAGGCCGGCTACATAGATAAAATTCTCAGGAGGTTAGCAATGCAGGATTCCAAGAAAGGTGGGCAACCATCTAGGTCTGGAATTACTCTTTCTAAGAAAGACTCTCCAAAGTCTTATGAAGAAAGAGAATACATGAAGAAGGTGCCTTATGCTTCGGCAGTGGGTAGTCTCATGTATGCCATGCTTTGCACACGACCGGATATTAGCTATGCGGTCGGGATTATAAGTCGATTTCAGGCGGATCCAGAACCGAACCATTGGGTTGCGGTAAAGCATATTTTCAAGTACCTGAGAAGGACTCGAGGGTATATGCTTGTGTATTCGGGTGAGGATTTAACTCCTCTAGGATACACTGATTCAGATTTTCAATCCCGTCTGGATTCTAGGAAATCGACTTCGAGGTTTGTGTTTACTCTGGGTGGCGGTGCCATCAGTTGGAGAAGTGCAAAGCAAGATTGCACTTCGGATTCAATGATGGAGGCCGAGTATGTGGCAGCTAGTGATGCTTCGAAAGAAGCACTGTGGCTCTGCAAGTTCCTTGGGGATCTTGAGGTAGTTCCTGGTATGGATAAACCGGTATCACTATATTGTGATAACAGTGCAGCGGTAGCTAATGCTAAGGAACCAAGATTTCACAAGAAGAGTAAGCATATTGATCGGAAGTATCATGTGATAAAGGACTTTGTTGAGGGCGGGCATGTCACGGTGTGCAAGATCGCGTCAGAGGACAATTTAGCTGATCCATTTACGAAGACACTTACTGGGAGAGTCTTCGAGAGAGCTTGTTATAGGTTATTTAATAGAAAGAAATTTAGTTAAAAACTTGTTTTGCTAAACTATAAAGTAAAGAAAAATCGAGATAGTAGTGCTTGTTGTTATTTACACTTAATAATTCAACAGAAAAATTGGAAATAATTCGACAATTACTGCAAAATTTTTGTCTAATGGTGGAGAATGAATCTTTAAATAGTTTTATCAGTTTTGCCTACAAATTCTTGAATTTTATTATAGTTTTATTTATTCGTAATTGTTATTTTGATTTGAATTTTGATAATTTAATTTTGTTATTATTATTTAATTTTTCTTTTAAGTAATTTTCATATTTTTTTAATTTTATTCGCAGTTTGATTTTCATTCTAAATTTAATTGTTTCCTTTTATCTGTTACGTTTTGTTATTTTAGTCTTTTGCGTAATTGCCAAACCCCCTTTTTAATGCTATAAAATAAAATAAAAATAGTAAATAAATAAATAAAATATATAAGAAGAGAAATTATCAATAACATATTAATTAAAATAAATCCTTGTGATAATGATACTCAACTCATCATTTATATTACTTGATATGACTATGAATACTTGCATGTGTGAGAACCAACCCATCACGCAATGAGCATAATGCCACGGCGCTAGTTTTGCACTCTCCCATGCTGATTGACATTGAAAATTTGTGTCTTTAAACATGTTTCGAACCGATGTATTGTATGGATTGAAGAGGTACCTTTACGTTTGAAGAGGTACCTTTGCATAAAGGTTGTATGAATTGGACCAGTTATGTCCATTCATGAAATGACACTCCTATCTATTCTTAAATCTCTAGAATTATACAGATTTCATATCTTGTTATAGAACACCATATTGTTGCTAATATAGTGTTCAAGTGTTTGTTGTATCTGGGGTAATTTGCCACAAAACTCTTTAGCAAACTTGAATCAGTGAGGGCAAATAAAATTTTTAAGGAAAGTGTTTTATACACGCCTTAAAAACATTCCATTTTCAGAAATTCATAGCCTTTATTCTCTTCTTACTCATAAAATACACCTACAATCTTAAGGTATTAACTACTGCGATAGAGGCCGACAAATCTATGGCGTCTTTTCTTAACCCACATGTGCAACTCGAGCATTTTAATGGTACCAAATTCACTCATTGGAAGGGAAAGTTAATCCTCTTACTCATAGTGCTCAAGATCCCTTATGTGCTAGATCCAAAGAAAAAGCCACTCCCAAAACCAAAGGAGGATGATTCTGATAAAGTGAGGCCGCTAGGAAGAAAAGAAAAAAATTATGAAGTCATCTGTCGAGGACACATTCTCAACACCTTTTTTGATCATCTCTATGATCTCTACCAGAACATAAAGTTGCCGATAGAGATATGGAATGCCTTTAAATACAGATACAAAACCGAGAAGGAAGGTATGAAAAAATTCCTTGTTCTAAAATTTTTAGAATTTGTTATGATTGACTCCAAGTTTGTTCTAGATCAAATTTATGAATTGCAAGTCATTGTTACAAAACTCAAAGAGTTGACGATTGAAATTTCTGAATCGTTTCAAGTGGGGGCTATTACTGCTAAATTACCCCAAAGTTGGAACGCTTATAGAAAGAAACTCCGTCATTGGAGAGATGACATAACTTTGGAGGAACTTCAAAAGCATTTGAGATTTGAAGAGGAGACTAAGTCTCATGATCCTAAGGGAAAGATTGTGAACTCTTCTAAAGTTAATGTCACTGAGGCTAGTAAGTTCTCTATGAACTTTAGGAATAACAATGATAAGAAACGCAAACGTTCCGATACTAATTCAAAAAAGTTTACTAGAAATTATTTCTTTTGCAGGAAAAAGGGCCATCGTCAAAGTTAGTGTAGGTACAAAAGAAAAAGGAAGAAATAAACTGCAACAAAGCCAATGTTGTTAAAGAGAAATCTGAAGAGATTTGTGCTATGGTCTTGAAGATGCAAATTGACATGATTACCAAAACCAACATGGCAGTAACAAAGTCCTACAATTGGTGGCTTTATTCTAATGCCACCATTCATGTTTGTAATAATAAGAGTATGTTCTTATCATATGCAATGGAGAAAGAATGACAACAATTCTCATAGAGAATCATGACGTAGCGGTGATTGCTGGAAAAAGAAATGGTGGAGTTCAACTTTACTTTCAGGAAGAAAATGACCTTAAACAATGTCTTTCATGTTCTGGATATTAGGAAAAATCTTATATCTACTAATCTTATGTGTAAGAATAGTCTAAAGATTGTACTTGAGGGCAATACATGTATTGTATCTAAGAATGGGTCGTTTGTAGGAAAAAAGTATTCTTGTGATGGCATGTACAAACTTAGTATCAATAACAATAATGTGATGAATTCTATTTATATTGTCGAGTCTTTTGATATTTGGCATACTCGTTTAACATACTTGAATTTTAGATCTTTGAAACATATGTCTAAACATAGTTTGATTAATTGCAAAGATGATAAACATACAAGCAAAATTAACAAAGAAACTCTTTCCTAAAGTCGAAAGAAATACTCAAATATTGGATTTGATTTTGTACCAATATTTGTGAGTATAATGGAATTTTAACAAGAGGAAAAATGAGATACTTCAACACTTTCATTGATGATTGTTCTAGATACATATATATGTACTTAATTAGAACAAAAGATGAAGCTTTAGATAAGTACAAACTTTTCAAGGCTAAAGTTGAGAACCGAAAAGATAAAAAAATCAGAATGATTCGAAGTGATAGAGGTTGTGAATACCTTTCTAATGACTTTGATGCCTTTTGTGAAGAGCATCATATTATTCACCAAAAGTCAGCCCCATTGCTCCTCAACAAATGGTTTAACTGAAAGAAAGAATAGGATATTCACCGATATGATTAATTCTATGCTTCTTAATACAAAATTGCCTAATTATTTATGGGGGAACTTTACTTACTACATGTCATGTTCATAATAGAATTACATCTATGAAAACACATTTCTCTTTGTATGAAATATGAAAAGGAAGGAAACCAAACTTGATGTATCTAAAGAAGTAGGACTATTTAGCTTTTTATAGAATGTATGATCCTAGAGGATCAAAGTTAGATGCAAAAGGCATTAAATGTTTTTATTCTATATGCTGAGAATTTTAAGGCTTATAAGTTATTAAATTTAGATTCTAATGCAATAGTGGAATCAAGAGATGTTGAATTCATTGAAAAAAAAATTATTGTTGATTCTACAATTGAATTGGAATCTAATGTCGATAAACCATGTGACTATACTCCTAGTACCTCCACTAATAAAAGGAAAGAGTTTATGACATCTTTTGAACTGAGGAGAAGTTAAGGCGAAAAAAAAGAAAAGAATTTAGCACCGGATTTTATTTCATTGCAAGCTTTGACCTTCTTGGTTATAGGAGATAAAAACGGTTTACTTAATAAAATATCATTGTTGCTACATGTTGAAAAAGATCCTAAGATATTTAGTGAAGCATTGTCATCTAGAGATGCCTCCTTTTGAAGAAAGGCTATAAATGATGAAATAGATTCAATAATGAATAATGAAACTTGGGTTTTGGTTGATCTCCCTCTGAAATCAAAACCGATAAGCAATAAGTGGGCATTTAGAAGTTATAACACCGATGGGTCTATACAAACATAAAAGACTAGATTGGTAGCCAAGGGCTTTAAACAAAATCGTGGTATTGACTACTTTGATACATATGCTCTGATAGCTAGGTTGACATCTATTAGAGTGTTATTTACAATTGCTTCAATATATAATTTGCATGTGTACCAAAAGCATATAAAGAGAGCTTTTCTAAATGGTGATCTTGATGAGAAAATTTGTCTAGAAGAACTTAAGGGGTTTGTGTTGCCTAGAAATGAAAATAAGGTTTGCAAGTTAGTCAAGTTGCTTTATGGAAGCACCAAAACAATGGCTTGAAAAATTTGATTCAATTATCTTGTCTCATGATTTAAACCATAATAATACAGATAAATGTATATATCTAGGTTTACAAATGATTTTAGTGTGATTATATGTTTATATGCTGATGACTTGCTTATCTTTAGAACAAACATGAAAAGAGGATTGATACTAAAAGCATCTAACTGCACAATTTAAGACAAACAATTTTGGTGTGGTAGATACTATTTTAGGTGTGAAAGTAAAGAAGTATAGTGGGGATTACTCGTGGTGTCAATCTCATTATATTGCTAAGGTGCATCTTAAATTCAATCATTCGAAGTTTAAAGAAGTGAATACTCCATATGCTTCTAGTATTAAATTACTAGAAAATAATGGCCGAGTGGTAGCACAGCTTAAGTATGCTAGCGCGATTGGTAGTGTGACGTATGCTATGCAATTGTACAAGGCCGGACATTCTGTTTGCGGTATGCCAAATGTCAAGATTTACGAGTAATCCAAGTGTTGATCATTAGAATGCAATTGGTAGGATACTTGGTTATCTTTAAAGGACCACTAATCTAGGTTTGTTTTATAATGATTATCCCATGATACTAGAAAGGTACTCAAATGCTAGTTGGATAACTAATGCAAGTGATAATAAATCCACATCTACTTGGATTTTCACAATTATAGGAGGAGCTGTGTCTTGGGCTTCTAAGAAACAAATGTGCATAACTCACTCAATGATGGAAAGTGAGTTTGCAGCACTTGCAGCTACAGGCAAAGAAGCATAATGACTGAGAAATTTATTGTTTGATATTGAGTTGTGGCCATAACCAGTGCCATTTATTTCTTTGCACTACGATAGTGAGGCTAAATTGTCTAGAGTTTATAACAAAGTTTATAATAGAAAGTCTAGACATATTAGCTTGTGACATGAGTATGCGAAACAACTAATAACCGATGGTGTTATTAATGTTGTTTATGTTAGGACTAACAAGAACCTAGTGGATCCCTTGATAAAAGGTATTTCAAGACACTTAGTCAAGGACACATCTATTGGAATGGGACTGAAACCTTTTGTACAAGAGTTACCGATGATGGTAAGTCAACTATGTAATAGTTGTATTGCTATTCCATGGTTAAATGGGTTACAAGTCAGCATTATGTAACCGGGTAGCACCGAGAATTTGTTTGTCCCTTCCAAGATGTTTGATGCAAAATAGATACGTGGTTGACATTAAGTATTTACTCTTAATGAAGTTTAAGTCTCAATGTAGCTAGAGACACGATTTGAAAGTTCACCTAAGTGAACATAAAGAATGGCGCTGTTTCTAACAAGGTTGTGGTTTAATCTTGTGAATGTTCATGCATCCATGATAGAGCACAAGGCTAGAATAGTGCTAAATGATTGGAATATAATTTGAAATCTGCGATATCTCATGTGTTATATATTTCTGGTATTTGCTTAAGAGACAAAGTTCAATAAAAAGCACACTATTGTCTTGTGAATACTTTGATGCATGTTCATTAATTGAAGGTTAAAATCGAAAGATACCTTCTTGTTTGTATGAGTTTATCATTGTTGAATTTGGAGAAATATTACAATCTAGAAAGAGTTTATTAGAGACATTGCAATATGTCACTCTAATATATTAGAGATCAAAGATCACATAGATATAAGTTGGAAAGCATATTTTTTAAAATGTTTAGATTTAGCTCAGAGAGCCATAGCGCTAGAAGTGCAAAACAGCACAAAATAGGATAGTGGCACCAGGGCAGTGGCACCCAAAATCAATGTATGGGCTTCGCGGCACCTATCGCTATAACATGTGGAAAATTTGCATAGTGAGCATAGTGTTGCGGCGTTGAAAAACTGGCGTCGCGGCACTCTTTCGTGCTAATTTACATTAAAAATTTATTTCTTTAAACATGTTTGGAACCGATGAAATCATTGGTTGTATACTTTACATAAACCTGAACCTCTATTAGCAACAAACACACCCGTTATAATAGATGTATTGATACACGGATAGACATTTTTCCAAATGAACAGAAACCTTTACGTTTGAAGAGGTACCTTTGCATATAGGTTATATTGATTGAACTGGTTGTGTCTATTTGTGCAATGACATACCTGTCTATTCTTAAATCTCTAGAATTATACAGATTTCATATCTTGTTCTGAAACACCGTATTGTTTCTGAATATAGTGTTCAAGTGTTTGTTATATCTTGAGGGTAAATTTATCACAAAACTCTTTAGTAAACTTAAATAAATGAGGGCAAATAAAATCTTTAAAAAACGAGTTTTATACATGCCTCAAACACATTCCATTTTCAAAAATACATAGGCTCCATTCTCTTCCAACAGTGCTGGCTCAAGAATAGTTAATGTTGAAAGAGCTTTACAGTATTTTAAATAATAAATCTAAGCTGCAGCTGTTTAACTCTAAGCATCGACCAATGAAATAATGCCATCAGCATATAATACTCTAACAATAATAAAAGAATTAAGCTAAACCAACATATGTATATGTGTGTGTGTATCTTTGAATGACTTAATCAATACTAGTTGCCAAACTAACTTACACAAGTTGCTAAACTAATTTTGTTCACTCACAGACTAATCACTATCTTAAAGCATAAACAAACTACTTGATGTACCAGTCCTCTTTTAGTAATCTTCAATAAAAATATTATTTATGGGTAAAAAAAAGTTTTTCGGCTACCCTAAGAAAGATAAATTCAATAATGTTATTAATTGGAGTCACTTATTCAGAGCAAAAATAAATTGGAAAAACAGAGCTACTTGTATCAAACAACATCCCAACACTCCACCCATTTTATTTGTTATGTTTCGTCACTAGCTTGACTTTGCTTTTCTAGCAAAGGAGAGAGGTCATTGTATTGGAATTATTAAGCTTGAAAAATTCAGCCAAGTTCCTTACGTATGTTTGGCATTATTTTTTGTTGTTTTATTTATTTTTTATTTTGTTTTAAAACATTGTATTGTAAAAACTGTTTTTAATTGCTATCAGAAAACAAATATCTTTGGCACTGTTTCTAAAAAATAGTTTTCAAAGAACAAAAACAAAAAAAACATGTTTAGATATGAAAAAAAAAATTGTTCTTCTCATAAATATTTTTTCCTCATATTAAAAAAAGTTTAATTGAACCATTCCTTATATAAAACTTGTCATTCTTATCTATAAGAGAGAAAGAGTGATGAGCAACAATGAGGAGAGAGAGAATTGAAGAGAGAGGATTAAAAATAAAAAAATTGCTGAACAGAGAATGAAAAAAGAAAAAAATAATATATAATATAACATCACTAATAAAAAAAATCTAATAATGTAAATTTATTTAACAAAGTCCTACATAATAGTTATTCTACATCCCATGACAAATACAATTCTAACCTACTGGCCTGACTCTAACAGCGATCCTGATGTGTCAACCTAACCTATGATAGTGATCCCTACATGTCAAACCAACCAAATAATGACAACGCTCACAACATATTGACCTGACCACAATAATATCAACTCGATCCCGATAGTGATCCCTACACATCAAACCATCCCGACAACGATCCTAACCCTTTGGCCCTACTGGAACAACACTCGTAGCATGTCGGCTTGACCCTGATAGTAATCTCAGCTCGTCGTCAATCATATCATCAGTCTCGACCCTTCAGCCTAACTTTGATGGCAATCTTAACCTATCGACCCTACCTTAATGACAATCCTGTTGGCCTAATCCCAATCGCAATCCCAGCTTAACCATTTCATCCATCTTTACCATGTCGTTGATGAAAGAATATATTGGCTATGGCCATGTTATTCTTCTATTCTCGAAAAATACACGAGAATAAAAAAAAATATTGTTATCCGGTTTTTTTTAACTATTTTAAATTCAAATTAAAAAAAAAATTGTCCATAAAAAAACACCAAACACCACTTTTCAAAAGTTGTTTAAAAAAAAACTATTTTTCTTGTTAATGCCAAACAGTCCCTTCATCTTATTGATGAATGATGAGACTGTAAAAGTGTACATTTTCTAAGGCTTAAATCATTTGTTTATGCTTTTATTTCTCATTAAATCCTCTAATTAATAGCATTTTGTGTTAATAAGTATTTTTGTGTCTTGGTGTGAAAATATGTTTAAAAATACATTTTTAGTGTGTTTTTATGTTTTTAATAATTTTTAGAGTCATTTTGGTGTGTTAAATAAGTATCTAGTCTGTAAATAGTCAAAACCGTAAAAGTAATGCGGTTATTTTATTTTGAGTTTTAGTGTGTTCGATAGTGTGTTTTAAATTTATAAATATGTCTTGTTATATTTTTAGTAATTTTTAAAAATATTTCCAAGTCATAAAAATTATATCTGTGCTAAACCGTAAGAGACTGGAAATTTTAAGAGTTTTTATCTATTTTTGTATGTTTTATTGTAAAATAAATATTTTTAATATTTTTGTAAATATTATGTTTGTAAAATAATTAATATTAGTGTGTTTGTGATTTTTAGATTTGAAATCTGGAGGAAAAACGGAGCAAAACGACACCAAATGCATCAAAAAGATAAAGAAAATTTGAATTTAAATTAAATGGGACACGTGGCGTAACAAGGACCATCGGATTCACTGCCGAATTCATCTCAGCCATCCGAGGAAGAGACACGTGTCAATGCGTCATTCGGTGCGTCAGTAGAATCTCACAGTGCGGTCCACGTGTCGAGATATGATTCGCGCGCAGCATGTCTCAGAGGGTGCAGCAGGCGTGTCCGATCGTGTGCGGTTGTGTCCACGTGCATCTGTTCTCTGAACCGTAGGATCTGAATACTTTGACTCATCCATCGGCCTTAAATCTTGGTCCCACCTAGTCCCATCTTGCCCGTGTCTGACAGCCATTGGATCTCGTTTTGAACGGTTCAGATCGTGCCTATTCCGTGCTGGTCTGGTCTGCGTCACACTGAATTACAAACTCAAATTCGCATTCTCACCAACGCGGATCAGCGTGAAAAAAGAAGAAAATAATTCAAATCGGTCAACTTTCAACAGGAAAGAGCATTAATTGTCAGTGGACGTTAGTAAATTCAATCCCCTATAAATACCGAGGCATTTGCCTCAGTTGAAAGCCCCTCTCGCAGCATGAAAATGCTGTTGTAATAATTGTAGTCTAGTTTTTAGTCTAGTTTCTTGTAAAATATTTCCTAGTTTATGTTGTAAAAATTATGCTCAATAATATCAGTAGTATTCTATTAATTATGTCTTTTTAAATTTCTTTTTAGCTGAGGGGAGTGAGGGAAATTCTGGCAAAATTATCTTAAATATTTTTGCATTTTCTTAGTTTTCTAAGCTGTTATAATGCCAAAATATTTTCTTAGAAAACTTAGAATTTCAATATTTTCTTAGCTGAAACTCTGCCAAAATTACGGTTTTGATTTATCGACGACATAGACTGGCACGGATAATGCTTGGGAGGACCTTGATTACTCGTAGACAGAGAATTGCTCGGTAAATGCTTAACTTACTATCTTGGTTGTTATTTTAGTTAAGTTATGTTGAAATACTGCTTATTTATTAAGTTATGTTTTTGCTACATTATAGACATAGAATGGCACAGTAAATGCTTGATACATCTTGATTTATTGTCGACATAAGATGGCATAGTGTATACTTAAATCAACTAATAAATAAAAAGAAAAACTAAAATATATTAAAGATAATTGTCATAATAGAACCTTTAAACCTCAATCCTGTTATTATTGTTGTTTTACTTCTTTAAATTATCGTTATTATTGTCGTTACTCTACTTAAGTTACTATTTGGATTTCTTGTTATTAAAGTTTCAAATTATCAAAATTTAAAGATGAAAAATGTTGTAAAAAAATATGTAAATATTGTAAATACATTATGTGGATAATAAATATTAATCCTCAAAATTTTCAGTTTAAATAAAAAGAAAAAGTTAATATAATACATGTACTGGAATTGAATAAATTCTTCCTTGTGGGTTCGACCTCGGATTCACCGAGAAAATATTCCTTGAGACAACCTTATACTTGAGGTTAGTTTAGAATGCTTAAATAGAAGCGAGACCAAGTTTTTGGCGCCGTTGCTGGGGAAGGTATTGTTTTTAGTGCAGTATAATATTGTGTAATATATTTTCTCTTTCTTTTTCTCTTTCTTTTTATTTTTCTTTTATATATTACTAACTTTTCTTTTCTTTTGTTTTATTTTTTTTCTTTTGTTAATATCTTCTGTTTTGCAGGTATTAAGTACTGTTCACGTAGAAATCTGCATGCATTTTCTATAAGTTACTATTTGTAGTAGTTACTATTCACGTCACTTTTAAAAAAATAAAAAATATATATATAAAAAATAAAAAAAATCAAAAATCATTAAAAAAAAATTTCTCTCATTTCTTCTGTAAAATATTTATTTTGTTAGTTTTAGGTTTTTGCCTTAGAAATAAAACTTCATAAAATTTTAGATTAGGTTTTCCATAATACCTAATAAATAAGTTGTGTTTTTGTGAAAAGTATTTTTTGAGAAAGTTTTATTTGGGGACCGGTACTGGTTCGGAATTCTTTCCCATAACCGGTTCACTTTTGAAGATTCTTCCAACACCAGTCATTCCTGGAACGTTGTTCTGTCAAGGAAATTGGTTCTTAAGGAGCCTTAGCACCACCAATCTTTCCTATGAACATTCTTGAAAAATATAATTCGCAACTTCACAAAATCAATAAGGCAGATACTTTTCATTCACTACTCTACTCTCCCTGAGTGGAGAAAAGCTTAGTATTTGTCTATAAAATTTTGTAAATATTTAAATAATTTGTATGCCAGTTTGGTTTCATGAGTCTAATATTCGTAGGTTAGTTAGGAAAAGTTTAGAATCACATTTTGTCTCTGTTGTGTCTTCAAATTCACCAAAAATGGCTGATGATGAAAGTGTTCATAATGAAAATATTGTTAATCAACAAATCATCAATCATGTTGTTCGCTCAATGAGAGATTATTTGCAACCACCCCGTGAATCCACTCCATCATGTTTGGTTTTTTCTCTCAATGCTCATCACTTTAGGTTTAAACCTGGAATGATCAACTTGCTTCCCAATTTTCATGGCCTAGAATCTGAAATCCATATCTGCACCTTAGAGAGTTTGAAGATGTTTGTGCTACCTTCACTGACCAAGAAGTTTCAAATGAAATTGGTAATCTTAAGCTTTTTCTTTTTTCTTTAAAAGACAAAGCTAAAACTTGGCTTACTTCTTTAAAACCTAGGTCAATAGGTACATGGCAAGAAATGCAAACTGAGTTTCTGAAAAAAATTCTTTCCAACAAATAAGACTAATGCTTTGAAAAAACAAATTCAAAATTTTTCCCAAAATGCAAAAGAAGTTTATTTCCATTGTTGGGAACGATTTAAAGATTTGTTGAATTCTTGCCCACATCATGGTTTTGAAAAATGGCATTACATTAGTTTTTTTTATGAAGGCTTAACTCCTGAAACCCATCAATTTGTTGAAACAATGTGTAATAGAGAATTCCTTGATAAAGAACCTGATGAAGCGTTAGATTTCCTTGATAATTTGGCTGATAACTCTCAATACTGGCAACATAGTAATTCTAAAGGCTCAATTAGATCTAATCTTGCTAATGCTCAAAGGGGTGTCCATCAACTTAGTCAAGAAAATGATCTAACTGTTAGAATTGCATGTTTGGCTAAAAAGATTGAAGCCATGGAACGAAGGAATGTCCAAGAACCCAAAATTGAAATTTTGTGTAGTGTTTGCCAAACTCTAGGACACTCAACTTATGAATGCCTAATTTTTAAGGAAGAGTCCCATGAACAGGTGAATTACACAAATCAATTGGACCCACCTAGAAAGCCATTTCCATCCCCACATTCTGACACATACAATTCACAATGGAAAAACCATCCCAATTTCAGTTGGAGAAATGATCAACCACAATAGCAATATCAACCACCACCACCATTTCCACCACAAAACTCTCAAGGCCGACCGCCATTTCCATCAAATTCTCAAAATTTTCAAAGGCCTCCACAAAATTTTTTTGAAAATCTCCAATCTCGAGTCAAAACTCTTGAAGACACTTTGCAAACTTTCATTCAGG
This sequence comes from Artocarpus heterophyllus, assembly GCA_025403435.1. NCBI lineage: Eukaryota > Viridiplantae > Streptophyta > Magnoliopsida > Rosales > Moraceae > Artocarpus > Artocarpus heterophyllus. The sequence continues at coordinate 19,349,071 of CM046330.1, forward strand.
CTCAAAAATCATTCATTCAAAAATAGGAAGTTCATAACACTCGCACTTCTCAAGGCATTCATGAAATTAAAGAATCCATTTCTAAACTTACTTCTTCCCTTCGCATTCAAGAAAAAGGCAAATTTCCTGCTCAACCTGTACATTATCCATCTGCAAATGAAATTGCCTCTTCTAGTTCACAGTCACAACAAGAAACTGTTAATTTTGTTACAACTCTTCGAAGTGGAAAAACTGTTGATAAAACTAATCTTTCAAAAGATCAGAAAGTTAATTCAACTTTGAAAAGTGGTGATAAAATTAATAGTGATGAGGAAAATTCTGAAAAAGAAAAGAGTGTTTTAAGAGAGAAATTTGTTCCAAAGATTCCATTTCCTCAAGCTTTGCTTTCAAAAGAAAAGTCTGACAAAAATGCTGAAATTTTTGAATTGCTTAAACAAGTCAAAATTAACATTCCACTTTTAGATGCAATCAAACAAGTCCCATCTTATGCTAAATTTTTAAAAGACTGTTGTACAATTAAAAGAAAGCATAATATGACTAAAACTACATTTTTAGCTGAGAATGTTAGTTCCATCATTCGACATGATTCATCATTGAAATACAAAGATCCTGGCTGTCTCACAATTTCTCGCATCATCGGAAATACTCAAATCGAACATGCTTTGTTAGACCTTGGTGCTAGTGTCAACCTCTTACCTTATTCTGTTTATCAACAATTAGGTCTAAGTGAACTAAAGCCAACTTCTGTTACACTTCAACTAGCTGATCGATCTGTAAAAATTCCAAGAGGTGTTGTCGAGGATGTGTTAGTCCAAATTGATAAATTTTACTACCCAGTGGATTTCATTATTTTGGATACACAACCTGTCACAAATTCAAATGTTCAAATTCCTGTCATTTTGGGTCGTCCATTTCTTGCAACTTCTAATGCTTTGATTAATTGTAGAAATAGAATACTAAAATTGTCTTTTGGGAATATGACTTCAAAATTCAACATTTTTAACATGGCACAATCACCCTCGGGAAAGTGTGAAGTGAATTTTGTTGAGAGTAGTACTTCAGGAACGTTTGTTGATCCTTTGGCTGATTTGGCTAATTCTTTTGATTCGAATGTTCCACCCAAAGCTGATAACCATCCTGTGAATGTTTCTGACCAATCTCTTGAAGCAAACAATTCAAGTTTTGAAGCTGAATGTGAAAATGAAGTTTTTGAAGAAGAACCTGAGGATGAGGTGATGGGTGACACTATGGATGACCTCATGTATGATCTCATGGATGAAGAAGAATTTTAGCAAAGATTCTTTACAGCTGCTGGCAACTTAATTTTTTAGAAGTGCTATCTTTTGGGAAGGTTTAGAGCAACTCTTACAACAATCATCAACATTGACAATTCTGACTCCGATCCTGAAACTAAAATCATGGTTATAGATTAATGTTTGTATCGTATTTATGTTTTTATTTGTTTGTTGTATCGTTATTTTCTTTGTTTTTCCTAAAAATTAGAAAAATAATTTCAAAAATTCATTAAAATGGCAGAAATTATGGAGGTTATAATCAACACGATTAGTTGGTATTTTTGTATCAACGGCCTCTAGAAACGCATTTTAATGAAATAATTTTCAATGAATTTTTCTGAATTCTAGATCTTTATTAAAAATAAAAATAAAAATGAAAAAAAAATTAAAAAAACTCAAAAACACAAAAATATTTTAATTTCTGAGTAAGTTGTTAGGTTACCTTTCTTTAGCCCATTTTAGTTTAGCCCATTATTCTCGCACACGTCTGTACAGTCTTCCCCGTGTCTAAACAGAAATCCACCCTTTGTCTATAAAATCGGTTACTGTGCATCAAGCTCAAAAATCTGTGTTCTTTCCCTTTCTAAATTTCTTGTTCTCTCTCTCGAATTCTCTCTATCTTCTCGCTAAAATTCCAAGAAATTCTTCAAAACTCTTTCAAAGTTCTTCAATCTTTCAAATACTTTTTCCAGAAAATCTTCAATCTCCTTTTCTTCTGCTTCCACAAAAAAATCTTCACAATTCTTTCTCAAACTCTCTCTTAAAGCTTTCAATTCACTCTCAAGAATCCCAATTCCTCAATCATGGATCCGAAATATGAGCACTTAAAGAAATATTTCCCTTCACTTTCTCAAAGAGAAATCAGAAAGAAGTACAAAACTAGAGTCACTCGTCTTTGGGTACTTTCACGTTTTAAGCTTCCTACTGATATTAAGATGTACATAGAAGGTCTTGCTTGTTCAAGTGATGTAAATAATGTAGGCTTGCCTGGTATGGGTACAAGTCTGTGTGCTAGAAAAAGAAGAGCTCGTCGTATGGAGTCAAAATGTCATAAATTTTCTCGTCAAACTTGTTCTAGAAAATGTCCCTCACTTGGTTTCATATCTAGAAATAGGGAAGATAAAATTCAGTTCTGTAAAAATGGTCTTAGGAATGAAAACTTAGAAGATCTGCGAGTTTCTCTTGAGTCCCATCCAAGTGGATACGTTTGGGGGGCTATGAAACAACTCTGGCCTCAATTTCATGTAGAAAAAGAACGTCTTGGGAAGCTGACGCTAAAAGACCCAACTGTTCAGTTTGCGAGAATGTTATATGGAAAACAGACTCAAAATCCGTCTACTTCAGAACAAGGTTTGTAAAGTATTTTTCTTTGTTTCTTTGTGTGTTTGTCCTTAAAAAAAAATCATCATAAAAAAATGAAAAAAAAAATTGAAAATTTATTCGAGATATGATCATGGTTTTAATGAAAAAAATCATCAAAACGGCTGAGTAATGGAATTTCTGGAAATGCGTTTTGATGAACAAAAGTTTTCTTCAACTCATTCTCGAATAAAATTTCATCAACAAAAAGATTTTTTATTTTTGTGTGATTTATACAGTTGTTGTTTAATAATTGTGATTGTACCGCTTATCTTATAATAATGATATCTTGACTTTTCTTCTTTTGTCAGATGTATAATTTTATTCGGTAGGTGTCTTGTGTGTCGTGTAAGATAAGCTTTGCTTCGAATTTTAAAATTTAGTCCCATTTGTCAAAAGTTGTACAGTAAAGTCTAGTTTGTCAAAAGGTAAATAGTGTTGTCAAGTACAAGTTGTTTGCAGGTGTGTCACATTTATCTGTCCTTGTCTGTCATCACAGCTGTCTTTATTTAATTTTACCCAACGTTCTCTTTAGGTGTCTATAAAATCCTTTTAGTTCTTAAGTTTTTCTTAGAGCGAATTTATAAGATAAAGTCAGTCAAAAAAAAAAGAGTCTTAGTCTTAGTAATTATCATGGATTCTTCATCCCAGTCATCTTTAAAGTTCAACAATATATGTGTGTTTTGTGGTTCTAAATCAGGAAAAGGCATTGATTACATAGAAACTGCATTTCATTTAGGTTATGTCTTGGCTAAGAAAAAGATAAACCTTGTCTATGGAGGAGGTAGTCTAGGTTTAATGGGTACTGTCTCTGCTGGAAGACGTTCTGGAGGTACTGGAGCTTTAGGTATTATTCCAGGTATCCTTGCTCAAAGTAGTTTATGTGGTCCTACCATTGGTGTTGAAAAAATAGTTGCAGGTATGCCTGAGCGAATAAGAGACATGGAGTTTGCTTCTGATGCTTTCATTGCTTTACCTGGAGGTTTTGGAACTCTAGAGGAACTTTTTGCCATTAATAGTTGGAAATTGTTAGGACTACACTCTAAACCTGTTGGTTTGTTAAATATAAATGGTTACTTTGACAGTTTGCTTAGTTTTTTAGATCATGCTGTGGAACAAAAGTTTCTTGAGGAGTCAGGAAGAAAGATTTTTATCTCTGCCACTACTGTAGAGGAATTGCTCAAAAAAATGCACGTCATTGATCCTGAAATAGACACTGCAATATCAAAGTTCTACGGAAAACACAAACGAGATTGTGATCTTTCTCTCTAAACTCTACCTCTTTTAGTTTTACTTACAGTATTATTGTTTTTGTCTTTGTTTATGCGTTTGTCTTTGAATAACCGCTCTTGTGAGTATATGTTGTTAGTCTTCTTACTTAATCTTATTAAACATTGGAAACAGTGTTCAATTTAGGTTAGGGGGAGAAGGTTGTGTCAATTTTTTTTTTCTTTTGTGAATGAATCTGAGACTAGTTTTAAAAAACCAAGCGAAAAAAAGAGTGTGCTGTTTGTAAGACTTTTAGATTCATGTGTTCATAGGTCGAGAAAGTTGAGTGAAGGTTTTATCCTGAAACGCGTCTCGATAATGGTCCAAAATTGAAGTCCTTTATGTTTGTAAAATTCTCATCTCTGCATCTTTCCTTTGTAGCATGCAAGTTTGAAGATGGCTGAGGTAAGGAGTATTTATTATTCTTGAAACATATCTTCACCTTGGTAGAAATAGCTGAGTAATAGAGTGACTAGCATTCTTGAAACGTGTTTCTACATGATTGTAAAAACTGTGTGTTTGCATTGAATTTATTATTAAAAAAAACAACTCAAAAAAAATTAAAAAAAAATTAAAAATCTAAAAATATTTTGGTGATTTGTCTCTTGTCCAATGACTATATCAAAATTATAGCATTTCCATGAGTTAAGGTAAATTTTAAATATTATTTAAGTTTATGTTAGTTTCTTTAGTTTGCCATATGTTTAGGATGAAATTTTCCCAAAATTTGAACACTTAATTTTGCACTATGATTTGTTATATTAATTTAGAGACTGTTTATGTTAGTATAATTTGGTTTATTTTTATAAAATCTTATACCTTGTTTAAATCCCTCTTGAGGCGAAATCCTAGATAACACTAAGTTATAGATATAATTTAGGCCATCTTTGAATCGTTTAAGCCTTTGAAGCTAACCTGTTTACATTTCATATCCCTAGTTACCTCGTTGTGCTTAATGTTCTGTTTTCTTTGTTACCCATATATTTAGCCTAGCCTTTTTAATAAATTCATAATCCTTTTCTTGTACCTTTCACTCATAAGGCATTTGTTCTTTCAAGTGAAATCAGATTTATGAGGTTTGGATGAGTTAGGAATATCTACTACCTCTGTAAAATATGTACGTTTATTGTAATTCTTCAGTTATTTTGTAAAAAAAAAAAAAAACGTAAAAAAAAAGAAGAAAAAAAAAAGAAAGTTAATTAAAAAGTGGTTGACAAAGGAAATTTCATTTCGAGTTCGGGATTGTAAACTTTGAAAATTGGATTGTACATTTTAAAGGTTTAGGATTTTTGTAAGTGTCTTATGGGTGAACTGAGCCTCAAATATATCTTCCATCACACCTTTAACCCAAGCCTTACATTACAAGCCGAATAAAGTCCTAAAAATCTTTAACAAGGTGTTATTCTACATTAGTGGAGGGAGGGATAAAAGACAAATTTATAAAAATTTATTTAAATAAATTAAGATATATTAATATAAATTTATCTGGTTAATATGTATTGATTAGTAATAGAAATTCACACACACATAGGGGAAAATTCATCTTAAATATCTGACGAACTCTAGAAATGAATCATAACTTAATTAATGTTTACATCTTTACTTTGAGGCATGAATATGAGATAAACCCTGAGGAAAATCAGTGAGGAATCACAAGTTAAAAAAAAAAATCTTTTGTCTGTTTTAAGTTTTATCGCTTTAGTTGCTAGAGACTAGCAATAACCTGGTTGGGGTGTGATGAGATTGTAAAAGTGCACATTTTCTAAGGCTTAAATCATTTGTTTATGCTTTTATTTCTCATTAAATCCTCTAATTAATAGCATTTTGTGTTAATAAGTATTTTTGTGTCTTGGTGTAAAAATATGTTTAAAAATGCGTTTTTAGGGTGTTTTTATGTTTTTAGTAATTTTTAGAGTCATTTTGGTGTGTTAAATAAGTGTCTAGTCTGTAAATAGTCAAAACCGTAAAAGTTATGCTGTTATTTTATTTTGAGTTTTAGTGTGTTCGATAGTGTGTTTTAAATTTATAAATATGTCTTATAATATTTTTAGTAATTTTTAAAAATATTTTCAAGTCATAAAAATTATATCTGTGCTAAACCGTAAGAGACTGAAAATTTTAAGAGCTTTTATCTATTTTTGTGTGTTTTATTGTAAAATAAATATTTTTAATATTTTTGTAAATATTATGTTTGTAAAATAATTAATATTAGTGTGTTTGTGATTTTTAGATTTGAAATTTGGAGGAAAAACGGAGCAAAACGATATTAAAACGGATAAAATCGGACATCAAATGCATCAAAAAGATAAAGAAAATTTGAACTTAAATTAAATGGGACACGTGGCGTAACAAGGACCATCGGATTCACTGCCGAATTCATCTCAGCCGTTCGAGGAAGAGACGCGTGTCAACGCGTCATTCGGTGCATCAGCGGAATCTCACAGTGCGGTCCACGTGTCGAGATATGATTGGCGCGTGCATCACACGCGTCGACAAAGCTACAGCATGTCTCAGAGGGTGCAGCAGGCGTGTCCGATCATGTGCGGTCGTGACCACGTGCATTCGTTCTCTGAACCGTCAGATCTGAATACTTTGACTCATCCATCGGCCTTAAGTCTTGGTCCCACCTGGTCCCATCTTGCCCGCGTCTGACAGCCGTTGGATCTCGTTTTGAACGGTTCAGATCGTGCTTGTTCCGTGCTAGTCTGGTCTGCGTCACACTGAATTACAAACTCAAATTAGCATTCTCACCAACGCGGATTAGCGTGAAAGAAGAAGAAAATAATTCAAATCGGTCAACTTTCAACAGGAAAGAGCATTAATTGTCAGTGGACGTTAGTAAATCCAATCCCCTATAAATACCGAGGCATTTGCCTCAGTTGAAAGCCCCTCTCGCAGCATGAAAATGCTGTTGTAATAATTATAGTCTAGTTTTTATTCTAGTTTTCAGTCTAGTTTCTTGTAAAATATTTTCTAGTTTATGTTGTAAAAATTATGCTCAATAATATCAGTAGTATTCTATTAATTATGTCTTTTTAAATTTCTTTTTAGCTGAGGGGAGAGGGAAAAATTCTGGTAAAATTATCTTAAATATTTTTTGTTTTTCTTAGTTTTCTAAGCTGTTATAATGCCAAAATATTTCCTTAGAAAACTTAAAATTTCAATATTTTCTTAGCTGAAACTCTGCCAAAATTACGGTTTTGATTTATCGACGTCATAGACTGGCACGGATAATGCTTGGGAGGACCTTGATTACTTGTAGACAGAGAATGGCTCGGTAAATGCTTAACTTACTATCTTGGTTATTATTTTAGTTAAGTTATGTTGAAATGCTGCTTATTTATTAAGTTGTGTTTTTGCTACATTATAGACATGGAATGGCACAGTAAATGCTTGGTAAATCTTGATTTATTGTCAACATAGGATGGCATAGTATATACTTAAATCAACTAATAAATAAAAAGAGAAACTAAAATATATTGAAGATAATTGTCAGAATAGAACCTTTGAACCTCAGTCCTGTTATTATTATTGTTCTACTTCTTTAAATTGTCGTTACTCTGCTTAAGTTACTATTTGGATTTCTTGTTATTAAAGTTTCAAATTATCAAAATTTAAAGATGAAAAATGTTGTAAAAAAATGTGTAAATATTGTAAATACATTCTATGAGTAATAAATATTAATCCTCAAATTTTTCAGTTTAAATAAAAAGAAAAAGTTAATATAATACATGTACTGGAACTGAATAAATCCTTCCTTGTGGGTTCGACCTCGGATGCACCGAGAAAATATTACTTGAGACAACCTTATACTTGAGGTTAGTTTAGAATGCGTAAATAGACGCGAGACCAATGAATATATTCTCTTTAACCAGATAAATGGCAATAAAAAGGAGTCCTTGCTTTATGTGGTAAGTTATTTAAAGTTTTACTCCTTTTAGGGTGTTTTTCATGCTGCTTGGACGAAGATATGGGTCTAGTAAAGAGTGAGAAATGTACCAAAACTATGGTATAGCAATTGTCATATAAATCTTACAAGGTATCTCACAATTCCCATACTCAAAATTGAAGTGAAGAAGAATCGTTGATGTCTTAATTAGGTCACACCTAAATCTAAAAATTCTTATTCAAGAGGAACACGGGTTCAACTCTTGGGGGACGCGCTCCTTCACTGGAGGCAAAAATATAAGCTCTGCCCCTCGCCCAGAGGGCCACCTTGACTCAATACGTCGGAGGGAGCCACCACCGAGCCGAGGTCCCTCCCCGAGCAGGGACCCCCTCGGGGTCGAGTCTCTCATTCGAACGCGCGTTTTAAGTTGAGGTGTTGAGATCCCCGGCCGGAACCTGACGGGCACCTCAAACGTATTGCAGGGGAGGCAGCACGATGCGACCCCGAGTTAAGTCTCAGGGAGGTCGGGAGCCCCCATGCAGATTTGCCTCCAGTGAAGGAACGCGTCCCCTAGGAGTTGAACCCGTATCCTCTTGAATAAGAGGGTCTTAGGGTGTCCCCTGGGTACCAATCCATCCAATTGGAGGGATTGGTCCTTATTCAAGAGGATACGGGTTCAACTCCTAGGAGACGCGCTCCTTCACTGGAGGCAAATCCTCGTGGGGGCTCCCGACCTCCTTGGGACTTAACTCAGGGTCGCGCCGAGCTGCCTCCCTGGCAATATGTTTGAGGTGCCCGCCAAGCTCCGGCCGAGGATCTCAACACCTCAACAATAATCTTCCAGGTTCTGCCATGCAAACCCCTAGAATCCACCTTTGGTTATCGGAACAAGATGCTAGATTGAAACCTACCAAGTTCTAACTTGAAATCTATCAAATTCCAACATAGTTTTTTTTAAACAAAAAAACGCCGACCGCCTCTAGTAGCTAGCACATGTGTCAAATTAGAACCTACCAGGTTCCAACTTAGAATCCACCAGATTCTAACAATTTTTTTAAAATAAAGAAGCGCCGACCACCTTGGGTCACCAGTGTGGGCATCGAATTGGAATCTGCCAAGTTCCAACTTAAAATCTACTAGATTCTAACACATTTTTTTAAACCTATCAGATTCTGTCTCAGAATCCACCAAGTTCCATCCTCAAACTAGCTAGAACTTGCCAGGTTTCATCCTACAACTAGTCAAAATCTATCTTAAAACTAGCCAGAAAAACATTGCAGAAAAAAAAAAAAAAAACTAAAAACTAAAAAACAGATCTACAAACTTTGCACAAATCATCTCCAAAAATTCGTACAAATTATCTCTAGAAAAACAAAAATGAAAAGCAGATCTACAAAGTTTCCACAAATCATCTTACAAATGAAAACAAATTTACAAAAACCACAAAAACTGATTTGGAATGTTCAGATCAAACCATAAAACTCAAAGGTTTATAGAACAAACAAATGAAAAGAATGGCTCGACAAGATCCCGACCAACGAGGTGCTGAATAAGGAAGTTGGTGGTCTGGTGCTGGGGATAGTGCTAAAGAGGTTTCGGATATGAGGTTTCCAAAGGTTGGAAACTCCAACATTTACGCTGGATCGGCATTCGTGGTCTCGCTAGCATAAGCTCGTGTCCACTTTGATGTTTACACCATATATCCAACTCAGTAGTGCCTTGAGCTCTTTCCTCTAGACGATCTCGTCGTCATGGCTCCACCGGTGCTACCACAGATCCAACACAACAGTGCCACCATAGATCTAACTCAGCAAAACCAAATAATCAACATCAGCACTGACATCGTCAATCTCGCTTAGCTTGGCTAGGACTAGGGGGTCTAACTCGGAGTGAAGGACTGATGCAAGCGTGTCGAGGATAAGGTGGAACTTGGTAGGAGAATTGTTGCAGTGAAGATCTCGTAGGTTTTGGTGATAGAGGTGAAGCCGACTCGCTGGCTTGACAAAGACTGCTCGACGGGTTAGAGATAGAGCAAGAGGAGATCAGAGGAGTTAAAGAGAGAGGCAGCTTAGCGAGTTAGAGAGAGAGACAGATCATAGGAAGTTAGAGAGAGAAGAGCGATGGGCAGAGATAGAGGAGAGAGGGGGTAGAGAGAGGCTTAAACAGAGGAAAGAGAGGAAGGAGAAAGGAATAAAATAAATATAGATTAGTGTTTCTATTTAATTTTTGAAATAGGGATAAAAATGTCAAAAATCAAATTAAAAAGAAAATACAATAAAGGGGAGAGTTTTAAAAAGTCAAAAGATGGAGGGCAGTTTTAATAAGTGGTGTGTTTTAAAAGCATTTTGTGTAGTTTTCTTGATAAATTATGGTGTCATGAGACTTCCATTTAATTGTATTTCATGGGCTTATTCGCCCATCCCATGGCTAGTCCCATTTTTTGGAAGCATGAGGGAAATAGCAGATTTTTCAAACTTTTGAAGTAAATTATAGATCATGAAAATATTTATAGTAAATAACATATTTCGATGTAAATAACTTATTTTTGTATAAATAGAATTATTTACATTATAAACAAGAAGGCAAATAAGTTATTTATACCTTAAACTTATTTTTTATGTAAATAAAAATTATTCACTATAAATAAGAAGTAAATAAATTATTTACACTATAAATTTAAAATTTATTACAAATATTTTCAAAACCTATTATTTACTACAATTATTCTTGAAAAAGTGCTACAATTTTCTCTTTTATGAAAGGGCTATTCCTCATTCTTATGTGTCGATGTTCAATATTTTCCTTCTTTCTTTCTTTCTTTTCTTTTTTTGAAAAGATTGTTCTATATTTTCAATTTTTTCACTTTCTAAAAAATATTTTTGGTTTTTTCATATCAATTATTTCTTCTTTTATTTTCTCATTATTATATTTTTTAAGTATACTAATTTATTATTCTAAAACAATTTAGAAAAAATTAGGCAAATGGCTTATTTTTAACACTTTTTAAACTAATGGCTGAACTTTTCAAAAATTAAAGAAATGACTGAACTTTTTGAAAATTAAGAAGATGGCCTTTTTTTTAATATTAGTACGTCATTGGTAAACAGAAGTATATCATTGATTTATATTATTAATTAACATTAAAAAGTAACTTATTAAGCATTAAGAAAAGTTTATCACTAATAAAATAGTTTATCATTTAAAAATTGATAAATTATGATGTGAATAAAACACCAAGTTAATCAATGATAAAGTAAAAATTAATAAATCATTGATGTAATGTAGTTCATTAAATGATATAAATTAGCATCAATACATCATTAATATATTTCAATGTATCATGGATATAAAAAAGGAACATTTTCTTAATTTTTTAAAACTTAGGCTATTTACTCAACAAAAAAGCTTTATATCTTTTAAAAGTTAATTTTTTGATAAATTTCTTTGTAAAGTTAATGATGCATTTATAATACAACCCTTCTCTTCTCCTAATCCAACAATCATAAATAAGGATGAAATATAATTAGTTTCCTATGCGAACTGCGAATCCAACGGGCCCTTTTACTTACCAATTCTAAACTTTTGCGGCAGGGCTTTCTTGCTACTATATTCTATTTTTCTTAAAAAAAGGAGATAAATAAAATATTCTTGTTATTTAACAAAAAAAATTAAATCTTAAAAATAAATATAGAAAGAGAAACAAATAAATGTGCATTTATCAGAGTTAAAAAAATTAATAAATGTGCATTTAAAAAATAAATGTGTTTTTTTTTAAGGTAAAAATAAGTGTGTCTTTTAGATCGTTTATTTAAACGAAAAAGGGCAAACGGAGAATAAAAAAATCCGCCGAAAATTTAGGTAATACATATATATATATATATACATATATATATATATATATCCCCAAAGATAACATGTGCTTATGATCCTACGATTTGATTTGTTTTCAGATTTGCATCATATTTGGAATAGGATTAGTCCAACTTTTGAACCAAATCAGATACATTTAATTGTTTAAAAAATGACAATAAATTATTTTCTTCTTGCTTTTAGTTTGTGTTTCAGCCTTCCTTTCTGTCCAGCCAAACAGTACCACTAGAAAGTTTAGAAGAAAACAATGAAGAACTCTCCGAACAATCCAGAAACCTTCCACGCCTCCTGGTTGATGACAAAGCTAATACTCTTCTCTCTCTTAATTTTCCTCACCTACATCTCCTGTTCCCTAAAATTTGTCTCCCATTCCTTCAACAATTCTAGCCACGAATCCCTCGCAATCCACCAAAGCCAATCCCAAATTTTCCCTTCCGAAAAAAATCCAGAGCCCGAGGAGGACGAGAAAACGGTACTCTCTCACATCGTCTTCGGCATAGCCGCCTCGTCGAAGCTCTGGAACCGGCGAAAGGGCTACATCAAGCTATGGTGGAGGCCGAATCAGATGCGCGGAGTCGTTTGGCTCGACAAGTGCGTGAAAACCGAGAAGGACGACGAGAAATTACTGCCGCCATTGAAGGTCTCCGAGAGCACCTCGAAGTTTAAGTACAAGAACCCTAAGGGCCACCACTCGGCGATACGAATCTCGAGAATCGTGTCGGAGACGCTGAGATTGGGGATGGGGGGAGTGAGGTGGTTCGTTATGGGGGACGACGACACCGTTTTCGTCGCCGACAATCTCGTTAGGGTTTTGCAGAAGTACGATCACAATCAGTTCTACTACATCGGGAGCTCGTCGGAGAGTCATTTGCAGAACATACATTTTTCGTACAACATGGCGTACGGCGGCGGCGGGTTCGCCATAAGCTACGCGCTGGCGAAGGAGCTGGCCAATATGCAGGACCGGTGCATCAAGAGGTATCCGAGCTTGTACGGCTCCGATGATCGGATTCAGGCTTGTATGGCGGAGCTAGGGGTTCCTCTTACCAAGGAACAGGGTTTTCACCAGGTTAGATTACTTTCAATTTATTATTATTATTATTACTATGCTTGGTGTTTGGTTCGTGAGAAAACAGGGAATAAAAAACATATAATAAGAATGGGCTTATAATTAACCGGGGCTTGGGCTTGGGTCAAACTTTTGCTGATTTTCCTCTCAAAAACAAATTTTGGCAGAGATTGGAGCTCTGTAATCTGTTTCCTGCGCTACCAAATCATGTACCAACTTAAAAAAAAAAAAATATATATATATATATATATATATATATAAATTAAAGTAGAGGATATATTTAGTAAGTTATTTAAAAAAAATATTTAGTTTGTTTTTTACAAGTTAAAACCACGGTTGATTTTTCAAACGGCTCAATATTTAGTTAATTTTTGAGCTTGTGTTGTTCAAATTAGTTAATAAGCATCAGAATCTCATACCAGAAATTTTGACCCTCTTTATTTTTGGTTTTAAAATTTTTAAAAATATTTTTGTATGTTTTTTAAAATAAAAATTTTAAACACATTTTAAACACTTTTAATATAATTTTTAAAATAAAAATATTTTTATCTATTTTAAAAATAATATCAAACAATCTTTTAAAATTATATTATTTAAAAAATTAATTTTAATTAAATTTTAACTTATAAAAATATAAAACTCTTACCTATTATATCCTATAAAACTTTTATTGTTATAGTTGTTCAACCGGCCTATAATTTCTGTAATTTCTGCGAGTATGAACAATGGGACAAGCCTAGTTGTTTTCCTTTTTCTTTTCTTTTTTTTTTTTTTCATTTGTTTTAGGGGTTTTGGTGACCTACAAAATGTTGTGACCCACCGGCCATTATCAATGCTATACTGTGAGTAGTGAGGCAATTAAAAATTAATAAAAAATTCCCCGCGGTGGAGAGACCAAAACCAACAACAGTCAAATTCACCAACTTTCTTTCGTGGTGTCTCTCTACAATCACAACTGAGCCTGATACGTGGAGTCGTCTAGATAATCTTTTAAAGTTTTAGTGGAACACGGGTCCACTTTCAACCTTTCAAATTATTTTATTAATTTTTTTATTTTTTTTGTTTATTTATTTTATATTTTTAATTTGGTTCTGCCAACAAACAATCCCTCTAATCACGCCTATCGCCCTCGTGCAAATCTCTCACTCATGTGTCACGTGTACCTTTTACGGTGGTTGTGTTTTGATCCGCCAAATGTTGGGACTTGATTCCACTCTGTAGGGAACGTTTAGGCTTGTGATTGGATAGCTCTTTTTCTTTTATTTTGTTTCTGGGCTTTTAGTTCCGAATGACAATATTCGAGGATCCTTTCGGTTTCGTTTTGTTCTGTCAGCGGATAGCTTAAAACAGATTCGCTTCTGTTTTTCATTCTAAGTGCCACGTGGCACATTTGATCATTGAATGGCCACTCTTTAACGCATCAAAAAGAGTGCTTGTTGCATGCAATTTCTCTACACCCTCATTTTATCATTCGAAGTTCTCATATTTCAAATTTAAAATTCAAATACCACTACTTCCAAATCCCATTATCTTATACATCTCCTCAAAATTTAAAAACTAAAAAATATACCTATATGTCAGTATCTATATTAGGACCGATAATTTCAGACATGGTACGATGATATGATACAAAAACAACATAAGACACGAAAATAAACAAGCTAGATTCGTGTTAACACATCTAATACGTCTTAACACGTTTAATTCAATGAGACATAAATGTGTTGACACGACACGACCCGCTTGCTTATAACATATTTTAACTTAAAAATAAAAATACTTGAAATATTCATAGTAGCTTAGGGTGTGTTTGGTACGAGTATTTGAGTAGAGTATTTAAATGAAGATTTAAATTTTTGTGAGAGAAAATACTATGGCAAAATGATTTAAACCGTGATTTGAAAACTGAAACAAACACACTCTAGTGTTAATAAATATTGCATTTTGGTTAATTTTTTTATTGGCTTTTTTTTTGAAATTTTTTAATTTAAATTTTTAGTTAATTGGGTCATAAATATGCCATATGCGTGTTGTTATTGTGTCAACACGTCATGGCCCATTTAGTAATCGCGTTAATCGTTTCATGTCGTGTTACGGGTGCCATAAGCGGGTTGTGTTCGTGTTTGCATTTTTGACACATTTATTGATCGTGTTCGTGTTTATCCTAAACATGTTGTGCTATAAACGTATCGACACAAACATGTTTTTTGCCGGCCCTTCTATATTTCACCAGTTAGATTTGTTGAAAAGAAGAATAATTTTGATCAACTTGTTCAAAACATGCACCACCCTACGGGAGAAATCCCCATATTATTTATTATTTTATCTTTTTTAGCATTCAGTAATGATATTTCTTTTTCCTTAAGGAATAGTCATTAATGCTTAAACCATACAAACCCAATCTAGCCCTTGTGATATGAGATAGCAGGTGTAGATTTTGCTATTCCTATAAATTAATCACCTATATGGTGTATATGAGTGGTTGGGTGTAGAAGATTGAAAGGAAAAAGCTCTTTGAAAATCTCTAAATCATACACAGTGTTTTCACTATTTTTGAATTGATGGTAGACACTTGGAGGCGCATCTAGGCCTTCGTTTGTATGAGGCTAATTTTTGGAATTTCATTGTTGTCGTCGTCATTGCGTTAGACTTGGGCCCTTCAAATTACAGTGTTTTTTTTCTTCTTTTGGTGATTGTAAGAGCTAAACGGTGAATATCGACTTTTAGTGCTTCGGATAATTAGTTTAATAATTGACTGGTGGTCAGTGGTGACTATTTAATATACTTCATTGCTGTATCATTTTTGTTTTGTTCCTTCTTCCTGGAAGCTTGTTGTGCTGACTGCTTTGTATACGTAAAGTTGGACCTTAAACTACGTTAATCTCGTATTAGCAAAAAATAAATTTTTTTGGCTAAATAAGTAATTTAATTTTTTGCAAAAAAAAAAAAAAAAAAGTAATTCAAACTGTATGGTTTGGCCTTCTATGCAGTTTGATGTGTACGGCAGCATATTTGGGCTTCTGGCGGCCCATCCAATTGCACCCCTGGTGTCTCTCCATCACCTGGACCTGGTCGAGCCCATATTCCCCAACACAAACCGGGTAAAGGCCCTGGAGAGGCTGAAGGGCCCGACGGAGCTAGACTCGGCTGGGCTTATGCAACAGTCCATTTGCTACGACAAGAACCGGAGCTGGACCGCGTCGGTATCGTGGGGGTACGCGGTCCAAATATTCCGGGGCATTAATTCTGTCCGAGACATGGAAATACCGGGACGGACCTTCCTGAACTGGTACCAGAGAGCAGACTACACAGCGTATGCTTTTAACACACGCCCTTTTAGCAGGAACACGTGTCAACGACCCTTTGTGTATTACTTCTCCAAGGCCCAATACGATTCTAACACGAACCGGACCGTTAGCGAGTATGTTTTGAACCGGGAATCCAAAACTCAAACGGAGTGCAAGTGGAAGATGGCGGATCCTTCTCAGATTCGGAGAGTGGAGGTTTACAAGAGACCCGATCCACATCTTTGGGACAAGGTACTACTCTACTAAATGCTAATTCCCTTGCTATCAAAAAAACAAAAATAGTAATTCCCAACTTCAACTACGTTTTTCCCCTATGGTTTAATTTGGATCTTTTTGTTAGCGAAATTTTTGGTAGATCGTTCAATGGGTTTGATTCATAGTTCAAATATTGTTCTTTCAAAAAATTTAAATTTTTATTTAAATTTATAAACCAAACAGGCAATTTATCTTTTTTTTTTTTTTAATATAACTCATAGTGTCGATATGAGTTATATGCTATAAAGCCCTCATATGGTTAGTTTGGTAAGGTTAGTTTTAACCAAACATGACTCTCCTTTTTTATAGAGTAACGGCTTGTTTGGTAAGGTTAGTTTTAACCAACTTTTAGTTAAAACAGTATAAAGCCCTCATATGCTATAGTAAAAGAAAAAAAGTTGTAACAATGCAAATTTTTCACATGTTAGTGTTTATTATTCTAACTAATAGTTTTAACCATGATATCGAATACCTATAAGTAAAAGTGTGGATTTATTAGCCCTAGAACATGTGCAACCATAAAAATTTCATTTTAAAGTTCCAAGGAATTTGTAATAAGTTTGTTAAAATCAGTGAACAAGATGTTAAAATAATAACTTAGGTGGAGTTAGTATAGATTTAATGTTAGACTATTTCTGCAACTAAGTTCTAAGGAATTAGTAATAAGTTAGTTAAAAATGTTTGGAAATTATGGTCATGTAGTAGATCGTTTGGGATGGACTTTACACTTTTCTTTGCTAGAACAAAAAGTGTCATTATACCTTTTTAACGTTACACATATATATATATATATATATATTATATGCTTTTTTTCAGGGTTATGTTTCCTAATGTTTTATTCAATATTTGGGAGCAGGCTCCTAGGAGAAATTGTTGCAGATTATTGCCAACAAAGACTAAAAGCACCGTGTCCATTGACGTGGGAGTATGCAACGAAGGTGAAGTTGTGGAGTTGCGGTGAAAGACATTGGAATCTGTAACCATCCTGCCTCACGATTTTGCATTTTTCAAGTAGTTTATTTCTTTCGATCAGTCACGTGTATAATAGCGCATATCACGTCCAAAGATTTTATATTATTTCTTTTATATTTATACAATTTAAAGAAAAATTAATGAATTTAACACAAAAACATTTTGCATCCAGAAAAAGTTCTAGTATATCTTGCTACAGAAACAATTAACACGAATTAAGGAAAAAAATTCATAACCTAGAGTCTCGCTATCCTTTTTAGTTGATTTAAACAACAATTTAAAGTTTTTTTTTTTTTTCTGTAAACTTGAATTATTCAGTTGAAACTTAAAACAAACATCTAGTCTAAAGCCAATTCTTTTTTTTTATAAAATTTATAATAGTGAAAAACACAAGAATGGCCCTCTAAAGGAGCAACTTTTCCAGACTGTTCAATTCTCCTATAAAAGTCTTTTCAAAATTGTCTTGTTAATTAAAAAAAGTGATTTCTTAAAATTCTAAGTCATCATTCTTTCTTTAATTAGAAAAAATGGATTATTAAAACTTCAAATTACCTTTTTTTTACACCCTTTTATGTGGTCGATTATTTCAGTTGTTAAAGCAGGGTGTCGGAGCATTAGTTGGTAGGTTTTGAAGTGGGAACCTACCAGATTCCAGCCTATTTTTATTGAAAGAAAGCAATATTAACCATCTCTAGTCGTTGGCACACGGTGACAGAGCATAACTTGGTAGGTTTCAAAACGGGAACCTGTTAGGTTCTAACATATTTTCTTTGAAACAAAAAAATACCAACCACATCCAGTCGTCCCGTGTGGGCTGGAGCAAGAACCTATTGGGTTCTAACATATGTTCTTTGAAATAAAAAAAAATATCAACCGTCTTCGGTTGCCATGCGTTAGGTGCCAACGTAACGTGGTAGGTTTCGGAGCATGAACCTACCAAATTTCAATATATTTTCTTTGAAACAAAAAATACCAACCTTTTTCGGTTGCTGGCACGAAGTACTGGAACATAATTGTACCAAAATCTACCATGTTTTAACATATTTTATTTGAACTAAAAGAACATCAATTGCCTCTGGTCATCTGCGCAAAGTATCTGAGCATAACCTAATAGATTCTAAAGCGAGAACCTAGAAGGTTCTGTCATATTTTCTTGAAAACAAAGAAATATCAACCATCTTTGGTTGTCTCGCATAGGGTTCTAGAACGAAACCTGGCAGGTTCCAAAGATGGTTTTCTCGCGTGCTGCAAAACCTACCAGATTCTGACGTGGAACCTTGACGAATGAAAATCCTATTCATTTGAACAAAAAACAAAAACTAATCTCAATAATAAACCATTAAAAAAAAAAAAATCAGATCTACAAACTAACCAAACTACATTAAAAAAACAAATCTTACTAATAAATTACAAAAACATCACAAATTCCATAACTAGAATATTACAAAGAATATCCATCCAATATGTCCAGAGATAAAAAAAAGAAGAAGAAGAAGAAGGAGAGGAAAGAAGTGGTGACAAGAAAGCCAACAACTGATGTTGAATTCGCAGATTTAAGAAGTATGGTTCATATTTTGTTGCCTGTTGAAGAGCCTTGGCAAATTCTTTTGCTGAAATTTTTTTTTTCCAGCAAGTTACAAATAATTGCATACTGAATTGTTTGCAAAAACCAAAAAAGAAGGGAAAAAAAAAAAGATTAAACAGCATCTGATAGTAAACTAAAATCGCTCTTTTGTTGTTTCAGGCTTATTTCTTACAGAACGCTTCCTCTAGTCGGTCTACAAAGCAACTCAAATAGAGTTCTTCAAAAAAAAAAAAAGCTAGATGTATGTAACCAAGAAACAAAACAAGAAGAATCACCCTACGGACTAACCAATGAAGCAATTAACTTCTACCATAAATATTGTGACACCCGTTATCTTCTTAACAGATATAAAAGTAATTAAATTAATTATTAGTGAACCAATTAAAAATTTGTTTCATTTAAAATCTATTTCCCAATATTTATTTCTATTTATTTTTAAATTTTTTTAAATTTCTTATATCTATTTAATATATTGACCAAAATGTCCTTGAAACTTCTAATTAATTATGAAACTGCCATTTGGCATTATATACTCAAAAGTCTCCGGAGGAGACAAGCATCACTCAATTCTTACCTGGCCTCACCTATTATGTTCCCCAATCATTTCAACCATTCATTTCTTCCCTGCTTTTCTCTCTTTCTTCTTCCACGTTTCTTTCTTTGTTTTTCTCTTCTCTTTTCTTTCTTTTCTTTCACGAAGAAACAACCCAAAGAGAACCTTAAGCTGCCTTTCCACAAGAATCTGTACAAATGATTCTTCACAAGCTCAAAGATTAAGGAAACCTAAACATTTTCAAGATCAAACCATGGATTTGAGCTAAGTTTTGAGGTTAGGTTTCTAAAACTTTTAATCTTGGTTCTAAGTTGAATTTTAGGATGAAAATCATGACTTGAGTATGGACATTCAAAGAAGTTTGTTTATACATATCTTAGCATATTTTCAAAATGTTTTAGATGAGTTTTATGCATTAAAAATCGATTTGGAGTCAAAAAAGCGTTTTGAAATTAATCTGTCCACTTTGGGACGAACTGCGAAAAACTCAGTTCTGGTGGGATGCGGTCGACCGTGTATAGTATAGTGCGGTCGACCGCACTGAGCAAAATGGGTAGGCCGAGATAGCTGACAGGTTCGGTAGGCCGATGGCTGAACAGCACCAGCAGGCCAAACTTTGAGACTGATAAGCCGGTAGAAGGTCCCAAAAATAGTAGTTTTGGTCGGTAGGCCGAAAATAGTGATTGGTAGGTTGATCGGGCAGTCCAAAATTATTTGTTTTTATTTTATCATTTTGTGTTACCAAATGTTCCAAAGATTTCATATAAATAGTTATGGCATACTAATAAGAATAGATGGTAAAACGGTATGATTATGGATTAGGAATTTAGTTAAAGTATAGTTAGTTTATACGTCGTAGGATGACGGAGTACTTGGAGCTTACATTGTGAGCTTGGTATTGTGAGTTGGAAGTTATTGGCATGGTATTCGCCAAGAGATAGGGAATCTATTGCTCATCTTTTGTGAGGTTTTTATAGAATTAAAATTGGCTGTTTTATTGCAAGATATATATATGTTTGTTGAACTGCTATTATATGAGTATCACATATGAGATAATGATATGAACTCATTTTGTATTTTACAGCAAGGAATATATGATTTGACATATGTTGTTGTAAATTGAAAAGCATGGTTAGGAATAATTAACTCTATAAATAATGAATGATTATAGATGAATGGTATGAAGTGAAGAGGGCGGCGGTTACATTCCTTGGACATGAATACCCTAAAAGGTAAAATAGGGGGAGTGATGACACTCCCTTGGGTCGAAAGTCCCAGAACGCATTGTACATGAATCGACTTGGTGATGATTTGGGGCTTAATGTCCCCTCACCAGAACACCTTTGGAATGTTTGGAGGGTGGTCAAGCGTGCCCATTTGAGTTTCATTGAGTTGAGTGATATGATATTCTATTGCACGGTGGATATAGATGAGCATAATTGAATCTTGAATTAATATGTATATATATATATATATATGTATGAAACTTCGTAAGAATAATCATAAGATATCCACCGGAATTGAACATGATAACATTGATGAATAATATTGAGAACTAACTAACCATGCATGTTTTAATGTGGTAAAGATAAAAACCTAAAGGTGAGTAATGTTTTCCCTACTGAGCATGTTGTCGCTCATTCCACTATATTTCTATCTTTTCAAGACTCAAAAAGTGTGAAGTGGTGACAAGAAATATAGTGGAGGAAGCTATGTAGCTGTATTACATTGTAATTGCTTCATGTCATGCCCTAGGGTTCAGGAGGTAATGTGGCGGTTGATTTAATTTAATTAAAAAAAAATTTAGTTAAAAACATGAGTTTAAGGGTTAAATTAAATATAAAAGTATGAAAGATTTAAAAACCATTTTGTAAAAGAATTCATAATCATTAAACAGATAAAATCATTGAGCAAATCATTAAGCAAGAAATAAAATAATAAATATAGCGAGTATGGGTCCCATTGACCCACAACTTGTGCACACACATTGTCCTGACAATATAATAATACAACCACAGTCCAAGCATAAAGAAAGTTAAAACATTACATGTCTTATTCAATTATTACAAATAATCTACTAGCCCTTCTACTGCTCTTGAGTTCTATCTGCTGAGTCCTCTCTGAACCTAAGAGGAAATCCACCTAGAGGGGGAGAAGTGTGAAAACAAGTAAAATGTGAGCAAAACACTCAGTAGGACTATATTTTAAGAAATCATTTACTTTAAAAAGAAATCTCACTATTCAAGAGATTATTTAAAAGAAAACTTGAATAAATAAATTTAAGTAAAACCGTTCTTACCCAAAACAGTTTATTTAGTTGACCAGAAATCTCATCATTTTCTTTTCCTAGGCAAACCATATGAACAACACCACTGTAGTAGCCTAGCTGGGTTTTGGGACATGCTCCCAAGGTCGAACGTTACAGGACCTGATCTCTGATATGGCATCATGCCCTTGTGTTCATTTCCATTATTATTAAAAATCCATTTACCAGATGTTTTCATTATCATTCATTATGAAGTTCATTTCAGTTCACGGTTTATTAAAATATAACCGATAAATTCATTTTCAATCAACCGTTGAAAACATTTTGATAAAAACCCTTTTCAAAGCCAAATCATTTGAAACTGGGTTACCAAAGAAGGGATAGAAGTCCTACCTCGATACTCGTGTCGGTGCCCCATAGCGTAATTTTGGCCCGCTATACGTTAGCTTCGTAGAACCACGAACGATCCTAGATACAAACTAAGTCGATCAATATCTAGTTTGAGACATTCTATGTTGCCGGTGCCCCATAGCGTAATTCTGGCCCGTTATACGTTAGCTTCGCAGAACCATGAACGATCCTAGATACAAACTAAGTCAATCAATATCTAGTTTGAGACATTCTATGTTACTAAACCATTTCATGATGTCCTAGTGTGCTATTTGTATCCTTAAAATCTTTTTAGAAAGTTAAGATTTCAATCGGGGTTCAAAACAGTGAAAATGGATGAAAATCACAAAATTTACCCTTGTTCGGTCGGCCTGCCGGTCCCTTGGTTCGGCCGGCCGAACTGCACAGTTCGGCCTGCTAGAGGACCATGTCCGGATCAACCTAACATTTCCAGGTTCGGCCTACCGAACGGATGAATCCGGCCTGCCGATCCTTTGAATCCGGCTTACCGAACTGGAAAATTTCTAGAAATTCAAGGCATGGATTTTGGGTCTCCCAAAACTCAAATCTTTATTTTAACCTATTTTTCTCAAATCCTAGGCATAGAAAACAATCATAGATGATAGAAAAACATAATAGAGCACTTTTGAACTCATTTAAATAAGATTTGAATACAAAATCCCAAAAATCAAAAATAGGGAAAAATTTGGAAAAATAAAAAATGTTGAATCTAATCCGTTTTGCTTCAAATAAAGCATAGATCCTAGTTGTTCTAAGTTCCTTTAACTCAAATCAAGGGTTTTCTAAGCTCAAACAAACTTAGATTTCAAAAATGCATGAAAAATTGAAAATTTGAAAAAGTTTAGAAATTTCAAATCTAACCTCAAATTCAAGATTCAATTCATGTTTTTAGTTGTTCAATCGAGCTCCCGAGCTCCCAATCCACCAAAACCCGAAGCTTGAGCTTGATTGGAGTTAAAATTTGAGAGAAAAATGAGAAAGAAGAAGAGAGACAGAGAGGATAGTGTGAGATGCACTCGGGGAGAGAGAGAGTGAATCAAAGAGAGGGAGAGGAGAGAGAATAAATAGAGAGAAATAGTAGACGGTTTTACTATGTGAAAACTGTGTGCCGTCCACGGTTTTGTAAAATGGAATATATTTGACATTTTACAAATTTTTGTGTCCCAAAGATTCAAAATGACATTCAAAATAATTAAAAACAATTAGAAGTCATTAAGATAACCAAAACAACTTTACACCCAAAATTTTATTAAATGATCAAATTAATTTTAAAACATTAGTTATGGCACACTAATTCGTCATTTTATATTATAATAACATTAAATTAATTTCGGGGCGTTACACTTCATTTGTTAGAGAATTTACTTCATGATAATGTAAGCATCTTGTGTTACTTTCTAGGACTGTATTAAGATTGTATTGAAGGTTGGAATGATGATGATGACAATTGTTATTATAAAATATAAGGTGCTACATTAAACTATAGTTTATTTGTTTATGTTTTATTTTGTTTTGAGAGTTTTTATTTAAGTCTTGGGCAAATTTTTTTTGATGTTTTAGTTTTATTTTATGATCTTTATTTTATTTATTAAAAACTGTTAACCCCACTTAGGGACGTTACAAGTATGGATATTACTTAAAATATTATACATGCCAAACGTACATCTAATTGTCAAATTTTTAGGTTATTTAAATAAATTATAAAGATATTGGTGTGACGAACATCATCTAAAGAATCTGAGCATAAAATGCAAGTTCTTGAACTTAACTTACAAAATTTCACATGATGTAACCATTTTCTTGACTCCACTTTACTTTTTGAAGAGTGCAACAAAAACATATTGATAATGAATAGGTAATTGAGAAATGAATTAAATAGAGATTAACCTGAAAACTTTTTCCCTTGGTAATTCCAGTGACATCAACGTAGTGATCAGGAACAAAATGGCAAACATCTAAAGAAGTACCAGCTGGAAAAGAAAATAACAAGGCCGAGCTTTGCTGAAGATCACGATGTGGACGGCCTTTGTCACAAATCCAAACGAGAATATCTTCGTCAGATCTGCAACGCCAAAGAATGATGACGACGTGACTTTGCCGGAGAGTTTGATGTTGCTGCAAGATCCAAAGCGGTGGACAATGAAGGTTGCGTGATCAAACTTAGAGGAGATAAGAAGACAAAGAGGAGAGAAAAATGAGGTAGACATAGAGAGGTTGGTGGCGGTGGGAAAGAGAGGAATGAGATTGGCATCGAGCCAACAGAGATCGCAAACCCTAGGCCTTCATTCATCACGGTTGTAGAGAGGGAGACGAAGGGGGAAGAAAAAGGAAAGAGAGGGAGGCGTGAAAAGAGGATAGAGAGATTTTTTATTTGGTCTAGGTTTGTTTTAGTGTTTAGGCAATTGGATTTAAATAAGGGTAAAATTAGAATTTTAAAAAACAAAACAAAAAAAAGAACAGTTATGAAAACATGATCATAGTTTTAACAAATGTTGTCAATAGGAAATATTTTGTGTAATTTTCTCTTTATAATATATAACATTAAAGCAAGCCCATGAAAGAAAGCCTGCTTGAAGGCTTAGGCAAGCCTATGGTAACTAACATTCGAAATCATTAACGGAGGATGTAACTTGCAGAGTTGATGCTTTTTCTCCACACAAGACTTTTACACTTTAGCTTTAAAATGCATTAATATTACATTAATGCGTGGTTGTAGGTATACCAAAAGACTAAGCCTTTGTTTGGTAGGAGGGAAAGAAAATAAGAGGGAAAAGAAAATTATAAAGGATAGAAAATTGAAAGGAAAGAAAAGATTTTAGTTTTCTCTTTAATTGTTTGGTATGACAGAGAAGAAAGAAAATGAATTTACCTTCACTTGTTTGATATTGGAAGTAAAACCCAAAGGATGGAAAAGTATAATTATTGCAATTACTTTTTTGCTCAAATAATTTTATCCAAAACGTTAAATTTTTTTCTTTAGTTGAAACTTAAAAAAATGCTTCCATTAACTCAAACAAGAACACATTTGAATAGTTATTAAAATTTACAATTTTTTTTTTCTGTAATTAACGTGTTATGTGACATCGAAATGGAGAACAACTAACTTAATTAGATGCAATATAACAAATAGTTTCTTTGCTTTTTTTTATATAATAAAACAATATTTTTAATTATTCTTTTCTATGGACATATATATTTCTTATATATATATATATTTTTCCCAATAATTTTCTTATATATATTAGCATTATATATATTAAAATCTAAGGTAAATTCACATGCCCTAGTAGTTCATATTCATCTTTTAGCCTTCTTCGGATTCATTTACTGTTCTTGTATAATTCCATTCGTTTTTGGTGTAGTTTGAATGAATATTCTAGTAATTTTACCCCATTTAAATAATTGTAACTTTTTTTATCTGATAATCCGTCCACTTTTGGAAGGAAAAAAAAGAGAGGACCCACCTAGTAGTTTTTCCTCCCTATTTCTTTTCCATCCAATCTTTCCTTCTACCAAACATCTCAACTTATCAATTTCCATTCTAAAATCTCTCCAACATTTTCTTTCCTTCAACTTTTCAATCGTACCAAACAAAGGGTAAGAGTTGAAATCCTCTGGTAAAGTTTGGGGAAAAAAGCACACATTTGTCATAAAACAAAGCAAAATATAACAAAAGACTAAAGAGAACAAAAGAGAAGGCACAAGAGAAAATAAGAGAGAAAGCAACTTTCTATACTTTCACTTATGAGAGATGAACATACAAGCTTAGCACAACCACTATTGATAGGCCAAGAATCATAACTAGAGGTAATAACAATAGACATAACTAACATAGGTTACATATACAATTAAGAGAGACATAATGCACACTATTAAGAGGGATTCAATGGTGAGATAATGTGGCCTAAATGTGAATTTTAAATTTGCAATAAAACCTTTGCATATAACTCATGGTATACCAAAAGGTGGCATCCACAAATACACACATTTGATTCATAACACTCCCCCTTGGATGTACACCATATGAAGAATATGCCTCATTAAAAACCTTACCAATAAAAAACCCAATGGGAAAAGGTCTTAGTGAAGGAAAAAAAGAGTACATAATTCTTGTATGCTCTATATTTAGGATTACTTCATTAAAAACCTTGCCACGAAAACCCAATGGGATAAAAACCTAGGCTAAGGGAAAAAGACTATAGTATGCAGTGACTTCCCCTTTTGTCAACTTCTCTTCTTCAAAGATGCCTAAGTTGATGCATACCAATTTTTTGTACCAACTTCTCAACTGTTGTTGTAGGAAGTGCCTTTGTAAACAAATCTACCAAGTTGTCACTGGAACGAATTTGATGTATGTCGATTTCTCCTTTCTTTTGAAGCTTTGCGTGAAAAAGAATTTTGGTAAAATTGTCTTATTTTATGTAACCCCCTTTGAGTTAGGTGATACAGGCTACATTATCTTCATACAATATAGTTGGACTTTCTTTATTGAATGAAAGATTACATATTTCTCTTATATGTTGCACAGGGATCTTATCCATATACATTCTCGACTTGCCTCGTGAATTGCCAATATCTCAGCATGATTCGAAGATGTGACGGTTAGGGTTTGCTTTGTCAAGCACCAAGATATAGTTGTACCACCATATGTAAACAAATAACCTGTTTGTGGTCATACTTTATGTAGATCAGACAAATATCCTACATCCACATATCCAATCAATTTCAACTTCGAATGGTGCGCATGATACAAACCCATATTTGTTGTACCATGAAGATAATGAAGTATTTGTTTGACACCATTCCACTTGATAAAGAACTATATCTCACTAGTAAGCTAATTGAGAATGCTATGTCAAGTCTTGTGCAGTTAGTAAGATACATTAGTGCACGAATAGCACTAAGATATGGTACTTTTGGGCCAAGAAATTCTTCATCATCATCTCGAGGACGAAAAGGATAATTTTTCACATCAAGAGATCGTACAGCTATGGGAGAACTCATTGGATGGGATTTATCCATATCAAAACACTTTAATATTTGTTCAATATATGTTGACTAATGAATAAAAAATTTTCTCCTGATAAATGCTAGATTTGCAAGCCTAGAAAAAAATTTGCTTTACCTAATTCCTTCATTTCAAATATGTTATCATATCTGTAAGTTCTTCATGAGTCCCAATGATATTCAAATCATCAACATAAGCTGTAATAATAGCAAATCTAGACTTTGACCTTTTAATAAAAACACATGGGCAACTTGGATTGTTAATATATCCTTCTTTTAAAAGAAATTCATTGAGACGATTGTACCACATGCGTCCAGATTGCTTTAATCCATACAAAGATCTTTGTAATTTAATTGAATATATTTCTTGCATTTTTGAATTACATCCTTCAGTCATTTTTAGCCCCTTAAGGACTTTCATGTAAGTGTTACCTTCAAGTGACCCATACAGATAGGCCGTTACAACATCCATTAGACGCATGTGAAGTCTTTCTGAAATTGCCAGGCTAATAAAAAATCTAAATGTAATTGCATCCACCACTGATGAATATGTCTCTTTATAATCAATACCAGGTCTTTGTGAAAAGCCTTATGCTACAAGTCGTGCTTTGTATCTAACAACTTCATTTTTCTCATTATGTTTTCATACAAATGCCCACTTGTAGCCTATAGGTCTTACACTCTTTGGTGTTTAGAAAACAGGCCCAAAAACTTGATGTTTTTCAGGTGAATTTAATTCTGCTTGGATTGTGTCTTTCCATTTTGGCCAATCATTTCTACACAAACATTTTTCAATGGACTTTGGTTCAAGATTCTTGTTTTCTTCTATAATATCAAGAGCTATTGCACATGCAAATATGTTGTTGACAACAATTTCATTTCGGTTTCACTCTATCTTGAAGTGACATAACTTATTGAGATATCTTCATTAACATTATTTTTAGGTAACTAACCTCATTTGGAGTTACTTCTTTAGGTATTTCCATTGCTGTTGTGCTAGGCTCTTCAAGAACACTAATAACATTGGAAATGCTTACTTGCTTATTATTTAGCTCCTTTTTCTTTCTTGGATTTTTATCCTTGGAACCGATGGGTCTATCATGCTTCTGGTGTGCCTTAGACTAATTTGCTAGCATATTAATATTTTGTCGGTAGGAACATCAATTTGAATAGGAGCAGTTTCGGCTGGTATATGTGATTTTGTCACTTTCTTAACATCAGTAAATGCATTTGTTACTGATTTGCAACCTTGTGTAAATGGATAATTTTTTGAACTTCTAATTCACACTGAATTGTACAAGGATCGAAGTGAGATAATGATAATGCATTCCATGAAATTTCTTGTTTTTCAGCTGTTATTTATGTCCCCCTAATGCTGGAAAAACTGTCTCATCAAATTGATAATCGACAAACTGTGGTGTAAAGATATCACTCGTTAAGGTTTTGAGATATTTAACTATTGACAGGGATTCAAATCCAACATAAATTCCCAGTCCCCTTTGAGGACCCATCTTAATGCACTATGGTGAAGCAATTGGGACATATGCTCCACAACAAAAAATTCTTAGATGGGAAATATCTGGCTCTCTACTAGAAACAAGCTATAATGGGAAGTATTTATGATATGTAGTTGGCCTTATGTGAATAGGTGCTGCAGTATGTAATATGTCATGTCCTTAAGGAGAGATAGGCAATTTTGTTCTCATAAGTAAAGGCCTAGCAATTAATTTTAGTCTTTTAATAAAAGATTCTGCTAATCCATTTTGCATGTGCACGTGAGCAACAGGATGTTCAATAGTAAGGCCAAATGACATGCAGTAATCATTAAAGGCTTGGGATATAAATTCTCCTACGTTATCCAGACGAATTTTCTTGATTGTATAATACAAGAGTTGCAACTGTAACTAGATTATTTGAGAAAGAAGTCTTGCAAATACAATATTGCTAGTAGATAATAAACAAGCATGTGACCAATGTGCTGATGCATCTATTAATACCATAAAATACTGAAATGGTCCACATGATGGAATAATAAGCCCACATATATCTCCTTGAATTCGTTCTCAAAATGTAGGAGATTCAATTGTAACTTTCATTGGGGATGGCCTTATAATCAGTTTTCCTTGAAAATAAGTAGCACATTAAAAAACTTTAGACAAAAGAATCTTTTGGTTTTTTAAAGGATGTCCATTTGAATTTTCTATAATCCTTTGCATCATTATTGAACCCAGATGACCTAAATGGTCATGCCAAACAATAAAATTCCTTGAATCTTTGGATTCTTAGTTCATCACCACATAGGATTCAATTGGATTTATAAAGGTATAATATAATCCAGAAGAGTATGATGGTAGCTTTTTTAATATTTGTTTCTTTCCTAAGACATTAGACGTAATATAAAGATATTTAACATTTTTCTCATTTGCTGTCTCAATATGATAGCCATTACAACGTATATCCTTAAAATTTAGTAGATTTCTTTATGATCTACTAGAATACATAGCATCGTTAATTATAAACTTTGTGCCATCAGGTAATAATATATTAGTTGTTCTAAAGCCTTCAATGAGATTTACAACACCAAATATTGTACTAAAGTTAGCTTCAGCTAATATGAGATTGGAAAAATATTTTTTTGTAATCTTTGAGAATAGTGTGTGTTGTTCCATTATCCACTAAGCAAAAGGCTTCACTATTAACTTTAATACCGGTGGAATGATTTTTGCAATCCATGTCTTTTCATGAAAAATAAAACAAAAAGATAAGA
This sequence comes from Artocarpus heterophyllus, assembly GCA_025403435.1. Taxonomy (NCBI): domain Eukaryota; kingdom Viridiplantae; phylum Streptophyta; class Magnoliopsida; order Rosales; family Moraceae; genus Artocarpus; species Artocarpus heterophyllus. The sequence continues at coordinate 19,378,946 of CM046330.1, forward strand.
AAATAATATACTAAATACAATCCTTTTTTTTATAAAAAACATATGGAGATTATAAAACGTAATAAATGCACATCAAAATTACAAGCACACTAAAATAAAAACATATCGAAACATTCTAAAAATTATGGATCACATTGGAAATAAAAACAAACTGAAAATAACATACTAGGGATATATTGGTGGGAAAACATCCTTTCTCTTTCAAGGAACCTTGGTAAAGATCAACAAAGTGCTTAGACGTGCGACATGTATGTCTCCAATGTCCTTTCATGCCACATCTATGGCAAGTATCTTCATTGTTCTTAGGGGTTTTATTTTGCAAACCTTTTTCTTCTTGTTGCTCCTCATTCTTCTCCCATTTTTAATAGTGAGATGCAACTTTCTTGAAATTCGAGGAGTTTTGGCTATAATATCTATGACCACGACCACGACCACGACCGCCCACGAGTACGTCCACTATGCCAACCATACGTAGAGTATTTAACATATGTCGCACTCGCTTCAGAGCATAGCGTTGATCTAGTTGGGCGAGATTAATGATTTTTCATCAATAGTTCATTATTTTGTTTGGTAATGAGAAGACATGATATTAATTCATAATATTTCTGAAAGCCTCACTCTCAATATTGCTATTGCAAAAGCATATTAGAGGCATGAAAAGTAGAGTATATTTTTTCTAACATGTCTTCATTAGCAATACTTTTTCAGTATAATTTAAATTAAAAAGTAATTTTAAACATTACAGAATTATACTCGCTCACAGTTTTAAATTGCAATTATAGGTGCATCCAATTATAACAAGCTTTAGGAAGTATTATAGTTTTTTGGTGGTCATATCTTTCCTTTAAATTATTCCAAAGGACATAGATATTTTATCGTCAAATATTCAGTTTTCAATCCTTCATGGTGAAGATGACGAGGAATAGCATTGCGTTCGTGCGATTCTATTAGGATGCATCATTTCCTTCTTTTATTGTATTTCCAAGGTTCATAGCATCAAGGTAGCTATCAGCATCAAGAGTCTATGCCAAATAATTTTTGTTAGAAATATCAAGAGCAATGAACTCGAGCTTCATACGATTTGACATTTTGTAAACTATTATCTGACAAATAATAAAGTCAGTAGTATATATAAATGTTGCATAATAATAATGGGAATTTATTTAATAAAAAATATGTTACAACATGAAACAATTCTGATTACCAATAAACATATTCAACATTTAATGATATATGTTGTAACTGTCAATAAACTGAAATATATACAAAACATTGACAGCAGTAATAAAAAGAGAGAATTATATAATAAAGTTCATTCATCATACATATAATAAAGCGATTTCTAGACAATTTATTATTAATAAAAGAAAATGGCATACTCCACCATATAAAAAAATAATGGTAATTCTATTTATTATGGTAATAAGGAATTGAAACATAATAACTATATATATGACCATCATATATATATATATATATATTTTAATTCTGTGAAGACTTGTAAGACTAGTCATTCTATAGACTCATAAGCTATATGCCAATAAAGACAAGTGCATGTATATCCATTCGATGAGAACAAATTATTAATATCAATGTACATACATCAGTGTAAAACTACAAAGAGAGATATATAGGTTGTAATTGAAACAAGGTGTAAAAACAAATGTGTGTTAAGACATACTGATAAGCATGGAAATAAGAACAATGATATATATATATATATATATAATGCTAACTAAAGCAATAGGCACTAAGAACCAATTACATCAATGAGAAATAGGACAAATATTAGGAAGCAACAATATGCTCTACTAAAATTTTTCCTTGACGAGAAATGATGGTTAAAACTCATGCTAATAACGTGTCATAAAACAAAGCAAATTATAACAAAAGACTAAAGAGAACAAGAAAGAAGGCATACAAGAAAATGAGAGACAAAGCAACTATCTATACTCTCACTTGTGAGAGATGAACATATAAGCTTAGCACAATCTCTATTTATAGGCCAAGAATCATAACTAAAAGTAATGACAATATACATAACTTACATAGGTTACATATACAATTAAGAGAGACATAATGCACAATTTTAGGAGGGATTCAATGGTAAGATAATGTAGTCTAAATGTAAATTATAAATTTGTAATTAAACCTTTGCATGTACTCATAGTATACCAAGAAGTGGCATCCACACATTCGCCACTTGATTCACAACAACATTAACATAAAATAAATAATCTAGAGCTAAAAAATAAAAGCACAATAGCAAGCATGGAGTGATGGTAACATACACCTACATATGAGTTCCTTAGAATAGTATTATAACATTTTATATCAACAAAGATTATTTATTTATTTTATGTGTAAATATGTCCTCTTTATTTTTATATTGTTGATTTTATGACAAGCAAACAAAAGCTCAAAATTATTGATTACTAGATCTTAAATTGTGCATATATGAGTCTATATGTGGAAAGATGTGATAATGAAATAGTTGTCTACATACATAGTCCGCAATCTATGGAACAAAAATGAGCACTTTGTTCTTGATAAGATTGTAATAAATGTTTGTTTTTATTTGGGGAGATGGTTTACCTTAGCTATTGAAGTGGAGACTTATAAATATAATGGTGGATATATATTAGATTGGTCTAAAATATAATTGATTTTATTAATATTTTTTTTAACTAAATGAATTCACTTTGATGAATATTTATGTAATGATGTTGATCATGCAGTAGATTCATAACTTTGTGTTTGTGACTTGTAGCTTTTGATATATCAAATGAGGAAATTCTAATAATCGAAAATTGTTACACCATTATGTATGACGCATGACATAAATGATGAGGGTGTAATTCACAAAGATAGAATCCATAACTCTTTAGGACTAAAAAAAATAAGAGCCTTAATTATTTGGTTATATTAAATATCTGAATGATTTTTAATTTATAATTTTATATGAATTTATAAATAAGGTTTTTCCAATAATGAAATAATGGAACATTGGGATAAAATAATCATGAAGTTAAAACAAAACTATCCTTTAGATCCATAATGGATAACCTATCAGGATATTACTTATAATGAGAGATTATAGACAAACAAATTAGAGTTATGTAATCTGATATATAACCAAGAATTCATCTTTGGGCTTTTAGTGAAATAGTACTGAAGCTATTACGATGGTTTTTCTTAAAAACTATCATGCAAAGCTATAATTCAAAACGATTTTTATGAAAAACTGTTGTGAAAAATTGGTCAAAAACACCCATTTTAAACCATTTTCTCGTTGCCTACGGTAGGCAGGCCAAGAACGGTAGTTGAGCATCCAACAAAAAAAAAACACATTTACTATGTGTATTGTGATATTATATGATATATTTTATAATGTTGCCAAGGATTGTATGCATGCCTTGATTATTTACACTTGATGCACATGTGTGTATACACTACAACAAATTCGAGATTATACTACCTTTATTTAATGACCGTTTCTCAAAAACCATTGTGATAAGGCAAAAAAACACGACGAGTTACACCCGCAAACACGAAAACCATCGTGGTAAGTGTGGGAGCTACCACGATGGTTTTTTAAAAACTGTCGTGGTAGCTTTTACTTACCACGATAGGTTTTTAAAAAACCGTCGTGGTAGCTCACTACTAGAATCTTGAGATTATACTTACCACATCAGTTTTTTATAAAAAAATTCGTGAAAGGTTCCACATCTTGGTGCTTGCTTAAATTTAGGCGAGGGACTAAAAATTTTGAATATGGGACTTTTTACGATGGTTTTTATAAAATTCATCGTGAAAGGTTTCGTATATTGAAAATTTTGAATATCGAGACCTTTTATGACAGTTTTTATAAAAACTATCGTGAAAGGTTCTGCATCTTAGCACCTACTTAAATTTGGGCAGGGGGTTACAAATTTCAAATACGGGACTTTTTACGATGATTTTTATAAAACCCGTCGTGAAAGGTAAATTTGGGAAAATTTTGAATGTGAGACTTTTTACGACGGTTTTTATAAAAACCGTCGTGAAAGGTTTCGCATACTAAAAATTTTAAATATCAGGACCTATCACGACGGTTTTAATAAAAAACTGTTGTGAAAGGTGCCGATCGAGGTGGAGAATACATTTCTAATAAGTTTCTGGGACACTTATTAGAAAATGGGATTTTATCCCATTTGACTACGCTGGGCACTCTGCAATAGAATAGCGTAGTGGAGAGAAGGAATAGGACTTTATTAGACATGGTAACATGCATGATGAGTTATTCATCATTGCCTTTATCCTTTTGGGGATATGCACTACAAATCTCATGTTATCTTTTGAACAATGTGCCTTCAAAATCGGTCCCTAAAACTCGTCACGACTTGTAGACAGGCAAGAAGACATCCTTAAACTATATTTGCATATGAGGATGTTTGGCTCATGTCCTGTTTAGGGATGCGAATAAGTTGACAGCACATTTGGAAGTTTGCGTATTTGTAGGATATCCAAAAGCGACTAAAGGGGGTTATTTCTATAACCCAAAGGAAAATAAAGTTGTGATTTCAAGTAATGCAGCTTTCCTTGAGGAGAGTTACATGGACAACTTTAAGCCTCGAAGCAAAGTGGTGCTTAAGGAGTGATCCAATCACTTCGGAGGTTCTGGATGAAACTATTCCGATTAGTGTAGAAAGACCAAACAAACCCAAACAACAACCTAAGGGGCTTTGATGTAATGTGAGGATTGGGCATTAACCCGAGAAGTATATGTTCAATGGTGAGGCCTTTTTGGCTGAACCAAATGAACATGATAGGGATCCTTACACTTACGCAGAGGCCACAGAGGATGTTGATTCGAAACTCTAGACAGAGACCATGAACACAGAGATGAAGTCTATGGAGACTAATAAGGTCTAGGAGCTTGTGGATCTTCCTGAAGGGGTAAAGCCCATAGGGTGTAAGTGGATCTACAAGAGGAAAAGAGGAGTGGATGGAAAGGTCAAAACCTTTAAGGCTAGACTGGTAGCTAAGGGTTATACGCAAAAGGAAGGAATCGATTACGAGAAAACCTTTTCGCTTGTAGCCATGCTAAAGTCCATCCAGATTCTCTTGTCCATAGTGCCACTCTCGATTATGAGATTTGGCAAATAGATGTCAAGATAGCTTTTCTAAATGGCTATCTTGTTGAGTCCGTTTATATGGAACAACCAGACGGGTTCAAGGACAAGGGTCAAGAGGGTAAGGTTTGTAAGTTGCTAAAGTCAATTTATGGACTTAAGCAGGCTTCCCGTTCTTGAAACATAAGATTTGATCAAGTGATTAAGACTTATGGGTTCCCACAAAATATGGATGAACCATGCATGTATAAACACATTAAGGATGGGACTGTAGTTTTTCTACTGCTCTATATAGATGACATTCTGCTAATTGGGAATGACGTTGGGGCATTGTCATCGGTCAAATTATGATTGACCAAGTAGTTTGACATGAAGGATTTGGGTGAGGTTAATTTTATTCTCGATATCTAGATCTTTCGGGATAGGAAGAACAAATGATAGCTTGGTCCTAGACCAGCTACATAGATAAAATTCTCAAGAGGTTTGAAATGTTGGATTCCAAAAAGGATAGGCAACCATTTAGGTCTGGAATCACTCTTTCTAAGAAAGACTCTCCAAAGTCTGAGGAAGAAAGAGAATACATGAAAAAGGTGCCTTATGCTTCGGTAGTGGGTAGTCTCATGTATGCCATGCTTTACACACGACCAGATATTTGTTATGCAGTCGGGATAGTAAGTCGATTTCAGGCGGATCCAGGACCGAACCACTAGGTTGCGGTTAAGCATATTTTCAAGTACCTAAAAAGGACTCGATGGTATATGCTTGTGTATTCAAGTGAGGATTTGACTCCTCTAGGATACACTGACTAAGATTTTCAATCCTATCTGGATTTTAGGAGATCAACTTTGGGTTTTGTGTTTACTCTAGGTGGTAGTGCCATCAGTTGGAGAAGTGTGAAGCAAGATTGCACTTTGGATTCAACGATGAAGGCTGAGTATGTGGCAGCTAGTGATGTTTCGAAATAAGCAGTGTGGCTCTGCAAGTTCCTTGGGGATCTTGAGGTAGTTCCTGGTATGGATAAGGTGGTATTATTGTATAGTGATAACAGTGCGGCGGTAGCCAATGCTAAGGAACCAAGATTTCACAAAAGAGTAAGCATATTGATCAAAAGTATCATGTGATAAAGGACTTCGTCGAGGGTGGGCATGTCATGGTGTGCAAAATCACGTCAGAGGACAATTTAGCTGATCCATTCACGAAGACACTTACTGGGAGAGTCTTCGAGAGACATGTGGAAGCTATGGGGGTACAAAATTTGTCATATTTACTCACTTAGTGCAAGTGGGAGATTGTTAGACGTGTATGCCCTAAGGAGTAAAAATGTAATATGTTTTTGGAGACATTTTTATCAATAAAGAATTTATTTATTATTTCTATACCAAATCTTGTCCTCTTTACGTTCATATTTGTTGAATGTATGTTAAGCAAACAACAGTCTGAGACTGTCGGTCTAAGCCTTTAAGAATTGGGCATATGATGGACAGATTATGCGTAAGACATGATTCTTAAGGTGGCGGTCTAAATCATAAGATCCGCAATCGAGGGAATAAAGTTGGGTGCTTTATTCATGTAAAGATTGTTATATTGTCTATATCCCTATTAGGAGATGGTTTGTCTTTGCCATTGGAGGTAGACTCCACAAATAGAAACATTGGCACGTTGTCATAGGTGACGATGGGTTAGAACAGGACATAAAGTGAATTGATTTGAATTAATAATTCTGTCTTGGCAAATCATTCACTTTAGATAATCATTTGTATTGTATCTTAATTCTGAGATGAATAGTGAGCCCATTGTCTTGACTTGTGTCTTTTGATGTACCAAAGGGTGACACCCACATTTCAATAGTGGTACGCATGCCAGTATGGTGAAGACATGACTTTTGATAGCGTAGACCCGTTGTCATAGATATGGAATCCATAGCTCCTCTTTAGGAGTAGTGATATCCTCTTATATGCGTTATATTGTAATTGAAAAACTAGAGCGCTCAACCATTTGGATATATAGGAGTAACTGAATGGTACACCGTCTTTGGATGGTAAGTTTTCTAATGGTGAGATAATGGAACGTAAGATAAAAATAATGGGAAGGTAAGACAGAACTTGTCCTTAAGCCGATTATGGATAGTCCTATAAGGATACGATACACTATGATATATCAAGGAGACTTAGCTATACGGGCTTCGTAATTTTATATAGTTCGAGAGTGCAGCTTCAAGCTTTTAGTGGAGTAGTGTTGGAGTTGATAATTATGAAATGTATATCTAGGATATTAGGTTTCCTAATTATCGGGAGCTTAAACTATATAGGTTATTTGGTCCCCTTTGCTAGCTTATAATATCCTGTAACGATACGATGTGCTTTTTCAATAATTGGTGACTATGTTAGATTTATTAGATTGGCTAAAATTCAAAAGAATCAAATAAGTCATGTCTATTTATCGGTTGAATTATTTTTGTGACAAAATTGATTCAAGATAAACTTGTTGAATTATTGGAATCAGATAATTCATGTCTGTTTATCGGTTGGATTAATTTTGAATTAATTCAAGATAAACTTGTTGAATTATTAGGAATTCATTTATTTTCCTAGAGATTATCTAGATAAAGTTTTTTTAATTAGATAACTTCTCTATTGGGTTATTTGAATTAAAACTAAGACTTTATCCTATAGAATATCGGGTGAAAAATAAAAGATTCATTGAGATTTTTTTATCGACAGTTTGGCATGCCGATCCTCAGGTTCGGCCTACCGATGGGCAAGTTCGGCATGCCGGTTAGACAGATCGGCATGCCAATCGTGCGATAAAAGGATCACTCATTTTCACACAGTTTTCATTAGATATTGATCCAAATTTTGATTCTGATTCGAATTTTGAGGCATTATCTGATAAGGACTGACTCTAGGGCCCAACCTCTATAAAAAGGGAGTGAGTCTCATAATTATTTAGACCAATTGAGAGATTAAGAGTGATACTCTACTGGTGAGATTCTAAAACTCCCTTAGAGCTCTTGTTCACAAATCACGAACACTAGCTTTAGGTTCTCTCAAGAGGTTGGAAGTAGAGTCACCTAGTGGAAGAGCTATGCGTGTGAACCCACACTCACTCCGATCGTGGATAGAGAATAGAAAAGAAGACCAGTTGGTTGAGGCTATTTTAGAATGTTACTTCTCTTCACGGATTGCGAGAGTTCTTCGGCATTTAAAGGTTAGTAAGATTTGGTTAATTTATACATATAGTGTGTCAAACTTGTGTTTTAGAAAATACTCTGGTATAAAAATTTTAAAATTCTGCTACGTACTATTTTTTGCAACAGTATTGAACGATATCATGAAGATGAATGTTGATTTCTTGTGTATGTGAATGATTGACATGAACACTCTAAGAGTTGAGCACATCGAGACCGCAACAATGTCACTTCAATTAAGGTTTAATAAGTAAGCATGTCAATTAAGTACATTCTCACCTGCAACATGATGAAGTTTATGAAAAGTTTTGACATTGTGGTTTATGATGAATTTTATGATGATTTTGGCATAATGTTTTATCATGAAAGCCTTTGATGACACAAGAAGGTTTAATGCATGTTTTGATGATAAGGTATGTCAAAGCTTAAATAAATAAATATATATATATATATGTATCACCTAATTAATATATATATATATGTATCACCTAATTAAGCATTGCACACCTAAAGTTATTTTTATGATGTTGTCCAAAGTTGGACTTGTTATGTTTGGTTTAGGATTACCTACCCCTCTCCTTTCATGACGATGCGCCTATGATGATGTTAATGGTGCAACACTTGGGCCCCTAAAGATAAAATGAAGAAGTTTTAATATGGAAGTTTTTATTGAAAGATATGTTCTATGTGAACTTGTGCCAAGTGTAGTATTATGCTTATGATGATTATTATGATGATGTTATGTAATGATTTTCATGAAACGTTTATGTTGTGAGATAAGAATGTGTACTTACTAAACTTTTGCTTGCTAGTTTTTACTTCATGTTGCAGACAAAGGTACAAGAATTATGGAATAGGTGGAGGATGAAGACAGGCGTGTGTGCCAGGAATGATGGATTGGAAAACAGAAGGACACCATGAAAAGAATTTATTTTCTTGCATAATGTTTTGTATTTGTATGTTAATTTTTCCCGCACTATGTTGTATTAATACTTGTTTTAAATTCTCCTTTATGTTGGTAATAGATCGGCCTGCCAACCATCATTGGTCAGTTTGCTGATGTTATAATCGGCCTACTGATTGCCTTGCATCGGTCTACCAATTTGGTTATTTTAATACTCTAGTTTTGCAGAGCCTTTGTCAGCCTGTCGATCATGTTCGAACTGTCAGTGTCTGAAGTTCGGCCTATAGAACTAAAAAAGCATATTTGAGTAACTGTTTTAATTTTTATTTAAATTATAGTTTCATTATTTTGGTATTGATAAACTATTTAAGTATGCATATATATATATATATAAGTTGTTTTGAAAATATAAAGTATAAAAAAAAGTATGCATGGATCTTAGGATATGTGTATTTAACTATACTGGAATTAAATAGTTTATCATAAAATAATGATAATAAGGATTAAAGTAACGACATCTATGATGTCCTTAAGCGGGCATCATAGGCTTTGGTATCAGAGTGGAATTCTATTTTTAATTCACATTGCCGTACATCAGTTCAAGTCCTCCAAGTAAGTATGTTTTAAGTTAAATCATATAGTTGTAAGTTAAATGATAAGTGTAAGACCTAGATGTATGATGATTAATGCCTTAATACATAAAGTTAGTAGTGAAATCTTGGTTCACACCTAAATTTGGAAGTTTATTCCTAAGTTCATAATTCTTTTAGGAAATCAAAGATGCCAAACCATAGGAGGACTCATACTCGTACCAAGCCGCTGTTGGAAATGACAATCTGGCTAACACAAGACTAATGACAATGATTGCTGAACTGTAAAGGCAACTTCAAGACCAGAGAAGAGAGAATGAGGAGCTGAGAGCTAGTAGCCAAGGAGGCAAAACACAAGGTGAAAACATGCCACCTCCTCCTCAGCCGCAAAGAGAGGAAATCCCAATTCCAACATTAGAAGCAAGACCTGTTTATCAAGAGCCCTTATTAGTACGATAAGCCAGTCGACTTTGAAGGTTCTAAGGATCCCCTAGTCGCTCAAGGATAGCTGAAGACTATCGAAGCCACCCTAAAGCTAATGGGTTTTACTGACAATGAGAAGGTTCCATGTGCCTCGTACTACTTAACAATGGAAGCCCGAATCTGGTGGGATGGGATCGAACAAAGCAGGAATGTAGATGAGATGACATGGGCAGATTTTGTTTAGTAATTCAATACCAATTTCTTCCACATGAACATCACTCGGAAACATTATGATGAATTTGAGAACCTACGCCAAGGAGATATGTCAATTAACAAAGTGGTTGCTAAGTTCGATCAGATGGCATGCCTTTGCCAGGTATGGTCAACGATGAAAACAAAAGGGTTAGAAGATTGATCAGAGTTCTCAAACTAGAAATTGCAGCAATTGTTGATGGTGCAAGTCCACCTAGGAACCCAGAACAAGTTGTTTTGAGGGCGCAACGAGCTGAATTCCACTTGTCAAATTAAGAAGAAACCAGCCTCAATAGGTCATCGAGCGAATAATGCATGCACTCAGAACTGTCCTCAACGTAGAAACAACAACAACAATAACAACAACAACAAAAACTGGAGGAACAATAAGAGAAAAGGCAATTTTCAGAATCAGCGGGGTCAAAACAACAAGAAACCTAATGGTGGCCAGTATAGCAACAATAACAGGCAGAGGCAACCGTGTGCTAAGTGTGGAAAACCACATCCTGGTGAATGTCGTCTTGGAATAGGCCAATGTTTTATTTGCGGATGTGAAGGTCACTTTGCCATGAACTGCCCTAACCGATCTAATGCTCAAGGTTAGCAAAAAACCTCTCATGCTTAACTCCACCATATGCAAGCTACTTTGGAGGGACCACTAATAAATCAAGGAATATACCAATGCTCGCATTTATGTAATGACGAAAGAGCAAATGGCAGCAGAAATCTCTAATGTTGTCACAGGTTAGATTTCAAGCCTTTCTTTTAATGCACATGCTTACTTTAATACGGCTGCCACACATTCATTTGTATCATCATCTTTTGCTAAGAAGCTAGAAGAGCATTTAGAACCTATGAGACAGGGATTTACTACGACGCTACCCCCCGGGGGAAGTGATGATGTCTATGCATCATTTGCATACAGTTCCTTTACGGATTTCCAAAAGAGAACTTTTTGTCGATCTTATTATGATCGATATGTATGATTATGATATGATTCTAGGATGGATTTCTTGAGTAAGTACAATGCTTCTATCGAGTGCCAAAGACAGAAAGTGATTTTTTGTCCAGAAGGTGAAGAAAGATTCGTGTTCATGGGAGAGTCAAGGAAGAAGCCAAACATGTTTTTGTCAGCTGTGAAAGCAAGAAAGATGTTAGCAAGTGGCTACATGGGTTATTTGGCAAACATCATAGATAAAAATCAAGAAGAGGAGACAAAGATTTAAGATATTTTGGTGGTCCGAGAATTTCCAGAGGTATTTCCTAATGACCTAATAAGTTTACCTCCAGATAGAGAAATCGAATTTGAGATCGAGCTTGCTCCAGGCACTGACCCAATTTCTAAGGCACCATACAAAATGGCCCTAGTAGAATTGAAAGAGTTGCACACCAATTAAAGGAACTTATTGATGAAGGTTTCATCTGACCTAGTCATTCACCATGGGGAGCACCAGTGTTATTTGTAAAGAAGAAGGATGGTTCCATGAGACTATGCTAGACTATCGAGAGCTGAACAAGGTGACAATCAAGAACAAGTACCCATTGCCTAGAATCGATGATTTATTTGACCAACTTAAGGGTGCATTGGTGTTCTCAAAGATTGATTTATGGTCGGCATATCTTCGGTTGAAGATCAAAGAAGGAGACATCCCTAAGACAGATTTTAGATCAAGGTATAGTCACTATGAATTTGTGGTCATGCCTTTTGGTCTAACGAATGCACCGTAGCTTTTATGGACCTGATGAATCGGGTATTCAAGAATTATCTCGATAAATTTGTCATAGTATTTATTGATGATATTCTTGTGTATTCAAAAAATTGAGAAGAGCATACTGAGCACTTAAGGATTGTGCTAGAAACCTTGAAGAGACATTTGTATACAAAGTTTTCTAAGTGTGAATTTTCGCTCGACAGGGTATCCTTCTTGGGATCATATTGTTTCAAAGGAGGGAATAATGGTTGATCCTACTAAGGTTGAAGCTATTCTTAATTGGAAGCGACCAAAGAATGCAAGTTAGATTAGAAGCTTCTTAGGATTAGCTAGTTACTATCGAAAGTTTGTGGAAGATTTCTCCAGAATAGCAGCGCCTCTTACAAATCTATCTCGCAAAGGAAAGAAGTTTGAATGGATAGAAACGTGCGAGAAGAGCTTTCAAGACTTGAAGGAAAGGTTGACTACAACTCCAGTTTTGGTTATTCCAGAAGGAAACAATGGATTTGTAATTTATAGTGATGCTTCTAAGATGGGACTTGGTGCTGTATTGATGCAGAATGATAGAGTAATCGCTTATGCCTTGAGGCAATTGAAAGATTACAAGAAGCATTATCCCACTCATGACCTTGAGTTAGTAGCTGTGGTTTTTGCACTGAAGATTTGGAGGCGCTATTTGTATGGAGTCCAATGTAAGATCTTCACCAACCATCAAAGTTTAAAGTATTTATTTACTCAGTAGGACCTGAACATAAGACAACAGAGATGGTTAGAGCTGGTGAAGGATTATGATTGTGAAATCCTTTATCATTTAGTAAAGGCTAATCGGGTGGCTGATGCTTTAGCAGGAAGACGGTTGCAACATTGATGTCTTTGCAAGCGATGTCTTAACCATTAAGAAGAGAAATTTTAGACTTCGGTTTAGAAATTATAATGGGGCAACTTTCCACATTGAGTCTTGTTCCATCACTGTTTGATGAGATTTGATGTAAACAAGACGAAGATGTAAGTCTAACGAGGATCAAGCTAGAAATCAAAGAAGAAAGGTGTGAAGAGTTTCATGTTACCGATGATGGAACTCTATATCTCAAGAATTGCTTATGTGTTCCCAATGTTGATGGTCTAAGGGAAAAGATATTAGCAAAAATTCATGACACTCCTTATTTAATTTATCCAGGCTCAACAAAGATGTATAATGATCTTAGGGATAGTTTTTGGTGGTTTGGAATGAAGCGCAACGTTGCAACGTATGTAAGAAAATGTTTGACATGCTAGCAAGTCAAAGCTAAACACCAAAGGCTTGGCGGTGATTTGTAGTCAATTCAGATACTGGAATGGAAATGGGAAGAGATTGCCATGGATTTCATCATCGGTTTGCTAAGAACTCTGAATGGATTTGATGCCATATGGGTTGTTATTGATCGATTGACAAAGACGGCTCATTTTATTTCCATCAAGATCAATTATTCTATGGAGCGGTTGGTAGAACTTTACATCAAAGAAATAGTGAGACTGCATGGAATTCCTAAGTCTATTTAAGTATATATATATATATATATATAAGTTGTTTTGAAAATATAAAGTATAAAAAAAAGTATGCAGAGTTCTTAGGATATGTGTATTTAACTATATTGGAATTAACTAGTTTATCATAAGTAATGATAATAAGGATGAAAGTAACGACATCTGTGACGTCCTTAAGAGGGTGTTACGATAATCAAGTTCCTAAATGCCTTCAATGAAACCAAAATAGTTCATGGTCCCATATACTAGATTCTTGTCCTTGTTGAAGCCTCGGCACAGAGAGTCACACTGCTATTTTGGATAGGATGTCTCTTATCTCTTTTGTAAGTGTAGAAAGTGTAACCATTTATGAAATATGATGTATACCTTATGACTACTGACGATGGTCCTCTAGCTAGGTTCTTTAAGTCTTGTGACACACTTCTATCTTGTGATGTGGAGCACTTGGCATAGATATATGCTCTAATCCACTCCCAAAAGATCCGGTTGTGTTCATCATACAACCACTTCTCCTTTCTTGCTCTTTTTGGGTTCGCGTTTTTTAATTTCTTCATGTGCACCTCACTAAAGGTTCCATTTTATTAGCATTGTGCAAGGCCTAAAGACAAGCTTGCTCCCACACACCTCGATTTACCAAGGAAGAATTGCCAATAGATAGTCCTCTAGCCTCAATGTTTATTGTCTTTGGCACCCCAACTGCTTCCGCATTGGAAAAATACTCGGAGCAAAATTCAAGCGATTCCTCCACTATGTAATTTTCTACGATACATTCCTTTAGCCTATTTTAGTTCTTCATATAGCGCTTCAAAACCTTTATATATCTTTCAAATGGATACACCCATTACAAGTATACTGGTCCGCATAACTTAACTTCATGCACTAAATGCACCGTTTGATGAATCATGATGTCAAAAAATACTGTAGAAAATATTTTTCAAGCATGCTGAAAGTTTGCACCAACTTCGATAATAGTGAATCTAGCATAAATGGATCAATTATCTTGAAGTATATTGAATTAAAGAATGAGCACAACTTGGTAGATACAAATCTCACATCCTTTGTTAGAATTCCCCGCAACACTAATGGCAGTAATTGTTGCATCAACACATGACAATCATGTATTTTCATGACAATAAGTTTCAAATCCTTCATCAACACCAACTTTTTAAAGTTCAAAGAATAGCCGTCCAGCACTTTTAACGAAGCAAGCCATTCACAAAGCTTTCTCTTTTCCCCTCTTGATAACGTATGCTTCGTCGAAGTTAAATAAATGTGGTTCCCTCTTTTCTCAGAAAGCAAATTAGGCCTAATCTCCATTTCTATGAGATCCAACCGTGCTTTTTCACCATTCTTAGTCTTTCTCAGAATGTCAAATAACATGCCGACTATTGATTCATAAATGTTTTTCTCAACATGCATAACATCCAAGCAATGACGAATAAAAAGTGTCTTCCAATATAGAAGTTCAAAAAAGATTGATCTCTTTTTCCATGGTTCATACGTTAGCAACTTGTCCTTACCTCACTTTCTTTTTTCAACTACCACTTTCACATCTTTTACCACTTCAAATATTTGTTCATCCGCCAAAGGCTGAGGAGGGTTTTTTTCTTCGATGTTGCCATCAAAGGCTTTTTTTTCTTTGTTTGCGGTAACGATGATCTCTTGGCAACCATCTTCTATGACCAAGAAAAATGGTTTTCTTATGATTCTTCAACAATTTTTCCTTCAGACAAATAAGACAACCAATAGAACTCTTCATCGAATAACCAGACAAATTTCCATATGCTGGAAAGTCGTTAATTGTCTACATCAACATTGCATGAAGTGTGAATGTCTCTTCTCAGTAAGCATTTCTAACTTCAATTTCATTTTTGCAAAAGTTCTTTAGGTCATCGATTAATGAAGCTACTTACACATTAATGTCATTCCCTAGTTGGTAAGGACCCAAAATCAATAAAGACAACATTAAAAACTTCTGCTTCATGCATTTTTTTGAGAGAGATTGTAGTTGATAAGTATTATAGGCCAAATGCTATGCCTACTACTCATGTTACTATATGGGTTTATTCCATCCTTCGACAAAGCCTAAATATACATTTCTTGGATTTGCATTAAACTTAGGATGATTAGCTTTAAAAGTATTTCATTGTGGTGAATTTACCAGATGTCTAAGCATACCATCATCGACCATTTGTCATGATGTCATGTCAAAATCTTGGCATGCCCTACATTTCTGAATAAACACCTCAAACATAGTACCGGTGGAATGTACCACAGCACTATTGTCAACACTGCTTTCTTATTGTCTTTCAGGCTCCTTTCCTTTCTTTCACCTTGACTCTTTGCAAACCGGGCAATAATTCTCATCCCCATACTCATTTTTATAAAGAATACAATCATTTCCACAAGCATGAATTTTCCCATACTCTATTCCTAAAGTGCTCAAAGTCTTTTTAGCCTCATACATACTAGCTGGTAATTTATCACCCTCTAATAGAAGCCTTTCTAGAAAATCCAAAAGATTTATGAAACTAGAATTTGACCACTCACTCAATGCTTTCAAATTCCACAATCCAACTAAAGTTAACCATTTGGTGAAATTGGCACACCCCTCATATATGGGTGTTTGACATCATTCATCACTATCTTAAATAAGTCCAAACAGTGTAATAAGTGTTCTTCCAAATTATTGACTATGTCAACCATATTATCATGATCATCCATAATATCTTCCATAATAAGTTGGATTGAACTTATACTTGCTATGAAAATGCTACGTTTGGTAACTACTGATAATCTCATTTTGAAATAAATGTCCTCTAACTATTGGAATTAAATGAGATCTACGGTTTCCATATTAAATACAAGGGCACCGAATTTTGTCACCTTGGGTATGAATTTTGGCAAAATCCAAGAACTCTTCCACATCATTCACATATTCTCTAGTCAATCGAGAATCCCACATCTATTTTCTATCAATTTCTTAAGTCCTAGATCGAAATATATATATGTATCTATATATATAATGTAAGTCAATTAAAAACGATTTCACAAATTAATTAACCTACCATATATGGTATAAATCCATAAATTTAACAAATTATTCATACCTTTCAATTTTAATATAGCTAATCATGCTCAAATATCCACAAATTACACATACCTATCATATTCAAATAGTAAATCACATCCATCAAACAAATTAATCATACCCATCATATCCAAATAACTAATCATACTAAAAAATCAATAAATTAATCATACCCATGTCCAAATAACTAATCACATCCACAAAATAATAAACATTGATCAATAATACTAAATATATCCAATATATCTAACTAACTAATCATAAATATAAATTCACAAACCAAAAAGCCAATCAACAAAATCAAAATCTATAAGTATACCTAATTAAACACTCACAATTAGGAAAAAGATTAAGGAGGATAGAGGTGGAGAGGGATGGCGACCATAGTTTTGGGAGGTGTTGGATGTGTTTTTGAGATATGGGTTCGTGATTTATGTCTGAGTGTCAAACTAGAATAGGGATTTTAACGCACCTTTCACGACGATTTTTAGGAAAAACCGTCATAGAAAGTGCTATATTACATAACGGTTTTTACTAAAACTGTCGTGTAAAATTTAATATACCACAATGGTTTTTCTAAATCGTCGTGAAAGAAGCCACATCCCACCACGATGGTTTTGTCTTCTCAGGCGAACTCTCTGCAGTTTTTCTCCTTTGGCACGACAGTTTTTAAGAAAAGGTTCTTAAATAAGGGAAGTATAATCTTGAGTTTTTAGTGGTGAATATCAACTATCTTTGGAGTAATCTCATTGCTTGTGATTAGTTATGACTTATATTGCGCTTAGTTTCTTTCATTCCTATCGTGGTCAAATTTATGTGTGTGTGCTTTAATATTTTTAGGTTTATCTAAATTGAACAATTAAATCAAAATTTTTATTTTGTTAATAAAGTATACAATTTTAACTCTGTAATTGATAAACTATCTATTTTGAGACATAACCTAACGTGACACATATTGTGAGAAGTTAAAAAGATAAAGTAATAAAAAATAATCTTGAAGTTTAAAAAGATTAAGTAATAAAAAATAATCTTAAAAATATCTTAAAAAATATATATTTGAAATAAAAATTAAATTGTGCCACATTTTTTTCCCTTTTTTAAAGAATGCTTTCTGATTTATTTGTTTCTTTTACTACATTATTTCTCGTAAAACCCTACACAATATATTCGTGTCAAAAATAATCACTTAACTAACTAGATACAAACAGTATATTTCATAATCTCAAGATAGGTAGATGCAAAAGTGAACGTTGATGGCCAAAATAAAGCAAATGTATATTTTCAGTGGCTATTTTTGCAACTTTTTCTTTCTGAGTCTGTAAATAATTTTTTCCATCTTTTTATTTTTTTATTCATAATCTATGTTATAAAAACTTCAATTACAACTTAATACGTGCATTGCATGTACTCAAATTAGTGACATGTAAAAGAACAAAACTCTTGCACTGTTTAAATTTTGGTCCTTTTTTTGTTTTTCTATTCTTCATCTATTTTTTGCTTTTTTTTTCTATGTTTATTTTTCTTGTCCTCCATCCTTTTCTTTCGTATCTTTAATACTTCATTTTTGTCCTCACCATTTAGTACTTTACATTTTTTTTCTTGTGCTTTTTGCGTTTCTTTCTTTTTATTAATCTTTTTTTTTTTATGTTTTTCCTTTATTTTTTATTTTTGGAGGTTCCATTTATCTACCATACTCTTATATTCGAGTTTTTCTTTCTTTTTAAACTCCACTTTTTTTTGCTTTATTTTATTACAAACTTTATTCGTCTATAATTGTCTCTTATAAATAGTATTTTATTTTTTTTCCTTTGTTTATGTTTTACCATAATCTTCATTTTAAACTCTATTTATTATTTTTCCTGCCTTGCTCTTATATTTAGTGTTTTACTTTTTTTTTTCTCTTTCTTTTTTTTTTAATGTTTTCCTTTTTTTTCTTTCTTTTTGGCTTCTAACATAGTCTCTTGCTCCAAATGTTCTCCAAACTTTTTCCCTTTTTTGTTCCTTTTTTATTTTCTCTTTATTTCAACTTTATTGATCTCTCTAATAGGTTTCCTAAACCTCCAATATCAACTTTCTCTCTGGAATATTGTAATTGTTTGTGATCAGTTCTAACTTATATTGTAGTTAAGTTTTTTTAATTCCTCTCATGGTCAATTTTCTTTTAGTGCTTGTCTCAATATTCTTGAGTTATTTGAATTAAGTAACTAAATCAGTATTATATTTTTGAGACAAAATCTAATACAATAATGACAAATGGGGGTTTTCAAAAAGATAAAAAAATAAAAAATCAGTTTTGAATAAAATCTTTTAAAAATACCTATTTAAAATAAAAAAAATAAATTGTGTCAAAATTCTATCTTTTTTTAAGTAATATTTTTTAGTCTATTTATTTCTTTTACTATTTTACTTCACAAAACCCTACCCGTTATACTTATGCCATATTTTGTCTAAAACTAATTAATTAGAAAACTACATGGGAAACCCTTCTATGAACACTCTTCATTAAACATGCCTATTCTTTTTCACTTTTCAAAGCTGCACTTTTAATGTTCATTTTATTTTTAAATTGATTTATCAAAAGACTTTCTTGTCCCTAGTTCAAAAACACATTAGATTTAGAACTAATCACTCCTATGTCATCTCTCTCTCATTTCCTTATTTCTTCTCCTGCTTGTTTTCAGATCAGTACGTTTGTCTAGCCTCTTTCTCTTCCCCTCCGCCTTCCTCTCTCTCTCTCTCTCTTTGTCATTCTCTCTTTGCCTCTTATTTTTTTCTCTCATTTCCAATCCACTTTGTCCTCAGCGACCTTTTTCTCTCCCTCTCATTGTGGTGATTTTGACAAGGCCAGCATCATCGCATGAAGACTAGATCAGCTCGGCGTCAACTATTTAGAGGCAGAGATCACCGTCAATCTTTTCACGACGGAACTGCCATAGGTATTAAACTCATATTTTTCTTTTTCCTCTTCCTTTCGTTGTCGTTTTTCGTTCTCGTCGAGGATTACTGTAGCTGTCGATCCATAGTTTTATGTGTCGCTCACGGATTCTTCTTTTAGCTTTCTCCATCGCTTTAATGCCGATGATTCTGACCGAAATCTGACGGTGAAGAGGAAGGCCATGGTGGCGGCTGTTGCTGCCAATGGTGATGGGGAATTCCAGTAGGTTTCCGATGCCAACAGCGACGTTATCATTCATTGTCAGCGCCAGTGTTGCTGGCTTTGCCCTCGCTTGTACTCTGAGCAAGGTTGGTTGTTTTGTCTATTTTTATTCGTCTTTTTTTTGTTTTTGTTTTTGTCATTATTTTTTTAATTTTTTCTAGCATTTGAGCCTGGAAGGAGATTAATAATATTAGGATTTGTTTTGGATTTTTAGCCATAGAGTTTCCATTTTTTTTTTGAGATCATTAAAATAGTTTTTGATGAAAAAAATAGTTGAAAAAATAATTAGATAATTAGATGCTATAATATTGGAAGCGCTTTTCTTGTGTGCTAGTGCTACCTTTAATTGCAGATTTGTTTCCGTTTAATAAATTTGCGAAAATATAGATTTGTTTTTGTTTTTGAGACGATTTGTGGAAAGTTTGTAGATCAGTTTTTTTTTTTTTTCTTTGGAGATGTTTTACATGCTTTTTTTGGAGATGTTTTTGTTTTTGATGGGTTTCGGCTAGTTCCGGTGAGTTTTGGGACAGAACCTAGCGGGTTCTGGCTAATTTAGGCACAAAACCTAACGGTTTCAAGACAAAATCTAGTAGGTTCAAAAAAAATATATTAGAATCTAGTAGGTTCTAAGTTGAAACCTGGTAAGTTACAACTAGACACTCACTCTGACGATCGAAGGTGGTTGACACTTCTTTGTTAAAAAAAAATATATTGGACTCTCGTAAGTTCCAAGTTGGAACTGGCGACTCTTTGTTTAAAAAAAAAATATTGGAATTTGATAAGTTTCAAGTGGAACTTGAAAAGTTACAATCTATTACCCTACTCTTGCGACCGTAGGTAGGTTTCAACGGGTTCCAAGACAGAATCTAGTGGGTTCTAGGACGGAACTTAACATGTTCATTTTGGCATTTATATGAGTGAATGGGAGGAAGAGTAACTTGGTCTTTTAATAAATTTCAATTTCTAATAAATGAGCAATTTTAATAAGTGGTTTATTAGAGGACATTTTTAATAAGATAGTACATTTGGGGGATATTCTTGTAAGTTGCTCCTAATTAATTTATTAACCATGAGATCCAAACTACATATTTCATGAATTTTAAGATAGTTAAACTTAAAAGTAAATGTCTCAAATGCAAAACTTTGAAGGTTGTATGTGCAACTTTTTATTCTTAAATCCCTTAATAAAAATATTCTTATATTTATAATGTACGTTATAAAATCTTAAATTAAAACTTAACACACATATTTAAAACTAATGACTTCTACAAAAGGAGAACAAGAAATGCAAGCTTTGGTGAGAAAAAAAAAATGCTTTCAAATCATGACTTAAATCTATCATGCCCTTAAAAAATGTTATTGTTATTTTAATACCTTGTATTTTAGATAAACAACTCAATGGATCCAAAATTAATTTTGTAAAATTATAATAGAATATCAAAACAAACTATTCATTTTTTTTTTGTATTGTTTGTATTCTTTTTCTTTTTATTATTTTAACAAAAAATTTTGAGATTTATTAATAAAAGGCGAGCTGAAAATTTCATGTCACAAAACAGGGACTAAGAAGTACCAAAATAATTTTTTAAAAACTAAAATATATAATTTTAATATTTTTTTAAACAAAATGATACCAATATGATGTTTCATTAAAATACTAAATATCACAATAATAAAAACCCAAACATGAGACCTATCCTAGGATTGAGGTTAATAAGATGTTTTAAAAAATAAGTTAAAACTATGATTAAAATTCATTTCAGTTAAAACATTATAGTATATAAAAACTTTAAATTATAACAATTTTTTTATTTATCGCTATAAAATTGCTTCGTTTGTGCTCCTAGTCCTACAGTTTTACCATGCCATGGTCGCTGTCCGTGCTGTGGCTAGAAACGACATCATAGGCACTGTCGTTTCTAATGGATCAGGTACTACACGTCTAGGCGTGCAGAACAGAATCACGCGCATCCAGGGAACTTCACCATCACTCGTCCAGATCGCCGTCCTTCACATCCCAGCCTGTAAATGTGCGCGTGGACCCAACCCCAAATGGAACGCCGAGTCTCCGTTCCTGAATTGACTCGTTCTTTTCTCCTCTGCTTCTCACCCATTCTTCACTTTCTACGCTAACGGAGAATCTCACTACTCTCTCTAATGGAGTTTCGCGGTAGAATCCTCGTACTCTCTCTCCTCCTTCTCTTCCTCTCTCTCTCCGTTGTACCTTCTATCTCCTACACCGCCTTCTCTCCTGCCGACAACCACCTCGTCAACTGCGGCTCCGAAGAGGACGCCACCGTCCACAACCGCCGCTTCGTTGCCGACGGCTCCTCCCGGAGGAAGTCTCCGTTCTGCCACTCGGACTCCTCCGTGTCTCTCAGAAACGACAACGCCTTGTCGGATTCGCCTCCTCAACTCTACGACTCAGCTAGGGTTTTCAGGAGGCCGTCGAAGTACGAGTTCGAGATCAAAGAGAAAGGAACTCACATGGTACGCTTTCATTTCCGAAACCTCAATTCCGCGCGATTCGACTGCCTTAACGCTCAATTTTACGTCTTGATCGACGGATTCGTAGCTCTAGGCAACTTCAGTTCTGGAAATAGTTTGAACCCCGTGATCAAGGAGTACCTGATCTCGGTCAATTCCGATAGGCTCGTGATTAGGTTTTTACCTTCTGGAACTTTGAAATTCGCGTTCGTTAACGCGATCGAAGTCATTTCGGCCCCCAAAGACCTCGTTCCGGAGAATGCTCAGTTTGTGAATTCCGAGAAAGTCGAGAATTTTGATGGATTGAAGAACCAAGCACTTCAAGTCGTCTACAGAGTCAACGTCGGAGGTCCTAAAGTGACGCCGTTCAACGACACTCTGTGGAGGACATGGCTTCCCGACGACGAGCATCTCGAATCGAGTTTCGGATCCGAAAGGGTGTATTTCGGCAGCCGAATTAAATACCAGGCAGGAGGCGCAAGCCGGGAAATTGGCCCCGATAATGTGTATAAAACCGCGAGATTGATTCGCAGTCGCAATTCTTCAATCCCCAATGTTAACATCACATGGGGCTTTCCTGTTACTAAAGGATACAAGTACCTCGTGAGGATGCATTTCTGTGATATTGCTAGTATTTCTCTTGAATTGTTGTTCTTCAATGTTTATGTCAACGGGAATTTCGCGTACAAAGAGTTGGATCTCTCTGAGGTCACAGGTTGGATGCTGGCTTCTCCTTTTTATGCAGATTTTGTGGTTGATCAAATTGAGTCTGATGTTCTGAGTGTAAGCATTGGACCTTCCAACAAGAGCTTGGCGTATGCCGTAGATGGTATTCTCAATGGGGTTGAGATCATGAAGCTGAATAACTCGATGGGCAGTCTCGACGGCTCCGATTGCGCAGGCCTTATTTTGGGGGGCCACTGGCCGCAGCGGGGCAGTGGTCTTTTGATCCCTTTGATCGCTGCTGTGCTCTTGGTATTGAGCCTGTCTATTGTTCTGCGCAGAAAGTTTACATTTGGGGGTCAGGAACCCGTGGCATGGTCGAAATTGCAGGTGGATATTTCGGAAGTCAATGCCAAACACGGCGGTTAAATGCGTAAGTGAAAGTTTCCTCATGTCCTGCAGAATGATATGGAGCTTTGAATCAGGAGGAGCAAGAAGACAAGATTTGTATTTAGCGTGATAGTTTTGTGCAACTGGATATAATTATTTGTTCCGATGATTCCATAGAAAAGAGGATTTTACGTAATTGGTAATTTGGTACGTTTTTTTTTTGGTTGTTGCCTAAGTTATATTAGAAGCATAAACGTTCTTTTAATTTTTTTTTTTTTCTGCAAATTTAAAAAGTTCTATATTATACTTTCGTCTATGTACTCTTTGTGTACACATAATTTTGCACTTGACAAAGTATTTGTGTAGCTTGCTGTATCCACTTTTTGGTGCCTGCGTATGAACATGTATATTTTTGCAACCATTTAATCGGGTCTTTCGTGTTCAAAGTTTTGTTTATTCCTATTGTGTTACACATCCTTAAAAAGCTTCAGGTGAATCTTTTATCTAGTTTGCTTGGGTTGCAACTTGCAAGGGAGACGAATAGATGCTGTCTCAATGGCCTATTAGATATGACTTTGCTTCTTCATCACTTAAGTTTGTTGTTCCCCAAAAATTAGCCTATACGCTCAACAATCAGATACCTTTGTCTTTCTTTGTTTGCTGTCTTCTTTGGCTGTATCTGTGGGAGTTTTGTTTGGTTGGAAATTTACCAAAACAAAAATAGCATTTCCCCTAGTGAACCGCACAAATAAATTCCTTTTTCAAAATTTTAGATTAACGTTCCTTCTTTTCCTCTTCAGAAACCAGATTGAAAAAAGACATTATTAGAAGAGAGGTTATAAAACTAAATAGATAATCAACAGGATTTATTTCTTAAATTTCTCTTATCTTTAAAAACTCTATAAAGAGATTAGGGAAAAAATGTAAAATGCATGGTATGAGTCCAGATCTTCTATCTTATTTTCCTGTCTCCTTTGTTATCCCTTTCACTATTTATTAGACACCATTAAACTTAACAACTTAACCACATTAAAAGAAACTAAATATTAAAATAATTAAGCAATTTACTTAAGTGTTAAAATTTAATTGGAGAGAGAATTAAAGAGACAAGAATATGGGATAGTGGATTTTCATTCGCATGATGTAGCTTGCCCATTACAGTTGCTTGTTGTCTTGCTATTTGTGTCTCTGCTAAATTTATTTATCTTTTCTTGGATTTTTTTACGATAAGAGTTCATGTGTTTTGTTTAAATAATAGAGACACCCTCGTAGCCGAATCATTTTATCCCCCTCTTTGGCTAAGGATGGTTTTCATCACAAACTTAGTTATGAATAGTATAAAGCTCTCACACGCTACAGTAATTTTCATCACAAACTTAGTTATGAATAGTGTAAAGCTCTCACATGCTACAGTAAAAAAAAAATTTAATACAATGTAAAGCTCTCTTATATTACAGTAAAAACGGTTCCCGTTAATGGTTTCCACCACTAACCAAACACAATATGTGTTAACACCTTAAGTTTTCAGCAAAATTAAAAAGACACCCTTTATTAGTCAAACTTAATCAAAGTGTACTTTGACTTATTTATGAAATATATTTTTTTCCTCCATTAGAAAATGATATAAGCTACATTCATGGAGAAAATGAAGTTTTGAGCCTTTTTTTTAGTTAACAACAATTAAGTGATCTTTAGACACTCACATTTATAACTTGCACTCTAATGTTGATATATGCTCTACTAAACCCTTTTTTTAAAACTAAACTAAACTCTTAGGAGGGCATATTTTAAAGCGAAAAAGTTTTAATATAAATGTTGATATATGCTCTACTAAACTTTTTTTTTTTAACTAAACTAAACTCTTAGGTTGGCATATTTCAAAGGACAAAAGTTTTAATATAAAAAATTAGATAGTAAATTATTTACATGATATATATAAAAAGTGTTCCAGAAGATTTCATGACAAAATTGTTTAGTTGGGAACACATATGAGAAAAAGTTTGACTACAAAAAATGTTAGGTGATACCACATTTGAGAAAAATTATTGTAATAAAAGTAGATTAGTGAAAAAAGTAGCTTAAATTGAAAATAAAAAAACAAAATTTGAAAATCAAACTTGATTAAATAACATTTTAGAGAATGCCAAAAGAATATGCAATAAGAATTAAAAAAATTATGTTGATTATACGCATTAAGAAAAATAAGTTAATCTTTATAAAAAAAAGTTAGCGGATTGAATATGAAAATATATAAGATAGTAAGAAGAAAAAGAAAAACACAAAGGTGGAAAGGAACAAAAATAAAATGTTAAAAATATCTACACTATCTACCTATATCTATATTTATATCTATATAACAACAACAACAACAACAACAACAAAAGTGTGAATGTGTTTTGCACATGAAGTTGACACATGGCATGGAGTTTCTATTCTTTTCTCTCTTTTTTTTTGCATGTTACTTATTTGTTTATTCATGTTTAACTTTTTTCTTCAATAATTTTTTTTGCTTTTTTGGCTTTTTTTTTTTGTCTATTTACATGTTTAGTCCTTCATTTTTCTCATTTTTGTGTTTTTTATCTTTCTAACAACTTTTTCCCTTTTAAATATTCTTTGCTTAACTTTTTTTTTTTTTACTAAACTAAACAATCTGAAGAATAATAAATTAAATTAAATTTTATAAGACATATATATTTATTTTTGTACTAGAAAAATGTGAAGAATCTTTTCACTAGGAAATAAAAATGGAGAATGAAAAGAAAATTACAAAGGAAGAAAAAGGAAATAAAATTATAAGGATGAAACAAAGAGGATGAAAGAAGAAAAAGAATGGGATGAAGAAAGAAATGAAAAAAAAAAAAGGAAAGAAAAGGGAAAAAAACCCAAAAATTGAAAAAAAAAAAAAAGAAAAGGAAAGAGAAAGGGGAATGCCCAAAACCAAAAGCCAAAAAAAAAAAAAACAAAACTTGTTCCAGTTGTCAACTTAAGGTGAAAGCATGCATTCTTTTTTATATAGAGTATATATACACACACATAGATTTTAGATCTTCGTATCAAATAAATATTAGAAAAATAGTACGCAACAAAATTTTAAAATTTTTTATATCAGAGTATATTCCAAAACATAAGTTTGACATATTATATGCATAAATTAACCAGATCTTACTAACCTTTGAATACTGAAGAACTTCCGCAATCCGTGAAGAGAAGTAACATTCCAAAAGAGCTTCAAACAACAGGTATTCTTTGTTATTCTCTATCCATGATAAGAGTGAGTGGGGTCATGTCATTTAGCTTTTCCACCAGGTGACTCTCCTTCCAACCAATTGAGAGAACCCAAAGCTACAGTTTGTGATTTGTGAACAATAGCTCTCAAAGAGTTTCTAGAGTCTCACCAGTAGAGCCTCACTCTTAATCTCTCAACTTATCTAAATAACTTATGAGACTCACTCCCTATTTATAGAGGTTGGGTCTAGGGTCAGTCCTTATCAGATAGGGTCTCAAAAATTTGAATAAGAATAAAACCAAGATCAAAATCTGATAAAATCCGCGTGAAAATGAGTTATCTTTCTATCGCGCTATCGACATGTCAATCTGTCTAACCGGCATGCCGAACTTGCCCCATCAGTAGACCGAACCTAAGGATTGGCATGCCAAACCAACAATGAAAAATCCTAGTGAATCTTTTATTCTCCACCCAAGATTCTATAAGATAAATCTCAGTTTTAATTCAAATAACCAAATAGAGAAATTATCTAATTAAAACAACCTTATCTAGATAATCTTTAGGAAAATAAATAAATTCCTAATAATTCTACAAGTTTATCTTGATTTAATTTATTCAAAATTAAATCAACTCATAAATAGACAAGAATTATCTGATCTCAATAATTCAACAAGTTTATCTTGAATTAATTTTGTCACAAAATTAATTCAACCAATAAACAGACATGAATTATTTGATTCTTTTGAATTTCAACCAATCTGATAAATCTAACATAAGTCACCAATTATTGGAAAAGCATGTCGTATTGTTACAGGATTTTTGTGAGCTAGCAAAAGGGACCAAATGGACCTATATAGTTCAAGCTCCTGATAATTATGAAACCCAATATCCTAAATATACATTTCATAATTATCAGCTCCAACGCTACTCCACTAAAAGCTTGGAGCTGTACTCTCGAACTATATAGAATTATGAAGCTCGTATAGCTAAGTCTCAATGACATATCATAGTGTATCATATCCCTATAGGATTATCCATAATCGGCTTAAGGACAAGTTCTGTCTTACCTTCCCGATGATTTTTATCTTATGTTCCATTATCTCACAATCAGAAAACTTACCATCTAAAGACGGTATACCATTCGGTTACACCTATGTATCCAAATGGATGAGCGCTCTAATTTTTCAATTACAAGATAACGCATATAAGAGGATATCACTACTCCTAAAGAGGAGCTATGGATTCCATATCTATGAATAACAGGTCTACGCTATCAAGAGCCATGCCTCCTATGTATCGGCATGCGTACCACTATTAAAATGTGAATGTCATCATTTAGTACATCAAAAAACACAAGTCAAAATAACAGGTCCACTATTTATCTCAAGATTAAGATACAATACAAATTATTGTCTAAAGTGAATCGATTTGCCAAGACAGAATTATTAATCCAAATCAATTCACTTTATGTCCTGATCTAACAAATCATTACCTATGACAATGTGCCAATGTTTATGTTCTCAGAGTCCACCTTCGATGGCCAAGACAAACCATCTCTCAATAGGGATATAGACAACACAACAATCTTTACATGAATAAAGCGCCCAACTTTATTCCCTCGATTGCAGATCTTTTGATTTAGACTGTCACCTTAAGAATCGTGTCTTCTGCATAATCTGTCCATCATATGCCTAATTCTTAAAGGTTTAGACCGACAGTCTCAGACTATTGTTTACTTAACATACATTCAACAAATAAAAGCGTAAAGAAGACAAAATTTGATATATAAATAATAAATAAATTCTTTATTAATAAAAATGTCTCTAAAAACACATTACATTTTTACTGCTTAGGGCATATACATCTAACAATCTCCCACTTGCACTAAGTGAGTAAATATGACAAATCTCGCATACCTATAAATTCCACATGCCTCTTGAAGACTCTCCCAGTAAGTGTCTTCGTGAGTAGATTAGCTAAATTGTCCCCTGATGCGATTTTGCACACTGTGACATGCCCGCCCTCGATGAAGTCCTTTATCACATGATATGTCCGATCAATATGCTTACTCTTTTTATGAAATCTTGGTTCCTTAGCATTAGCCACCGCACTGTTATCACAATACAATGATACCGCCCTATTCATACCAAGAACTACCTCAAGATCCCCAAGGAACTTGTGGAGCTACACTGCTTCTTTTGACGCATCACTAGCTGCCACTTACTCAGCCTCCATTGTTGAAGCTAAAGTGCAATCTTGCTTCACACTTCTCCAACTAATGGCATCGCCGCCTAGAGTAAACACAAAATCCAAAGTCGATCTTCTCGAATCCAGATAAGATTGGGAATCCGAATTAGTGTATCCTAGAGGAGTTAAGTCCTCACCCAAATACACAAACATATACACTCGAGTCCTTCTTAGGTACTTGAAAATATGTTTGACCATAACCCAGTGGTTCGGTCCCGGATGTACCTGAAACCAGCTTACAATCCCGACCACATAACAAATATCTGGTCATGTGCAAACCTTGGCATACATGAGACTACCTACTGCTAAAACATAAGGCACCTTCTTTATGTATTCTCTTTCTTCCTTAGACTTTGGAGAGTCTTTCTTAGAAAGGTAATTCCAGATCTAGATAGTTGCCCACCTTTCTTAGAATCTTGCATTACAAAACTCTTGAGAATTTTATCTATGTACCCAGCTAGAGACAGAGCTATTATTTTATTCTTCCTATTCCAAAAATCTAGATACTAAGAACAAAATTAGCCTCACTTAAGTCCTTCATATAAATGGACCCGTCTGGTTGTTTCATATAAATGGACTCATCAAGATAGCCATTTAGAAAAGCCTTCTTGACATCCATCTATCAAATTTCATAATCGAGAGCAGCAGCTATGGACAAAAGAATCTGGATGGACTTAAGCATGGCTGTAGGCAAAAAGGTTTCCTCGTAATCGATTCTTTCCTTTTGCATGTAACCCTTAGTTACTAGTCTAGCCTTAAAGGTTTCGACCTTTCCATCCACTCCTCTTTTCCTCTTGTAAATCCATTTACACCCTATGGGTTTTACCCCTTCTGGAAGATCAACAAGCTCTTAGACCTGATTATTCTCTATAGACTTTATCTCAATGTTCATAGCCTCTGTCCAGAGTTTTGAATCAACATCCTTCATAGCCTCTACGTAAATATAAGGATCTCTATCATGTTCATCTGGTTCAGCCAAAAAGGCCTCACCATTGAGCATATGCCTCTCAGGTTGACGCTCGATGCTCCCACTACGCCTAAGCCCTTTAGGTTGTTGTTCAAGTTCGTTTGGTTTTCCTACACCAATTGGAGTGGTTTCTACCGGAACCCTCAGAGTGATTGAATTATTCCTTCACTCCTCAACCACCACTTTGTTTCGAGGTTTAAAGTTGTCCATGGAACTGTCCTCAAGGAAAGTTGCATGAGTTGAAAGCATGACTTTTTTTTTCCTTTGGGTTATAAAAATATCATCCTTTAGTTCCTTTTGGATATCCTATAAATATGCAAACTTTCAAACGTGCTTCCAACTTATTCACATCCTTAAACAGGATATGAGCCGAACATCCCCATATGCAAATATGGTTTAAGAATGTCTTCTTGCCCATCCACAACTCGTGAGGAGTTTTAGGGACCGATTTTGAAGGCATGTTGTTCAAAAGATAACATGCGGTTTGTAGTGCATATCCCCAAAAGAATAAAGGTAATGATGAATAACTCATCATGGACCTGACCATGTCCAATAAAGTCCTATTTTTTCTTTCTGCTATGCCATTATGCTACGGAGTGCCTGGCGCAGTCAAATGGGATAAAATCCCAATCTCTAATAAGTGTCCTAAGAACTCATCAGAAAGGTATTCTCCACCTCGATTAGATCAAAGTGCCTTTATGAGTCTACCCAATTGCTTTTCCATCAGCCCAAAACTCTTTGAACTTGTCACAAGTTTCGCTTTTGTGGTGCATCAGGTAAACATTCCCATACCTTAAGTAATCGTCAATAAAAGTGACGAAGTACTCATGCCTTTCTCATGCCCAAATTTTCATCAGTCCGTAAACATCATTATGCACAAGTTCTTGAACCACTTCGGCCCTATTGTCCTTAGACCTGAATGATCTTTTGGTCAATATACCCTCCAAACAAGATTCACATTGTGGTATAGATTCCACCTTTAAGTCACTTAAAGGTACTTCCCTTACCAACCTTTAAATCCTATTCAGATTGATATAACCAAGGCGTAAAAGCCAAAGATAACTCTCATTCGAGTGAGAAGTCTTAAGTCTTTTAGAGTTATTATCAGTTACCTCAGCGTTCAATAGTGAGTCCATCTTAGGTTTGATAAAATATAGATTGTTTTGCATCCATCCATCATAGATAAAAGATTTGTTTTTACAAATCATCACTTTATTATTAAAAGAAACCGAATAGGAATCTTTAAATAAACAAGCTACAAATATCAAATTCCTTCTAAATTTAGGAACATAAAAACAATCTCGCAAAACCAAACTCCTATATTTATCAAAATAAAGATGGACAACTCCCACTATTTCAGCCAACACCAAGGATCTATCACCCATCCAAAACGTGAAGTTTTCACGAAGTAAACTTCTTATTTCCTAGAATCCCTCTACAGAAACACAAACATGATTAGTTGCTCCAGAATCTATGGCCCAAGTGTCACTGGATTCCTCAACCAAATAAGTATCTAAATACAGAAGATCAGACCTAACTCCTCGGGAGAGGAAGTCCTTGCAATTCTTCTTAATGTACCCGACCTTTTCGCAGAAGAAGCACTTAAGCTTCTTTGGGTTCTTCTTCTTCTTCTTCTTCTTCTTCTTCTTCTTCTTGCTCTTGTTATTAGCAGGAACAGAAGACTTCCCATTCTTGGTCCATTGTTTTTTTTCATTCCCAGGGTTAGGATTGGAGCTAGAAGTAGCTGCCAAATTGGCCTCGTCACCAGTAAAAGATTCCTTGATCAATAGTTCAAACTCCTGTAACTGTTTCATTAACTCTGTTAAAGTCATATCTTGTCTATTGCTCAAATAAGCTCTAAACGGGATGAACTCCTTTGACAAAGTCTGAAAAACCATAGTCATCTATGACTCGGCATCGATATCAGCTCCATGGGTTTAAGCCTCAATGAGGTAACCCATGACCAACATCATATGCTCCTTTACAAATGTCCCTGATTTTTGCTTGCAGTTCAAAAGTTTTCGAAGTGCCCTTTTCTGATTTTTTATGGCTTGGCCTCCAAAAATGTTTTCAAGATTATCCAAGATCTGCTTCGCAATTTCATAATCTTTATGTTGAGCCTATAGTATGTTATTCATACTAGTCATAACATAATACCGCGCCTAATTGTTAGCAACTTTCTAGCGATGATACGCTTGGATTTGCTAATAAGTGGATTCCCCAGTAGGTTTGGGAGGACACGGTGTGGTCAGCACAAAAGTTAGTTTCTCAAAGGATAGGACGATATTCAGGTTCCGTTTCCAATCATTAAAATTCTCACATGTTAATTGGTTTTTCTCAAATATCGATGATAAAGCATTTTTAGACATTTTTAATCTACAATAAAGAATCATATACCAAACATAAGTAAACATACAATAATAATTTTGTAAGATAACACAATCTTGAAAAAACATGCAAATGTATTCTTCTGTCAAAACCTTGAAAATATCACAATCTTACAAAGATAATTCCCAACTCATAATTCAATAAGCCGCTTTGGGCAGACTTGCCAAATTCAATTAGGAACACGGATCCCCTCTTAATTAATATATGCTATCCAGGGCCCTTATGATTCAACATATATTAATAATTGTTTCTTTGGCCATTAATTTTATTAACAGAGTTCCTAGGGGAGGTTAATAATAAAATTAACATGAGTGTATAACCATTATTTCAATATTTTATTCATGGCTTATTATCGTCACCT
Organism: Artocarpus heterophyllus; assembly: GCA_025403435.1. NCBI lineage: Eukaryota > Viridiplantae > Streptophyta > Magnoliopsida > Rosales > Moraceae > Artocarpus > Artocarpus heterophyllus. Next base: position 19,411,629 of record CM046330.1, read on the forward strand.
TGGGATGATTAACGATAAACCAACCTAAAATACCTTATCATTTTAGAGATCCAACCTGGTACATGATGAAATCCCTTCATTGGGGTCGGGACCATCATGTGCTACCTATGGACCAACGATAGAGGCCGCAGGTCCTCTCTTCGAAAACCTTCTCCTACTCAATCTTTTGAAATCAAGATTTTATTTTAAAAACATGCATGAACAATTTTAAATTGAGCAACACTCCATATTCTATAGGGCATGTTATCAATATACATGGCAAATCATATTATAATGCAGTCAAGCAAAGCTACAAACAAAATAATAATAAATAACCATAATATTATGGTTCCACCCTAGATAATAGAAGACAAAGATTATAAGAGAATAATCAAAATATTTTATCAATTCTTCATCCTTGAATCCTCAAGCTGTATCCTTCTTTATGTAAAGCCCATATTCAAGTCTTCAATCCCGTATTAATCGAATACTCCAAATTTTAGGTCACATCCAAATTTAATGTTTCTCAAAATTGTCCCAAAAATAAAATTAAAACTGCATGAAAACTACACCTTTTTAAAGTGTGGCCTGCCGATCTTGGAGTTCCAGCATGGCGACCGAGAAGAGATTGCCTCTTTCCAAAAAATACAATTTTGATGCAATTTATCCATTTTATTTTCAACAATTCAAAAATATAAACTTAGAGACTCAGAAAATACCTTGGAACGCCATCATCCGTCTTTTTCGAATAATTATTTAATTACTAAATTCTTACAAATTCAAAATTAAATTATAATTCCTAGACGAAGATGATAGTCCGCCATCTAATTACATGAAAAACCTAGATATGCATTCTAACCTCTAAGGAACCATAACCGGTATAAATTAATTAATTAATAAATAATTAAATGATAATTTAAACAACCATAATTAATTAATAGACATTCACTAAATAATCCATGACAACATAAAAATAAATAAAAACCCTAGAGTGTCAAGTCTCTAAAAAATTAAATTCAAGCATAGGAGAGATTAAGATTACATAATTTATACATATAGCATGATCACAAACTCATAAATTTATGTAAAAACCATGGCTCTCATACCAATTGTTGAAAAAATAGTATGCAGTAGAATTTTAAATGTTTTTATATCAGAGTATTTTTTAAAACATAAGTTTAATACGCTATATGCATAAATTAACCAGATCTTACTAACCTATGAATGCCAAAGAACTCCAACAATCTGTAAAGAGAAGTAAGGTTCCAAAAGAGTCTCAACCAACTAATCTTCTTTGCTACTCTCTATCCACAATTGAAGTGAGTGTGGGTTCACGTCGTTCAGCTTTTCTACTAGGTGACTCTCCTTCCAACCAATTGAGACAACCCAAAGCTACAGTTTGTGACTTGTGAACAATAGCCCTTAGGAAGTTTCTAGAGTCTCACCGATAGAATCTCACTCTTAATCTCTTAACTGACCTAAATAACTTATGAGACCCACTCCCTATTTATAGAGGTTGGGTCTAGGGACAGTCCTTATCAGATAAAGTCTCAAAAATTTGAATCAGAATCAAACCAGGATCATAATTTCATAAAATTCAGGTGAAAACGCGTGATCTTTTCATCGCGAGGCTGGCATGCCGATCTATCTAACCGGCATGTCGAACTTTCCCTGTCGACAAGCTGAACCTGAGGATCGGCATGTCGAACTAGCGATAAATAATCCTAGCATATCTTTTATTCTTCACCCAAGATTCTATAGGATAAAGTCTTAGTTTTAATTCAAATAACCCAAAAGAGAAATTATCTAATTAAAACAACTTTATCTAGATATCTCTAGGAAAACAAATAAATTCCTGATAATTTTACGAGTTTATCTTGATTTAATTTATTCAAAATTAAATCAACTGATAAACAGATAAGAATTATCCGATTCCAATAATTCAACAAGTTTATCTTGAATTAATTTAACCAATAAACAGACATGAATTATTTTATTCTTCTGAATTTTAGCCAATCTGATAAATCTAACATAAGTCACCAATTATTGAAAAAGCACGCCGTATTGTTGTGAGCTAGCAAAGTGGACCAAATGGACCTATATAGTTCAAGCTCACATAATTATGAAACCCAATATCCTAGATATGCATTTCATAATTATCAACTCCAACGCTACTCCACTAAAAGCTTGGAGCTACACTCTCAAACTATATAGAATTACGAAGTGCATATAGCTAAGTCTCCATGACATATTATAGTGTATCGTATCCCCATAGGATTATCCATAATCGGCTTAAGGATAAGTTCTGTCTTACCTTCTCGATTATTTTTATCTTACATTCCATTATCTCACCATTGAAAAACTTACCATTTAAAGACGGTATACCATTCGGTTACACCTATGTATCCAAATGGTTAAGCACTCTAGTTTTTCAATTATAGGATAACGTATATAAGAGGATATCACTACTCCTAAAGAGAAGCTATGGATTCCATATCTATAAATAATAGGTCTATGCTATCAAGAGTCATGCCTCCAATATACCGGCTGTTGAAAAAAATAGTACGCAGCGGAATTTTAAAAAATTTACATCAGAGTAATTTCCAAAACACATGTTTGACATGCCATATGCATAAATTAACTAGATCTTACTAACCTTTGTGTGCCAAAGAACCCTCGCAAAACGTGAAGAGAAGTAACGTTCTAGAAGTGCTTCAACCAACTGGTCTTCTTTGCTATTCTCTTTCCACAACTAGAGTGAGTGTGGGCTCACACGTACAGCTTTTCCACTAGGTGACTCTCCTTCTAACTAATCGAGAGAACCCAAAACAAGTGTTTGTAATTTGTGACAAAAGCTCTTAGGGAGTTTTCAGATTCTCACTAGCAGAGTATCACTCTTAGGGTGCATTTGGTACGAGTATTTGAATGAACTCTTGAGAGAAATTACTATAGCAAAATGATTCAAACCGTAATTTGAAAACCCAAACAAACACACCCTTAATCTCTCAATTGATCTGAGTAACTCTTGAGACTTACTCCCTTTATATATAGATTGGTCCTGGGGTCAGTCTTTATCAGATTAGGTCTCAAAAACTCGAAACAGAATCAAGTTCGGATCAATATCTGATAAGATCTGCATGGAAACGTGTGATCTTATCCTTCACTGATTGACAAGCCAAACAACCTGATCGGCATGCTGAACACGTCCATCGGCAGTTCGAACTGCCGAATAAAAATCTTGCGAATCTTTTATTTTCACCTGAGATTCTATAGGATAAAGTCTTAGTTTTAATCCAAATAACCCAATAGAGAAGTTATCTGATCAAAACAACTTTATCTAGATAATCTCTAAGAAAATAAATCAATTCCCAATAATTCTACAAGTTTATCTTGATCTAATTTTATCCAAAATTAAATCAACCAATAAATAGACAAGAATTATCCGATCCTTATAATTCAACAAGTTTATCTTGAATTAATTTTTTTTATCACAAAATTAATTCAACCGATAAACAGACATGAATTATTTGATTCTTCCAAATTTCAACCAATCTAATAAATCATACATAAGTTACCAATTATTGAAAAAGCACGCCGTGTCGTTACAGGATGTTGTGAACTAGCAAAGGGGACCAAATCGACCTATATAGTTCAAGCTTCCGATAATTATGAAATCCAATATTCTAGATATACATTTCATAAGTTTCAACTCCAACGCTACTCCACTAAAAGCTTAGAGCAGCACTCTTGAACTACATAAACTTACGAAGCTCGTATAACTAAGTCTCCATGACATATCATAGTGTATCATATCCCTATATGATAATCTATAATCGGCTTAAGGACAAGTTCTATCTTACGTTCCTGATTATTTTTATCTTACGTTCCATTATCCACCATCAAAAAACTTACTATCCAATGATAGTATACCATTCGGTTACACCTATGTATCCAAATGGTTGAGTGCTCTAGTTTTTCAATTACAAGATAACGCATATAAGAGAATATCATTACTCCTAAAGAAGAGCTATGGATTCTATATCTATGAATAACAGGTCTACGCTATCAAGAGTCATGCCTCCAATGTACCGGCATGCATACCACTATTAAGATGTGGGTGTCACCCTTTGGTATATTAAAAGACACAAGCCAAGACAACAGACCCACTATTCATCTTAGGATTAAGATATAACACAAATGATTGTCTAAAGTGAATCGATTTGCTGAGATGAAATTATTAATTCAAATCAATTCACTTTATGTCCTGATCCAACACATCGTGACCTATGACAACGTGCCAATATTTCTATTCACGGAGTCCACCTCTGATGGTCAAGACAAACCATCTCCCAAAAAGGATATAGACAACAAACAATCTTTGCATGAATAAAGCGCCCAACATTATTCCCTCGATTGCGGATCTTATGATTTAGACCATCACCTTAAGAATCGTGTCTTCCGCATAATCCGTCCATCATATGCTCAATTCTTAAGGTTTAGACCGATAGTCTTAGACTTTTATTTGCTTAACATACATTCAACAAATATGAACGTAAAGAGGACAAGATTTGGTATATTAATAATGAATAAATTCTTCATTGATAAAAATGTCTCCAAAAACTCATTACATTTTTACTCCTTAGGGCATACATGTCTAACAATCTCCCACTTGCACTAAGTGAGTAAATACGACAAATCTCGCATCCGCATAGCTTCCACATACTTCTCGAAGACTCTCCCAATAAGTGTCTTCGTAAATGGATAAGCTAAATTATCCTCTAACACGATCTTGCACACCGTGACATGTCCGCCCTCAATGAAGTCCTTTATCACATGATACTTGCGATCAATATGCTCACTCTTCTTGTGAGATCTTGGTTCCTTAGCATTGGCTACCGCCGCACTGTTATTACAGTACAGTGATACCACCATATCCATACCAAAAACTACCTCAAGATCCCCAAGGAACTTGTAGAGCCACACTGCTTCTTTCGAAGCATCACTAGCTGCCGCATACTAGGCCTCCATCGTTGAATCCAAAATGCAATCTTGCTTAACACTTCTCCAACTGATGGCATCGTCACCTAGAGTAAGCACAAAACCCAAAGTCGATTTTCCAGAATCAAGACAGGAATGAAAATTTGAGTCAGTATATCTTAAAGGATTCAAGTCCTCACCCAAATATACAAGCATATACCCTCGAGTCCTTCTCAGGTACTTGAAAATATGCTTTACCGCAACCCAATAGTTCAGTCCTGGATCTGCTTGAAATTGACTTACAATCCCGACCGCATAACTAATATCCGATCGTGTGCAAAGCATGGCATCCATGAGACTACCCACTGCCGAAGCATAAGGCACATTCTTCATGTATTCTCTTTCTTCATAACACTTTGGAGAGTCTTTCTTAGAAAGAGTAATTCCAGACCTAGATGGTTGCCCACCTTTCTTGGAATCCTGCATTGCAAACCTCCTGAGAATTTTATCTATGTAACCGACCTGGGACAAAGCTATCATTTTGTTCTTCCTATCCTAAAAGATCTAGATACCAAGAACAAAATTAGCCTCACCTAAGTCCTTCATGTCAAACTGCTTGGTCAACCATAATTTTGTTGGAAACAAAGTGCGCAGCGGAATTTTTAAAATTTTTCATCAGAGTAATTTCTAAAACACAAGTTTGACATGTTATATGTCTAAATTAGACAGATCTTACTAACCTCAGTGTGCCGAAGAACCTCCGCAACCTGTGTAGAGAAGTAACGTTCCAGAAGAGCCTCAACCAACTGGTCTTCTTTGCTATTCTCTATCCACAACCAGAGTGAGTGTGGGCTCACACGTTCAGCTTCTTCCACCGGTGACTCTCCTTCCAACCAATAGAGAGAACCCAAAGCTAGTGTTCGTGATTTGTGAACAAAAGCTCTCAGGGAGTTTTCAGATGCTCACTAGAAGAGTATCACTCTTAATCTCTCGACTGATCTCTATTGATCTGAGTAAATCATGTGACTCACTCCCTTTATATACCTATTGGTCCAGGGGTCGGTCCATATCAGATTAGGTCTCAAAAACTCGAAGCAGAATCAAGTTTGGATCAATATCTGATAAGATCTGCGTGAAAACGCGTAATCTTATCGCCGCTGATCGGCAGGCCAAACATTCTCATCGGCAGGCCGAACAGGCCAGTTCGGCAGGCCGAACACGTCATCCGACAGGCCGAACTCCCGAAAAAAATCTCCGCAAATCTTTTATTTTCCACTTGAGATTCTAAATGATAAAGTCTCAATTTTGATTCAAATAACCCAATAGAGAAGTTATCTGATCAAAACAAACTTTATCAAGATAATCTCTAAGAAAATAAATCAATTCACAATAATTCTACAAGTTTATCTTGTTCTAATTTGTCCAAAATTAAAACAACCGATAAACAGACAAGAATTATCTGATCGCAATAATTCAACAAGTTTATCTTGAACTAATTTCTTACAAAATTAATTCAACCGATAAACAGACATGAATTATTTGATTCTTACAAATTTTAAACCAATCTAATAAATCCGACATAAGTCACCAATTATTGGAAAAGCATGCTGTGTCATTACAGGATTTTGTGAGCTAGCTAAGGAGACCAAAATAGACCTATAAAGTTCAAGCTCATGATAATTATGAAACCTAATATCCCAGATATACATTTCACAATTATCAACTCCAACGCTACTCCACTAAAAGCTTGAAGCTGCACTCTCGAACTTTATAGAATTACGAAGCTCGTGTAGCTAAGTCTCCATGACATATCATAGTGTATCGTATCCCCATATGATAATCCATAATTGGCTTAAGGACAAGTTCTGTCTTACCTTCCCGATTATTTTTATCTTACGTTCCATTGTCTCACCATTAGAAAACTTACCATCCAAAGATAGTATACCATTCGGTTACACCTATGTATCCAAATGGTTGAGCGCTCCAGTTTTCCAATTACAGGACAACGCATATAAGAGGATATCATTACTCCTAAAGAGAAGCTATGGATTCCATATCTATGAATAACAAGTCTACGCTATCAAGAGTCATGCCTCCAATGTACCAGCATGCATACCACTATAGAGATGTGGGAGTCACCCATTGGTACATCAAAAGACACAAGTCGAGACAATGGGCCCACTATTCATCTCAGGATTAAGATACAATACAAATGATTGTCTAAAGTGAATCGATTTGCCAAGACAGAATTATTAATTCAAATCAATTCACTTTATGTCCTGATCCAACATGTCGTCACCTATGACAACGTGCCATTGTTTCTATTCACGGAGTCCAACTCCAATGGTCAAGACAAACCATCTCCCAAAAGGGATATAGACAACATAACAATCTTTACATGAATAAAGCACCCAACTTTATTCCCTCGATTGCGGATCATATGTTTTAGACCGTCACCTTAAGAATCGTGTCTTTCGCATAATCAGTCCATCATATGCCCAATTCTGAAGGTTTAGACTGACAGTCTCAGACTACTGTTTGCTTATCATACATTCAACAAATATGAACGTAAAGAGGACAAGATTTGGTATATATATAAAAGAATAAATTCTTTATTGATAAAAATGTCTCTAAAAACGTATTACATTTTTACTCCTTAGGGCATACATGTCTAACAATCTCCCACTTGCACTAAGTCAGTAAATATAGCAAATTTCGCATCCCCATAGCTTCCACATGTCTCTCGAACACTCTCCCAGTAAGTGTCTTCGTAAATGGATCAGCTAAATTGTCCTCTGACGCGATCTTGCACACCGTGACATGCCTGCCCTCAACGAAGTCCTTTGTCACATGATACTTCTGATCAATATGCTTACTCTTCTTGTGAAATCTTGGTTCCTTAGCATAGCTACAGCTGCACTGTTATCACAGTACAGTGATACCGCCTTATCCATACCAGGAACTACCTCAAGATCCCCAAGGAACTTGCGGAGCCACACTGCTTCTTTTGAAGCATCACTAGCCGCCACATACTCGGCCTCCATCATTGAATCCGAAGTGCAATCTTGCTTCGCACTTCTCCAACTGATGGCACCGCCACCCAGAGTAAACACAAACCCTGAAGTCAATTTCCTAGAATCCAGACAGGATTAAAAATCCAAATCAGTGTATCCTAGAGGAGTCAAGTCCTCACCCGAATACATAAGCATATACCCTCGAGTCCTTCTCAGGTAGTTGAAAATATGCTTTACCGCAATCCAATGGTTCGGTCCTGGATCCGCCTGAAATCGACTTACAATCCCGACCGCATAGCTAATATCCGGTCGTGTGCAAAGCATGGCATACATGAGACTACCCACTGCCGAAGCATAAGGCACCTTCTTCATGTATTCTCTTTCTTCATAAGACTTTGGAGAGTCTTTCTTAGAAAGAGTAATTCCAGACCTAGATGGTTGCCCACCTTTCTTGGAATCCTGCATTGCAAACCTCCTGAGAATTTTATCTATGTAGCCGGCCTGTGACAAAGCTATCATTTTGTTCTTCCTATCCCGAATGATCTGGATACCGAGAACAAAATTAGCCTCACCCAAGTCCTTCATGTCAAACTGCTTGGTCAACCATAATTTGACCGATGACAACACCCCAACGTCATTGCCAATTAGCAGAATGTCATCTGCATAGAGCAGTAGAAAAACCACCTTCCCATCTTTTATGTGTTTGTAAACACATGGTTCATCCACATTTTGTGAGAACCCATAAGTCTTGATCACTTCATCAAATCTTATGTTCCAAGAACGAGAAGCCTGCTTAAGTCCATAAATGGACTTTAGCAGCTTACAAACCTTACCCTCTTGACCCGCGACCTTGAACCCATCTAGTTGTTCCATATAAATGGACTCATCAAGATAGCCATTCAGAAAATCCATCTTGACATCCATCTGCCAAATCTCGTAGTCGAGAGCGGCAGCTATGGACAAGAGAATCCGGATGGACTTAAGCATGGCTACAGGCGAAAAGGTTTCCTCATAATCGATTCCTTCCTTTTGCGTATAACCCTTAGCTACCAGTCTAGCCTTAAAGGTTTCGACCTTTCCATTCACTCCTCTTTTCCTCTTGTAGATCCACTTACACCCTATGGGTTTTACCCCTTCAGGAAGATCCACAAGCTCCCAGACCCGATTAGTCTCCATAGACTTCATCTCAATGTTCATGGCCTCTGTCCAGAGTGTAAGTGGTTTCGACCCTTTTGCGTATAACCCTTAGCTACCAGGTCTAGCCTTAAAGGTTTCGACCTTTCCATTCACTCCTCTTTTCCTCTTGTAGATCCACTTACACCCTATGGGTTTTACCCCTTCGGGAAGATCCACAAGCTCCCAGACCCGATTAGTCTCCATAGACTTCATCTCAATGTTCATGGCCTCTGTCTAGAGTCTTGAATCAACATCCTCCATAGCTTTTGCGTAAGTATAAGGATCCCTGTCATGTTCATCCGGTTCAGCCAAAAAGACCTCCCCATTGAACATATATACCTTTCAGGTTGACGCCCGATCCTCCCACTATGCCGAAGCCCCTGAGGTTGTTGTTCAAGTTTGTTTGGTTTTTCTACACCGATCGGAATGGTTTCGTTCGGAACCTCTGGAGTGAACGGATCACCCCTCAACTCCTCAAGCACCACTTTGCTTCGAGGTTTAAAGTCGTCCATGTAACTCTCCTCAAGGAAAGTTGCATTAGTTGAAACCACGACTTTATTTTCCTTTGGGTTATAAAAATAACCCCCTTTAGTCCCTTTTGGATATCCTACAAACACGCAAACTTCCGAATGTGCTTCCAACTTATTCAGATCCTTAAACAGGACATGAGCTGGACATCCCCATATGCGAATATGGTTAAGGATGTCTTCCGTCTTGTCCACAACTCATGAGGAGTTTTAGGGACCAATTTTGAAGGCACATTGTTCAAAAGATAACATGCGGTTTGTAGTGCATATCCCTAAAAGGATAAAGGTAATGATGAATAACTTATCATGGACCTAATCATGTCCAACAAAGTCCTATTTCTTCTCTCCACTACGCCATTCTGCTGCGGAGTGCTCAGCGCAGTCAAATGGGATAAAATCCCATTCTCTAACAAGTGTCCCAAGAACTCATCAGAAAGGTATTCCCCTCCTCGATCAGATCAAAGTGCCTTTATGGGTCTACCCAATTGCTTTTTCACTTCAGCCTGAAACTCCCTGAACTTATCATAAGTTTCGCTTTTGTGGTACATTAGGTACACATACCCATATCTTGAGTAATCGTCAATAAAAGTGACGAAGTACTCATACTCTCCTCGTGCCCAGATGTTCATTGGTCCGCAAACATCACTATGCACAAGTTCTAGAACCCCTTCGGCCCTATTGTCCTTTGACCCGTATGGTCTTTTGGTCATTTTACCCTCCAAGTAAGATTCACATTGATGTATAGATTCCACCTTTAAGTGACTTAAAGGTCCATCCTTACCAACCTTTGAATCCTATTCAGGTTAATATGGCCAAGGCGCAAATGCCAAAGATAAGTCTTATTAGAGTGAGAAGTTTTAAGTCTTTTTGAGTCATTATCATTTATCTCAACATTAAGCAATAAGTCCATCTTAGGTTTGATAAAATATAGATTATTTTGCATCCATCCAGAACAGATAAAAGATTTGTTTTTACGAATCACCACTTTTTCATTAAAAGATACCAAGTAGGAGTCTTTAAATAAAGAAGATACAGAAATTAAATTCCTTTTAAATTTAGGAACATAAAAACAATCTCGCAAAATTAAATTCCTATAATTATCAAAATAAAGATGGACATCTCCCACTGCTTCCGCTGAGACCAAGGATCCATCGCCCATCCGAAGCGTTAAGTCTTCATGTAGTAGACTTCTCATTTCTTTGAATCCCTACAGAGAAACACAAACATGATTAGTTGCACTGGAATCTATGACCCAGATGTCACTGGATTCCTCAACCAAAAAAGTTTCTAATATAGAAGATCACACCTACCTCCCTTGGAAAGGAAGTCCTTGCAATGCTTCTTTATATGCCCGACCTTTCCACAGAAGAAGCACTTAAGCTTCTTTGGGTTCTTCTTCTTCTTCTTCTTGCTTTTGGTAGTAGCAGGAATAGAAGACTTCCCACTCTTGGCCCGTTTCTTCTTTCCATTCCCAGAGTTAGGATTGGAACCAGAAGCAGCTACCATATTGGCCTCTCCACCAGCAGGAGACTCCTTGATCAGCAGTTCAAACTCCTGTAACTGTTTCATTAGTTCTGTCAAGGTCATATCCTGTCTATTACTTAAATTAAAAGTAGCTCGAAACGGAATAAATTCCTTAGACAGACTCTCAAAGACCATAGTCATCTGAGTTTCAACATCGATGTTAGCTCCATTGGTTTGAGCCTCAGCGAGGTAACCCATGACCAACATCATGTGCTCCTTTACAGATGTCCCCGGTCTCTGTCTATAGTTTAAGAGTTTCTGAAGCGCCCCTTGCCGCTTTGTTATGGCCTGGCCTCCAAACATGTCCTCAAGATTATCCAAGATTTGCTTCGTAGTCTCATAATCCTGATGTTGAGCCTGCAGCACGTTCATGCTAGCCATAACATAGCAGCGGGCCTGATCATTAGCATCTTTCCAGCGGTCGTACGCTTGGAATTGCTCATTACTTGAGTCTCCCGTAGGCTCGGGAGGACAAGGAGTTGTCAATACATATTTCAGTTTCTCAAAGGATAGGACGATGTCCAGGTTCTGTTTCCAATCGTTATAGTTCTCACCGGTTAATTGGTTTTTGTCAAGTATCGATGATAAAGCGTTTTTAGACATTTTCAATCTACAATAAAGAATCATATACCAAACATAAGCAAACATATAATAATAGTTTAGAAGATAACACAATCATATAAAAACATACAAATGTGTTTATGTGTCAAAACCTTGAAAATATCACAACCTTACAACGATAATTCCCAACTCAGAATTCAACAAGCTCCTAGGGGAGTCATGCTAAATTCAATCAGGAACACGGATCCCCTCCTGATTAATATATGCCATCCAGGACTCGTATGATCCAGCATATACTAATAATCATTTCTTTGGCCATTAATTTTATTAACAGAGCTCCTAGGGGAGGTTAATAATAAAATTAACGTGAGTGTATAACCACCGTTTTAATATTTTATCCATGATTTATAATCACCACCTAGGGGTGTACAACCATAAATCATACTAAAATACCTTATCCTTTCAGAGATCCAATCTGGTACATGATAGAAATCCCTTACTAGGGGTCGGGACCACCATGTTCTTCCTATGGACCAACGATGGAGCCTTAGGTTCTCTCTTCAAAAACCTTCTCCCACTCAATCTTTTGAAGTCAAGGTTTTATTTTAAAATCATGCATGAACAATTTTAATATGAGCGGCACTCCCTATTCTATATGACATGTTATCAATATACATGGTAAATCATATTATAATGCATACAAGCAAAGCAATCAAGCAAAGCTACAAGCAAAATAATAATAACCGTAATATTATGGTTCCACCCTAGAGAATAGAAAACTAAGATTACAAGAGAATAATCGAGACATTTATCGATTCTTCATCCTTGAATCCTCAAGCTGTATCCTTCTTCATGTAATATCCATCTTCAAGTCTCCAATCCCATATGAATCTAAAACTTCATATTTCCGTTCATATCCAAATTTAATGTTTCTCAGAATCGTCCCAAAAATAAAATTAAAACTGCACCAGAAAAATTGCACCTTTTCTGGACACCTGGCAGCTCTCGGTCGACAGGCCGATTTGGGTGATCGGCCCGCCGGTCTTGCTCCATTGGCCTACCGATCTGATACATCGGCCTGCCGATCCATGCAAGTTCGGCCTGCCGGCAGAGCACCAAATTTTCTGCCCCACTGTCGGCCTACCGGACCACACGTCCGACCTGCCGATTTGTGACCTTTGGCCTGCCGAACTGTGAGGTTCGGCATGCCGACCGAGCAAAAGACCCTCATTCCAGAAAATATAATTTTAATGCAATTCATCAATTTTATTTTCAACAATTCAAAAACATAAAATTAGAGACTCAGGAAATACCTGGAGGCGACATCATCAATCTTCAAGATCCGACTTCTCGTTCCGTCTTCTCCGAATAATTATTTAATTACAAAATTCTTACAAATTAAAAATTAAATAACAATTCCTAGACGGAGATGATAGTCCACCATCTAATTACATGAAAAACCTAGATACACATTCTAACCTCTAAGGAACCATAACCGGTATTAATTAATTAATAAATAATTAAACAATGATTTAATCAACCATAATTAATTAATAAACATTCACCACATAATCCATGACAACATATATTATATAGAAACCTAGAGTACCATCTCTATAAAATTCAATTCAAGCATAGGAGAGATTAAGATCACAAAATTTATGCATATAACATGATCACAAACTTACAAATTTATGTAAAAACATGGGCTCTAATACCAATCGTTGGAAACAAAGTGCGCAGCAGAATTTTTAAAATTTTTCATCAGAGTAATTTTCAAAACACAAGTTTGACATATTATATGTATCAATTAGACAGATCTTACTAACCTCAGTGCGTCGAAGAACCTCCGCAACCTATGTAGAGAAGTAACATTCCAGAAGAGCCTTAACCAACTGGTCTTCTTTGCTATTCTCTATCCACAACCGGAGTGAGTGTGGGCTCACACGTTCAGCTTCTTCCACCGGTGACTCTCCTTCCAACCAATAGAGAGAACCCAAAGCTAGTCTTTGTGATTTGTGAACAAAAGCTCTCAGGGAGTTTTCAGATGCTCACTAGAAGAGTATCACTCTTAATCTCTCGACTGATCTCCATTGATTTGAGTAAATCATATGACTCACTCCCTTTATATACCTATTGGTCTAGGGGTCAGTCCATATCAGATTAGGTCTCACAAACTCAAAACAGAATCAAGTTCGGATCAATATCTGATAAGATCCGCGTGAAAACGCGTAATCTTATCTCCGCTGATCGGCAGGCCGAACAGGCTAGTTCGGCAGGCTGAACACGTCATCCGACAGGCCGAACTCCCGAAAAAATCTCCGTGATTCTTTTATTTTCCACCTGAGATTGTAAAGGATAAAGTCTCAGTTTTGATTCAAATAACCCAATAGAGAAGTTATCTGATCAAAACAAACTTTATCAAGATAATCTCTAAGAAAATAAATCAATTCACAATAATTCTACAAGTTTATCTTGTTCTAATTTGTCCAAAATTAAAACAATCGATAAACAGACAAGAATTATTTGATCGCAATAATTCAACAAGTTTATCTTGAACTAATTTCTTACAAAATTAATTCAATCGATAAACAGACATGAATTATTTGATTCTTACAAATTTTAAACCAATCTAATAAATCCGACATAAGTCACCAATTATTGAAAAAGTACGTCGTGTTGTTACAGGATTTTGTGAGCTAGCAAAGGGGACCAAAATGGACCTATAAAGTTCAAGCTCATGATAATTATGAAACCCAATATCCCAGATATACATTTCACAATTATCAACTCCAACGCTACTCCACTAAAAGCTTGGAGCTGCACTCTCAAACTTTATAGAATTACGAAGCTCGTGTAGCTAAGTCTCCATGACATATCATAGTGTATCGTATCCTCATATGATAATCCATAATCGGCTTAAGGACAAGTTCTGTTTTACCTTCCCGATTATTTTTATCTTACGTTCCATTGTCTCACCATTAGAAAACTTACCATCCAAAGATATTATACCATTCGGTTACACCTATGTATCCAAATGGTTGAGCGCTCCAGTTTTCCAATTACTAGGACAACGCATATAAGAGGATATCATTACTCCTAAAGAGGAGCTATGGATTCCATATCTATGAATAACAAAACAAGTCTACGCTATCAAGAGTCATGCCTCCAACGTACCGGCATGCATACCACTATAGAGATGTGGGAGTCATCCATTGGTACATCCAAAAGATACAAGTCGAGACAATGGGCCCACTATTCATCTCAGGATTAAGATACAATACAAATGACTGTCTAAAGTGAATTGATTTGCCAAGACAGAATTATTAATCCAAATCAATTCACTTTATGCTCCGATCCAACACGTCGTCACCTATGACAACGTGCCAATGTTTTTATTCACGGAGTCCAACTCCAATGGTCAAGACAAACCATCTCCCAAAAGGGATATAGACAACATAACAATCTTTACATGAATAAAGCGCCCAACTTTTTTCTCTCGATTGCGGATCATATGTTTTAGACCGTCACCTTAAGAATCGTGTCTTCCGCATAATCAGTCCATCATATGCCTAATTCTTAAGGTTTAGACTGACAGTCTCAGACTACTATTTGCTTATCATACATTCAACAAATATGAACGTAAAGAGGACAAGATTTGGTATATATAAAAGAATAAATTCTTTATTGATAAAAATGTCTCTAAAAACGTATTACATTTTTACTCCTTAGGGCATACATGTCTAACAAATTTGACCGATGACAACGTCCCAACGTCATTGCTAATTAGCAGAATGTCATCTACATAGAGCAATAGAAAAACCACATTCCCATCCTTAATGTGTTTGTAAACACATGGTTCATCCATATTTTGTGAGAACCCATAAGTCTTGATCACCTGATCAAATCTTATGTTCCAAGAGCAAGAAGCCTGTTTAAGTCCATAAATTGACTTCAATAGCTTACAAACCTTACCCTTTTGACCCGTGACCTTGAACCCGTCTAGTTGTTCCATATAAATGGAATCATCAAGATAGCCATTCAAAAAAGCCGTCTTGACATCCATCTGTCAAATCTCGTAGTCGAGAGCGGCAGCTATGGACAAGAGAATCCGGATGGACTTAAGCATGGCTACAGGCGAAAAGGTTTCCTCATAATCGATTCCTTCCTTTTGCGTATAACCCTTAGCTACAAGTCTAGCCTTAAAGGTTTCAACCTTTCCATCCACTCCTCTTTTCCTCTTGTAGATCCACTTACACCCTATAGGTTTTACCCCTTCGGGAAGATCCACAAGCTCCCAGAGCTGATTAGTCTCCATAGACTTGGTAACGCCCTAAAATGTTTCTCTTTAAACAGCGGACATTTGTAGTATAGAAAAGTTGTCGCATCCATAGGGAGATGAAAATTTGTAACTTGGGAGATTAATAAATAATAACGGTCAAAAAGGCAAGCACTTTTTCAAATCAAAGTGTAAAATGAAAGAAATATTTTTGTGATTTTTTTTAATTCAAAATTTAAAGCATAAAATTAAAATGGTGAAACTTTGAGAATCCCTTGTACGCTTTGCAATTGATGTGGAATTTTAACTCTAATTAATAATTATCTAAAGCATTTGATTTATTATATCTTTTCTCATTAATTGCAAGAACTTTTTACTAATTATATAGGTCAACCGAGAGTGACAATATAGCAAGCCATAATGCAGTAAAGGTTTTCCTATAAAAACTAGCAAAACAATCATCTCTCACTAATGATTTAGTGCACTAATTATGAAAATTATAACCGTTGTCACTCAATTATAATTAACATAATTTTAAGATAGAAAAGATAATAACAAATCAAAATTAATATATTTTTATGGAATAAATTATTACGTTAATTTTGGCAGCACCTTGACTTATTAATTGGTTTAAGAATACACTATGACATCCTCTGTCTACAATAAATCAAGAATTACCAAGCATTTACTATGCCAGTCTATGTCTATAATGCAGCAGAAACTCAACTTAATAAACGAGCATGACTTCAATATTATTCATATTAATTATGCAACATAATTAAATTACATAAAGAAAGCATGACTGAATTTATGCAAGAATTAGACAGCATAACAATATTAATAATAATTATTAAAGACATAAAGATATAATTTATTCCACAAAATATAAGCATTACAAAATAGATATAGAGATAAAATCCATACCAGAATACTATGCATACAAGATCATCTCTCTACTCACCAGACTCTTTATACTAATTTAAGCATTATTTTATTACCTAAGGAGATACTGCTGAGTCTAACTCAGCAGAAAGAAAGAAAAGGAGAAAGAGGGCCAAAGGCCCGAAGGTATGCCCGAACTGAGGCAAATGCCTCAGTATTTATAGGCCTTAAAAATTACTATTGACAGATTCTTTCAATAATTTATGATGTTTGAGCGTTGAAAAAGGCAGATCATAATGATCCAATTTTCTCCTCTATTTCTTCGCGCTGGGCGTTCATCAGTATGTGAGAATCTCGCTGAGATTCTCTGCTTCTCGGCAGCTAGGAGCACGGCAATAGAACGATCTAGACCGTTGAAGATGCGATCCGACGGTCTGAAGACAAGCGCGAAAATGGGTCCCAGGTGGGGCCGGTGGCCCACAAACTGAAACCGTTAGATCGGTCTTAATCGTTGCATCCAATGGCTAGCAGAACAGCTGCACGTGGAACTGCAGCACCGAATTTGACACAGCCTGAGATTCGCGGGCCCCACTGACACCCGTCAGCGTTGACACAGGCTGCGCAGCTGACGCGTGGCGTGACGTGCGCAGACATCCAACGGTCACGATTGAATCCACAGTGCATCCTACGGTTACAATTCTGCCACATGTCCACCTAGATGAATTTGAATTTTCTTTATATTTTTGATGCATTTGATGTCCGATTTTGTCCGTTTTGATGTCGTTTTGCTCTGTTTTCCTCCAAATTTTACTAAAATTAATTATTTTACAAACATAATATTTACAAAAAATATTGAAAATATTTATTTTACATTAAAACAAATAAGATTAATTAAAAATAGATAAAAACTCATAAAATTTCTAGTATTTTTCGGTTTAGCATATATATGATTTTTATGACTTGAAAATATTTTTAGAAATTACTAAAAATATAGTAGCACATATTTACAAACTTAAAACACACTATCAAACACATTAAGACTTAAAATAAAATCACACAACATTATTTTTACTGTTTTAATTATTTACAAACTAGACACATATTTAACACACCAAAACGACTCTAAAAATTACCAAAAATATTATTTAACATAAAAACATACTAAAAATACATTTTTAAACACGTTTACACACTAAGACATAAAAACATTGTTTAATACAAAATTGCTATTAATTCAAGGATTTAATGAGAAATAAAAGCATAAATAAATAATTTAAGCCTTAGAAAATGTACACTTTTACAGTCTTATCACACCCTCCAACCAGCTTATTGCTAGTCCCTAGTGATTATAGCGATAAAATTTTAAAAT
The DNA here is from genome assembly GCA_025403435.1 of Artocarpus heterophyllus. NCBI lineage: Eukaryota > Viridiplantae > Streptophyta > Magnoliopsida > Rosales > Moraceae > Artocarpus > Artocarpus heterophyllus. The sequence goes on from CM046330.1 coordinate 19,429,917, forward strand.
GATTTATTGAATATTTATATAATGAAATCCATTTAACTATAATTTGATTTATCCAACTAGATAGACTAACAAAACAAAAGTTTTATTTGAACAATTTATATACTATTTAACAAAATGTATATAAGCCAGACTTAGTACAGAAAAAGGGAGATAATGAATAATTATGAAGTTTCATCCAAAACTAGGATAATATTGTTATGATATTTTGCTTCAAATCACTCCTGCAGGCAGCAACACTTCAAATTATTGATTTGGAACAATTAAAGAGCAGAAACATAAAAATAGAAATATTTACAAACTTTACATATTGGATAGTGCAATGTCTAGCTTCCTTAAGCTTTCTCTACAACCCATTTAACGAGCTTTGGGTTAGTAACTCCTAGACCAATTGGTCTAAGGTATTAAGTGTTGAAGTACCCCTTAGAACTTACTTACTCGAGTTAAAGAGGCTACGAGACCAAACTTATCCAACTTTATTCATTAATTTACATAATTACACATTTTATTTATTTACAATTCTTTTTTATTTCTTTTTTTTATTTTTTTATTTTTTATTTAGTTATTTAATTTTGAAAATGTTACTGCCATCAATTGTTCATTTTCACAAAATAACAAAACTCAAATGTTTATAGCTTTGACTTACGACCACAATTAAGCATTATAGTGTATGTGTGAAAAGAAAGGCTTACAAACACTTTGAAAAATAAACACTTAAAAATGTTAAATAAAACTAAAGTTTTGAGAGTCTATAAAATTAGATAATCCGAAGAATAGAAAAATAATATTACATTAATATGAAATTCAGAAATCAAAACAAAATAATAACACATTAATTACTAAGAAACTAATATTTACAAAACATTTTTTAAATTTTATTTTAAATTTTATGACTCATAAAAAAATAACACACAAAAATGAAAAATGCACAAAAATCTGGAGCAAAATAAAAAAATGGGCAAAAATAAAAAAGTTTTAGCACAAATCTCACATGTGCAACTTTGAAGTACAACCCTCTCATGCATAACTTTTAAGCACAACCCTCTTCCGCCAACCTAAAATATACATTATTCAAAATGAATAAAAGAATGATGAAAGCAGCAAAAATATTACCTGAATCAGCACAACTGTAGAGATGATCTGTAGCAAACTTAAAAACAAAAACTAAAATAAACACACATTTTTTTGTTGAAATTTATTTGAAAATTCAAACCAATTGCATTTACAAAATTAAATTTATTAGAATCCATCTCGAGAGAAAACAATTTAACTCCTTAACTTAGTCATTCTGAACAAATTTAATTAATAGCCTTCATTTTAAATTTTCAAAACAAATTTCATTTTTTTTTTAAGAAAATCAACATAGCACACAACAACACAAAAAATATATATATTATAAACTATATTACAAAGAAGAGAAGGTAAAGATATTACTTTGAAAGTGTTTTTCCATCGCTTGATCCTCTGAATTCAGCAAATCTTTCTTTCAACTTCACTTTTGGTGGACAATCGCCAAAGAGCGGCTTCCTCCCATAGTAAGTGTCGAAAGACAATGAGATTGGCAAAATTTGAAACATTTAAACTCATGCAACTTAGACACATTTTATATTCTTGGTAGGTCCTTAAAAACAATGCTAGAGACAGTGGAGGAGGTGGTGGCCACATAGGATCTTGGTAAACATCGTCTTTGGTGAATTCTTGTGGCAACTGAGGTTGAGAATCCAAGACTAAGGGTGATGATTGTTCCTATTTTATAGCTAAGTCTTCATTCTCTTCCTTACATTCCTCTCCTAAAAGTTGTTCCTCAAAATAGGTGGGCTCTAAAGTTTCTTCTTCTATAACTAGGACAACTATTCCTTCCTCACTCATAGAATCAAGATGATATTCAAGCCTATCTAATTCTATTCTTCTCATGGTTTCCATATATTTTTCTACAGTTTCTTCCAATGTTTCTAAGGTTTCTTCTAGATTCACCCCATTTGGGTCACTATATGTTTCTTGCAATTCAAAATTTGACTCCAAAATTTCGAGTTGATTTTCAGGCCAAGGTTCTAAAAAATTTGAATTGTTCTCCCAAAATAAATTGTTTCTAGAACTATTCAATTTCCAATAATCATATTCAGCCATATCTTCTAACATAAAATAGGCTTTGTCGATAGGTAATTGGTAAAAAGCGGTGGTATCATCTCCTCTCTATAACCAATTTCTAGTTTTAGGACTTAACCTATATATGAAAATTTCTAAAAGATAATCCCTAGAAAAACCATGGTGAGGATACCTATCTAGAAGTCTTTAAATCTCCACCAAGCACTATAAAATGGTTCTAAGTGTTGTTGGTAAAAATTTGCAATGATTTCTCTATGAACTTCCCAATACTTTTTTTGGATTTTTAAATTTTTTTTTTATATTTTTAATCTTATTAATTTTTTTTAAAGAAAAATTTTCAAGCTGAATAATGCTCAATTAATTGGATTCCCAGATCATTGGGGGGTCACAGTGGACATGCTTAGAATTTCCAACTTTCTTACGCAAGGGTGTTAGCCTTATGGTCGTGGGATCAAGTCCCAACGATGGGCCTTTTTGACAAAATCCAACAAATTTTACAATTACCCAAACTTGCAAAACAAAAGACAGAATGCAAAGCTTTTCTTATCCTATGGTTACACTTTTGCCATGTGTCCACCTAGATGAATTTGAATTTTCTTTATCTTTTTGATGCATTTGATGTCCAATTTTGTCCGTTTTGCTCTATTTTTCCTCCAGATTTTAAATCTAAAATTCACAAACATACTAAAATTAATTATTTTACAAACATAATATTTACAAAAAATATTGAAAATATTTATTTTACATTAAAACACATAAGATTAATTAAAAATAGATAAAAACTTATAAAATTTTTAGTATTTTTCGGTTTAGCGTAGATATGATTTTTATGACTTGAAAATATTTTTAGAAATTACTAAAAATATAGTAGCACATATTTACAAACTTAAAACACACTATCAAACACATTAAGACTTAAAATAAAATCACACAACATTATTTTACGGTTTTAATTATTTACAAACTAGACACATATTTAACACACCGAAACGACTCTAAAAATTACCAAAAATATTATTTAACATAAAAACATACTAAAAATACATTTTTAAACACGTTTACACACTAAGACATAAAAATATTGTTTAATACAAAATTGCTATTAATTAAAGATTTAATGAGAAATAAAAGCATAAATAAATAATTTAAGCCTCAGAAAATGTACACTTTTACAGTCTCATCAAGACTTCATCTCTGTGTTCATGGCCTCTGTCTAGAGTTTTGAATCAACATCCTCCATAGCTTCTGCGTAAGTGTAAGGATCCTTGTCATGTTCATCTGGTTCAGCTAAGAAGACTTTCCCATTGAACATATACCTCTCAGGTTGATGCCCGATCCTCCCACTACGCCGAAGCCCCTGAGGTTGTTGTTTAGGTTTGTTTGGTTTTTCTACACTGATTGGAACGGTTTCATTCGGAACCTCCGGAGTGATTGTATTACTCCTTAACTCCTCAAGCACCACTTTGCTTCAAGGTTTAAAGTCGTGCATGTAACTCTCCTCAAGGAAAGTTGCATTAGTTGAAACCATGACTTTATTTTCCTTTGGGTTATAGAAATAACCCTCTTTAGTCTCTTTTGGATATCCTACAAACACGCAAACTTCCGAACGTGCTTCCAACTTATTCGGATCCTTAAATAGGACATGAGCCAGACATCCCCATATGCCAATATGGTTTAAGGATGTCTTCTTACCCGTCCATAACTCGTGAGGAGTTTTAGGGACCAATTTTGAAGGCACATTGTTCCAAAGATAACATGCAGTTTGTAGTGCATATCCCCAAAAGTATAAAGGTAATGATGAATAACTCATCATGGACCTAATCATTTCCAATAAAGTCCTATTTCTTTTTTCCGCTACGCCATTCTGCTGCGGAGTGCCCGGCATAGTCAAATGGTGTAAAATCCCATTCTCTAACAAGTGTTCCTATAACTCATCAGAAAGGTATTCCCCACCTCGATCCAATCGAAGTGCCTTTATGGGTCTACCCAATTGCTTTTCCACTTCAGCCTGAAACTCCCTGAACTTGTCAAAAGTTTCACTTTTATGGTGCATCAGGTACACATACCCATATCTTGTGTACTCGTCAATAAAAGTGACGAAGTACTCATACCCTCCTCGTGCCCAGATGTTCATCGGTTTGTAAACATCACTATGCTTAAGTTCTAAAACCCCTTCGGCCTTATTGCCCTTAGACCTTAATGGTCTTTTGGTCATTTTACCCTCCAAACAAGATTCATATTGAGGTATAGATTCCACCTTTAAGTGACTTAAAGGTCTATCCCTTACCAACCTTTGAATCTTATTCAGGTTAAAATGACCAAGGCGCAAATGCCAAAGATAAGTCTTATTAAAGTGAGAAGTTTTAAGTCTTTAAGAGTTATTATGATTCATCTCAGCATTAAGCAATAAGTCCATCTTAGGTTTGATAAAAGATAGATTATTTTGCATCCATCCAGAACAGATAAAAGATTTGTTTTTACAAATCACCACTTTATCATTAAAAGAAACCAAGTAGGAGTCTTTAAATAAACAAACTACAAAAATTAAATTCCTTTTAAATTTAGGAACATAAAAGCAATCTTGTAAAAATAAATTCCTATAATTATCAAAATAAAGATGGACATCTCCCACTGCTTCCGCTAAGACCAAAGATCCATCGCCCATCCAAAGCATGAAGTCTTCATGCAACAGACTTCTCGTTTCTTTGAACCCCTGCAGAGAAACACAAACATGATTAGTTGCACCGGAATCTATGACCCAGATGTCACTGGATTCCTCAACCAAACAAGTTTCTAAATACAGAAGATCACACCTACCTCCTTTGGAAAGCAAGTCCTTGCAATGCTTCTTAATGTGCCCGACCTTTCCACAGAAGAAGCAATTAAGTTTCTTTGGGTTCTTCTTCTTCTTCTTCTTGCTCTTGGTAGCAGCAAGAATAGAAGACTTCCTGTTCTTGGCCCGTTGCTTCTTTCCATTCCCAGAGTTAAGATTGGAACCATAAGCAACTACCATGTTGGCCTCACCACCTGCAGGAGACTCCCTGATCCCGTATGAATTGAACACTTTATATTTCCAGTCATATACAAATTTATTGTTTCTCAGAATTGTCCCAAAAACAAAATTAAAACTACATCGAAAACTACACCTTTTCTAGAAATTTTTTTAGCCTGATCGGCCTGCCGGTCACGCTCCATTGGCCTACCGATCAGGAGGATCGGCCTGTCGACCCATGAAAGTTCGGCCTGCCGGCAGAGCCAGTCGATTTCTGTCCCACTGACGGCCTACCGAACCACACGTCTGGCCTACCGATCTATGACCATTGGCCTGCCGAACTATGAGGTTCGGCATGCCGACCGAGTAGAAATTTCTATTCTATAAAATACAATTTTTAATGCAATTCATCAATTTTATTTTCAACAATTCAAAAACATAAAATTAGAGACTCAGGAAATACCTGGGAGCATCATCATCAATCTTCTAGATCTGTCTTCTCCAAATAATTATTTAATTACAAAATTCTTACAAATTTAAAAATAAATAATAATTCCTAGACGGAGATGATAGTCCGCTATCTAATTACATGAAAAAACTAGATACACATTCTAACCTCTAAGGAACCATAACTGGTATAAATTAATTAATAAATAAGTAAATAATGATTTAATCAACCATAATTAATTAGTAAACATTCACCACATAATCCATGACAACATATATAATATATAGAAATCTAGAGTGCCAACTCTCTATGAAATTAAATTCAAGCATAGGAGAGATTAAGATCACTAAATTTATACATATAACATGATCATAAACTCGTAAATTTATGTAAAAACCATGGCTCTGATACCAATTATTGGAAAAAGAGTGCGCAACAAAATTTTAAAAATTTTATATCAGAGTAATTTCTAAAACACAAGTTTAACATGCTATATGTATAAATTAACCAGATCTTACTAACCTTTGTGTGCCGAAGAGCTTTCGTAATCTGCGAAGATAAATAACATTCCAGAAGAGCCTCAACCAACTGGTCTTCTTTGCTATTCTCTATCCACGACTAGAGTAAGTGTGGGCTCACACATACAGCTCTTCCATTGATGACTCTTCTTCCAACGAATCGAGAGAACCCAAAGCAAGTGTTCATGATTTGTGAACAAAAGCTCTCAAGGAGTTTTTCAGATTCTCACTTAGCAGAGTATCACTCTTAATCTCTCAATTGATCTACGTAACCTATGAAAATTACTCCCTATTTATAGAGGTTGGTCCTAGGGTCAGTCCTTATCAGATTAAGTCTCAAAACTTAGATCAGAATCAAATTCGGATCAATATCTGGTAAGATTCGCGTGGAAACACGTGATCTTATCCTTTGCTGATCGGCAGGCTGAACCACTTGATCGGCAGGCCCAACAGGTCCCATTGGCATGCTGAACACGTCTATCGGCAGGCCAAACTACCGAATAAAAATTTCGTGAATCTTTTATTTTCCACCCGAGATTCTATAGGATAAAGTCTCAGTTTTAATTCAAATAACCCAATAGAGAAGTTATCTTATCAAAACAACTTTATCTAGATAATCTCTAAGAAAATAAATCTATTCCCAATAATTCTACAAGTTTATCTTAATCTATGTGGAAACACGTGATCTTATCCTTTGCTGATCGGTAGGCCGAACAGGCCCCATCGGTAGGCCGAACAGGTCCATCGGCAGGTCGAACACGTCCATCGGTAGGCCAAACTGTCGAATAAAAATCTCATGAATCTTTTATTTTTCACCCAATATTCTATAGGATAAAGTCTCGATTTTAATTTAAATAACCCAATAGAGAAATTATCTAATCAAAACAACTTTATTTAGATAATCTCTAAGAAAATAAATCAATTCCCAATAATTTTATAAGTTTATCTTGATCTAATTTTATCCAAAATTAAATCAACCGATAAACAAACAAGAATTATCCGATCCTTATAATTCAACAAGTTTGTCTTGAATTAATTTTTTTTTATCACAAAATTATTTCGATCGATAAACAGACATGAATTATTTGATTCTTCTAAATTTCAACCAATCTAATAAATCCGACAAAAGTTACCAATTATTGAAAAAAGCACGCCATGCCGTTACAGGATGTTGTGAGCTAGCAAAGGGGACCAAATAGACCTATATAGTTCAAGCTCCCGATAATTATGAAACCCAATATCCTAGATATACATTTCATAATTATCAACTCCGACGCTACTCCACTAAAAGCTTGAACCTGCACTCTCGAACAACATAAAATTACGAAGCTCGTATAGCTAAGTCTCCATGACATATCATAGTGTATCGTATCCCTATATGATAATCAATAATCGGCTTAAGGACAAGTTCTGTCTTACCTTTTCAATTATTTTTATCTTACGTTCCATTATCTCACCATCAGAAAACTTACTATTCAATGACAGTATACCATTCGGTTACACCTATGTATCCAAATGGTTGAGCGCTCTAGTTTTCCAATTATAAGATAATGCATATAAGAGGATATCATTACTCCTAAAGAAGAGCTATGGATTCTATATCTCTGAATAACAGGTCTACGCTATCAAGAGTCATGCTTCCAACGTACCAGCATGCATACCACTATTAAGATGTGGGTGTCACCCTTTGGTACATCAAAAGACACAAGCCAAGACAACAGGCCCACTATTCATCTCAGGATTAAGATACAACACAAATGATTGTCTAAAGTGAATCGATTTGCCAAGATAGAATTATCAATCCAAATAAATTCACTTTATGTCCCGATCCAATATATCGTCACCTATGACAACGTGCCAATGTTTTCATTCACGGAGTCCACCTCCGATGGTCAAGACAAACCATTTCCCAAAAGAGATATAGACAACATAACAATCTTTGCATGAATAAACTGTCCAACTTTATTCCCTCGATTATGGATCGTATGATTTAGACCATCATCTTAAGAGTCTTGTCTTCCACATAATCCGTCCATCATATGCCCAATTATTAAGGTTTAGACCGACAGTCTCAGACTATTGTTTGCTTAACATACATTCAACAAATATGAACGTACAGAGGACAAGATTTGGGATATTAATAATGAATAAATTCTTCATTGATAAAAATGCCTCTAAAAACTTATTACATTTTTACTCCTTAGGGCATACATGTCTAACACCGGCATGCATACTACTATTAAAATGTGGATGCCACCCATTGGTACATCAAAAGACACAAGTCAAAACAACGAGCTCACTATTCATCTCAAGATTAGATACAACACAAATGATTGCCTAAAATGAATTGATTTTTCAAGACAGAATTATTAATCCAAATGAGTTCACTTTCTGTCCCGATCCAACACATTGTCACCTATGACAATGTACCAATGTTTCTATTCGTGAAGTCCACCTTCGATAGCCAAAACAAACCATCTTCCAATAGGTACATAGACAACATAATAATCTTTACATGAATAAAGTACCCAACTTTATTTCCTCGATTACGGATCTTATGATTTAGACCGTCATATTAAGAATCATGTCTTCCACATAATCTGTCCATCATATGCTTAATTCTTAAAGGTTTAGACAGATAGTCTTAGACTATTGTTTGCTTAACATGCATTCAACGAATATGAACATAAAGAAGACAAAATTTGGTATATAAATAATAAATAAATTCTTTATTGATAAAAATGTCTCTAAAAATACATTACATTTTTACTCCTTGGGGCATACATGTCTAACAATAAATACAAAAATACACAGGCTATGCACGTATTTATTTCATATACATCCATACATATATATATATATAGGAATGGGACTGAAAGCTATACACTACTGTATGCACCAATCTCCCTATAAATCTTTATGTAAATGATGTTAGTGTGCTCAATGTTGAACAAATTAAGACCCTGATCTGAATCCTCATCGTTATTTGCTTATTATGAAATTCAAGAATTATAGGAATCATTCTTGTCATCTATCTAAGACTCTCGTAACTTTCATCTCTTTGGGGCATTAAAGGTTTAAAGATGTTATTCAAAAAATAACGTGTGTAATTCTTTTATTGAGTTTGGAATTACCAAATTTCTAATTGCAAACTTATAATTATAATTGGTGATGGAGCTTGGTCGGAGATGAAACATGAACATGCCATTTATGCCACGTTGAAATTTACAAATTGAAACATTAGGGACACAAATGCAAAATACGCAAGATATTGGGAGAGAAAATGCTTAAGGTTTTTACCTTATGACTTGTTTGGTAAATACCTACACATTATAAATATTTGTTAGTTGAAATTTGTTCAACAAATTAGTTTAAGTATATATATATATATTATGTTTTTGTTAATTTGCCTTAATTCTCTTTGTTAGAGATTTGCTTTAAAAATTTGTTAAGTTTTTAAGAACATGTCAATAATTCTTAGTTACATAACTACGCCACTTGAAGATCAATTCTCTATTCATGTTTCAAATGATAAAAATTTGCCTAGTTTACTTTTCTTATTTCTTCGAATTATGCATCGACTTACCCATTGGCTTATTCGACCTCTAACTCCAAGTATGAATTTAGACAAAACAAAAGTTATATTCAATATTTTTGGCTAGTTTATTTTTCTTATTTCTTTGAATTGTGCAATGATTTATCCATTGGCTTATTCGACCTCTAACTCCAAATATGAATTTAGACCAAAGAAAGTTATATTCGATATTTACGTAACAACATTCTTGTTTTATGATCAATACTCTTTCACACACCATTAAGTTATTTTTCTTAATGTGTATCATCAAAATACCTTTATTTATTTATTTATTCTTATTGTCTATTCTTTTACACTTTTAAAATGTTATTTTGACAAACATGACCATTAAGTTTCATTCTTGTGCCTTTTATTTAAGCTATTAACACTAAAATAATTTTTCTTAATATGTGGGATTATTTAAATATTTATTTCAATTTTTTTCGACTATGACCCTCATAAATGTTTTTTTAATTGTTCGTCCTAAATATTTCTTCTCAAATGTGTTTTTGCTTGAACATATTTGGAATTAAACCCTCTCAAATACTTTCCTTTATATGTATCCCATAATATCTAATTTTCCCTAATGAAAAAGGTTTTTTGTCCGAAATTTGCTATGCTAAACTACAAGAATAATAAAATGAGTAAGACTAACTTTTAGATCTTCATATAAAAAATACATAGCATGCAGATGTGGCAAATGCTAGAGATGTCAAACAGCTGACTCAACCTGATCTGTTTAAATTGGGTCCAAACATGCCTCTTGATATTTCTATCATTGAAAAACAAGTACGCAGTGGAATTTAAAAATTTTAAACCAGAGTATTTTTCAAAACACAAGTTTGACATGCTAAATACATAAATTAATAATAGATCTTACTAACCTCCTTCGTATATGAAAATAGGCTCGAATGCATGTATAGAATAATATTTTAAAAGAGGCTCAACTAATTGGTCTTTTTTGCTATTCTTTATCCACGATTAGAGTACAGGTGGTCACACATCGTATAGCTTTTCCTCTGGTGACTGTCCTTCCAACCACTAGAGAAAACCAAGAGCTAAGGTCCTTAATATTGAATACCAACTCTTCGGGAGTTTTAGAGTAACTCATACTAGAGTACTCACTCTTCGCTTCTCAAGTGATCTAAATAACAAAGAAAATTTACCCCTATCTATAGTAGTCAGACTAGGGTTAATCATTATCAGATTAAGCCTCAAAATTCAAGTTTGGATCAGTTTCAAAGCAAAAAAGCATGAAGCAGAATCTAGCTCTAACTGCTGCGGTCGACCGTGCCTACTGCATCGTGGTCGACCAAGTGGTCGCAATACTAAAGTTTGAATCGAATTTGAACCCCTCGAGTTGATTTGATAGATCCAATCTTAACTAATTGGATAAATCCTATCTTATTTGACTTGAGTATTCGTTATAAAGCCTCAATTTAATTTAAATAACTCAATAGAAAAGTTATATGATTAACATAGTTATATACAGATAAACCCATACAAATAAAATATTATTCAAATAATTTGACATGTTTATCTTAAATTAATTCACAAAATTAATTCAACCAATAAACTAACATGAATTATTAAATCCAATCAACTCAAATTTTAGCCAATCTAATAATTTGATATAAGTCACCAATATGCAGGATTGATTATAAGCTAGCAAAGGGAACCCGATGGACATATATAGTTCAAGCTCCAATAATTATAAAATACAATATCATAGATATATATTTTATAATTATCAACTCTAACACTACTTCACTAAAAGCTTAGAGCTTCACTCTCTCATTATATAAAATTACATAGCTTCAATAAGATAACTGTCCATAACATATCATAATGTGTCACATCTCAATAGGATATTCATAGTCGACTTAACAATAAATTTTGTTTTATCTTCTTGATTATTTTTATCTTACATTATATTATTACACCATTGGAGTACTTACTATCCATAGATAGTATACCATTCGGTTACACATATGTATATAAATGGTTGAGAGGTCCAATCTTCCAATTACATGATAATGTATATAAGAGAATTCATTAACTCTACAAAAAAGCTATGGATTCCATATCTATGAATAACAAGTCAATGTGAATCAAGAGTTATGCATTCAACGTATTGGTATGCGTATCATCATTAAGTCAGCATGTCACCTTTTGGTGCATCAAAAGGCATAAGTCAAGATAACTGGCTCATTAATCATTTCAGGATTAAGGCGCAACACATATGATTGTCTAAAGTGAATTGATTTGAACAAACATAATCATTAACCATGTCAATTCAACTTGTTGCCCCGATCCAATATATCGTCACCTATGACAATGTACCAATGTTTTTACTCGTGGAATCCCACTCCGATGACTAAGACAAGCCATCTCCTCCTAGGGATGTAGACAACATAACAATCTTAGCATGAATAAAGTGTCCAACTTTACTCTCTCGATTGCGGATCTTATGATTTAGACTATTATCTTTAAGATTTATGTCTTCTACATAATCTGTCCATCATATACATGATTCTTAAAGGTTTAGATCGACAGCCTCAGACTTTTATTTGCTTATTATATATTTAACAGAAATGAACATAAAGAGGACAACATTTGGTATATGAATAATAAATAAACTCTTTATTGATAAAATATCTCCAAAAACATATTACAACATTTTACTTCTTAGAGCATTATGTCTAACAATCTCCCACTTGTATTGAATAAGTAAATATGACATATCTCGCATCCCTATAGCCTCAACATGCTTGTTGAAGGCTCTTGTAGTTAGTGTCTTCATGAAAGGATTAGCTAAATTGTCCTCAGACACGATCTTACATACCGTAACATGCCCAGCCTCAACAAAGTCCTTTATCACATGATACTTTTAATGAATATGCTTACTCTTTTTGTGAAACCTTAGTTCCTTAGCATTAGTTATCACTGCAGTGTTATCACAATACAACGATACCACCTTATCTATATTAGGAACTACCTCAAGATTCCTAAGGAACTTGCAGAGGCACATTGCTTCTTTCAAAGCATCACTAGCTGCTACATAATCGGCCTCTATCTTTGAATCTGAAGTGTAATCTTGCTTGACACTTCTCTAAACAATGGCAACAGAACAACATAACAATCTTAGCATGAATAAAGTGTCCAACTTTACTCTCTCGATTGCGGATCTTATGATTTAGACTATTATCTTTAAGATTTATGTCTTCTACATAATCTGTCCATCATATACATGATTCTTAAAGGTTTAGATCGACAGCCTCAGACTTTTATTTGCTTATTATATATTTAACAGAAATGAACATAAAGAGGACAACATTTGGTATATGAATAATAAATAAACTCTTTATTGATAAAATATCTCCAAAAACATATTACAACATTTTACTTCTTAAAGCATTATGTCTAACAATCTCCCACTTGCATTGAATAAGTAAATATGACATATCTCGCATCCCCATAGCCTCAACATGCTTGTTGAAGGCTCTTGTAGTTAGTGTCTTCATGAAAGGATTAGCTAAATTGTCCTCAGACACGATCTTACATACCGTAACATGCCCAGCCTCAACAAAGTCCTTTATCACATGATACTTTTAATGAATATGCTTACTCTTTTTGTGAAACCTTAGTTCCTTAGCATTAGTTATCACTGTAGTGTTATCACAATACAACGATACCACCTTATCTATATTAGGAACTACCTCAAGATTCCTAAGGAACTTGCAGAGGCACATTGCTTCTTTCAAAGCATCACTAGCTGCTACATAATCGGCCTCTATCTTTGAATCTGAAGTGTAATCTTTTTTGACACTTCTCTAAACAATGGCACCTCTACCTAGAGTAAACACAGAACCAAAAGTCAATCTTTTTGAATCCAGATAGGATTGAAAATCTGAATCAGTATATCATTGAGGTGTTAAATCCTTACGCGAATACACTAACATATAACCTCTACTCCTTCTTAGGTACTTGAAAATATGCTTAACCGTAATGTAGTGGTTTGGTCCTAGATCTGACTGAAATGATTTACTATCTCGATCGCATAACAAATGTCTGGTCGTGTGCAAAGCATCGTATACATGAGACTACCTACTACTAAAGCATAAGGCACCTTTTTTACGTATTCTCTTTCTTCATCAAACTTTGGAGAGTCTTTTTTAGAAAGAGTAATTTCAGAGCTAGATGATTGCCCACCTTTCTTGAAATTCTACATTGCGTACTTCTCAAGAATTTTATCTATGTATGCTGCTCAGGATAAAGCTATCATTTTGTTCTTCCTATCTCGAAAGATCTAGATACTGAGAACATAATTAGCATCACCCAAGTCTTTCATGTCAAACTACTTGGTCAGTCATAATTTGACCGATGAAAATGCCCTAATGTCATTGCCAATTAGCAAAATGTCATCCACATAGAGCAGTAGAAAAACTATTTTCCCATCCTTAATACGTTTGCAAACACATAGTTTGTCTATGTTTTGTTCGAACCCATAAGTCTCGATCACCTGATCAAATCTTATGTTCCAAGAATGAAAAGCCTGCTTAAGTCTATAAATTGAATTTAGCAGCTTATAGACCTTACCCTCTTGGCTCTTACCTTGAACCTGTTTGGCTGCACCCTATTTATGGACTCATCAAGGTAGCTATTCAGAAAGGTTGTCTTGATATCCATCTACCAAATCTCGTAGTGGATAGTGGCATCTATGGACAAGAGAATATACTTAAGCATAGCTACAGGCAAAAAGTTTTCCTCGTAATCGATTCCTTCCCTTTGCGTGGATACCTTAGCTATCAGTCTAGCCTTATAGGTTTTAACTTTTCCATCTACTCCTCTCTTTCTCTTATGGATCCACTTACACCCTATGTGTTTTACCCCTCGAAAAGATCCACAAGTTCCCAGACTTGATCAGTCTCCATAGACTTCATCTCGGTATTTATAGTTTCTATCTAGAGTTTTGAATCACATCCTCGATAGCCTCTGCATAAGTATAAGGATCCCTACAATGTTTAACTAGTTCGGCCAAGAAAGCTTCACCATTAAAGATGTACCTCTCGAGTTGAAGCCCGATCCTCCTACTATGTCGAAGCCCGTTAGGTTGTTGTTTAGTCTGTTTTTCTACATTGATTGGATTGGTTTCAACTAAAACCCTAGGAGTGATTGAATCACTTGCTAACTCCTTGAAAACCACTTTAGTATGAGGTTAAAGTCGTTTATGTAACTTTCCTCAAGGAATGTTGCATTCATTGAAACCATGACTTTATTTTCCTTTGGATTATGGAAATAACCCCCTTTAGTCCCTCTTGGATATCCTATAAACATGCATACTTCTAAACGTGCTTCCAACTTGTTCACTTCCTTATACAGGACATAAGCCAGACATCCTTATGTACGAATATGGCTTAAGGATGTCTTCTTACTTGTCCACAACTCATGATGAGTTATCAGAATCGATTTTGAAGGCACATTGTTCAAAAGATAATATGCAGTTTGCAGTGCATATCCCAAAAGGATAAAGGATAGGTGAAATAACTCATCATGGACCCAATCATGTCGAACAAAGCTCTATTTCTTCTCTCAGCAACACCATTTTGCTATGCAGTGCTTGGTGCAGTCAAATAGGATAAAATCCCATTCTCTAATAAGTGTCCTAAGAACTCATTAGAGAGGTATTCTCTACCTCAATTAGACCAAAGTGCCTTTATGGGTTTACCTAATTGCTTTTCTGCTTCAGCCCAAAACTCCATGAACTTGTCTAATGTTTCGCTTTATGATGCATTAGGTAGATATACCCATATCTTGAGTAATCATCAATAAAAGTGACAAAGTACTAATATGCTTCATGTGCCCTGATGTCCATGGGACCACAAACATCACTATGCACAAGTTTTAGAATTCCTTCGGCCCTATTGCCCTTAGGTCTAATTGGTCTTTTGGTTATTTTGCCCTCCAAACGAGATTCACATTGTGGTATGGATTCCAACTTTAAATGACTTAAAGGTCCATTCCTTACCAATGTTTGAATCCTATTTATACTAATATGACCTAATCACAAATACTAAAGATAAGTCTCATTAGAGTGGAAAGTTTTAAGTCTTTTAGAGTTATCATCAACCTTAGTGTTCAGCAATGATTCCATCCTAGGTTTGATAAAATATCAGTTGTTTTGCATCCATCTATAATAAATAAAAGATTTGTATTTACGCATCACAACTTTATTATTTGAAGAGACTAAATGAGAGTCTTTAAATAAACAAGCGACATATATTAAATTCCTTTTAAGTGTAGGAATATAAAAACAATCTTTCAAAACCAAAGTCCTATAATTATCAAAGTAAAGATAGACATCTCCTATTGCTTCAACCAATACTAAGGATCCATCACCCATCTGAAGCACTTCTCATTTCTTTAAATCCCTTTAGAGAAACATAGACATGATTAGTCGTATCAAAATCTATGACCCAAGAGTCACTTGATTTTTGGACTAAACAAGTCTCAATTGCCATAAGTTCACACCTACTTCCTTTAGATAGGAAGCCTCTACAATTCTTCTTTATGTGCCTAATCTTCCTACAGAAAAAACACTTTAATTTCTTCGGGTTCCTCTTATTTTTATTTTTATCTTTTCTATTTGTCGGAATAGAAGTTTTCTCGTTCTTGGCTCTTTGCTTATTTTCATTTTCAAAATTAGAATTAGAACCAGATGCAACTGCCAAGTTCACCTCACTATTAGCCAAAGCTTCCCTGATTAAATTTTCAAACTCTTATAACTGCTTCATTAGCTCAATCAAGGTCCCATCTAGTCTATTGCTTAAGTTATATGAAGCTCTATACAGGATGAACTTCTTAGATAGAGTCTCAAAGACCATAGTCATCCGTGACTCAGCATCAATGTCAGCTTCATAGGATTGAACCTTAGTGAGTTAACTCATGACCAACATCATATGCTCCTTCATAGGAGTCCCCGGTCTTTGTTTGTAGTTGAGGAGCTTTCGAAGAGCCCCTTGCCACTTTGTCAAGGCTTGGCCTCTAAACATGTCATCAACAATTAATTTTTTCATAATCTTGGTGCCTCCAATATCTGCTAAACAGTCTCATAATCTTCATGCTGAGCCTACAGCATATTATTCATGCTAGCCATGATATAGTAGCGGGCCTGATCATCAGTTGCCTTGCAACGACTAATCGCTTTGATTTGTTCATTAATGGATCACTAGTAGGTGCACGAAGACATTGTGTGGTTAGCACAAGTTTCAATTTCTTAAAGGATAGGATGATATTTAGGTTCCATTTTCAATCGTTATAATTCTCGTCAATTAGCACATTCTTATCAAGTATCAAAGATAAAGCATTT
Organism: Artocarpus heterophyllus; assembly: GCA_025403435.1. NCBI lineage: Eukaryota > Viridiplantae > Streptophyta > Magnoliopsida > Rosales > Moraceae > Artocarpus > Artocarpus heterophyllus. Next base: position 19,446,921 of record CM046330.1, read on the forward strand.
TTAAACATTTTAATCTACAATAAAGATTCATAGACTAAATATAAGCAAGCATTCCATAATAGCTTCACAAGATAACACAAACAAGTAAGCATACAGTTGTGTTTATGTGTGAAAACTTTGAAAATATCACAACCTTACAATAATAATTCCCAACTCAAAGTTCAACAAGCCGCCTAGAGGAGACTTGTCAAATTCAATTAGGAACACGAATCTCCTCTAATTAATATATGCCATCCAAGCCCCGTCTGATCTAGCATATATTAATAATCATTTTCTGTGGCTATTAATTTCATGAACAGAGCTCTTAGGGAAGGTTAATAACAAAATTAACCTTAAGTGTATAACCATCGTTTCAACTATTTTATCCAGGATTTATAATCGCCACCTAGGGGTGTACAATGATAAATCATGCTAAAAAAAAATCCCTTTGGATATCCAACCCAGTACATGAAAAAATCCCTTTTTAGGGGTCGGAACCACCTGTGCTATCTATGGACAAACGATGGAGGCCATAGGTCCCCTCTTCAAAAAACTTCTCCCACTTAATATTTTGAAAGTCAAGGATTTTTGATAACATGCATGAACAATTTTTAATGAGCAGCACTCCCTATTCTATATGGCATATTATCAACATACACAACAAATCATATTATAATACAGGCAAGCAAAGCAACATGCAAAGCTACGAGCAAAATAATATGATTGTCTAAAGTGTATTGACTTGAACAAATGGAATTATTAACCAGATCAATTTAAATTTTTGTCCAGATCCAATACATCATCACCTATGACAATGCACCAATGTTTCTACTCGCAAAGTCCCACTACGACAACCAAGGCGAGCCATCTCCCGTCAGGGATGCAAACAACATAACAATCTTAGCATGAATAAAGCACCCAACTTTTTTCCCTCGATTGCGGATCTTATGATTTAGACCATCACCTTTAAGATTTACATCTTCTATATAATCTATCCATCATATGCATGATTCTTAAAGGTTTAGACCAACAGTCTCAGACTTTTGTTTGCTTATCATATATTCAACAGAAATGAATATAAAAAGGGCAACATTTGGTATATGAATAATAAATAAACTCTTTATTGATAAAATGTCTCCAAAAATATATTACAACATTTTACTCCTTAAGGCACTATGTCTAACATCTATGCTAGCCATCTATTTGTCATGTCGTACCGACTTGAGCCATTTAATTTTTATATGCACCAAGACTGGCCCATGGTTCATTTCTTTGTAGGTTATGCCCTTAATATTCTTAGGTTGTGCTCATCATACTTTTATCGTACTTTTAACATGTCTTTGTCATGCCGAACAACAAAGTTACAACAAATTGAAGAAAATAAGCCATGAACAAAGCGAAAACATTAAACCTTAACAAAAGAAAACATTGCTAATAAAAAAAGTTCCCTCGTTAAGGTAAAACTCATTGGGATAAAAGTTTGGAAAAGTAAAAAGAATGCAATTATAAGTCTTTTAAAGAAACCTATAATTAAAGAAAAGAGTAAAACTCAAACTACATTGCTTTCACCAAGATTATTCACTCAATTTTTATTTTTTTTTTGAGGATTAGTTTATTTTTATTTTTATAATTTAGTTATTATTTTTTATTTTATGAGAACTTCTTTGTAAACCAAATATTTCATATAACATGTAAAATATATAAGACATTGCTAGCTTTATCCTACATATTCAAATCATGCTTCAAATTGGCCTTTTTTTAACAATAAAATTGGGCTTCTTAATTGTGCCTCTATCATGTGCTTTCAATGTGCCTATCCTCATGTTAATGTGTTTCATGCTCTTTTACTAGGTGAATTTTCTATTTAGTGCCATTTGTTATTAATATTTTCAAAACCTACTATTTATTTTAATAAGTTCTAAAAAAAGTGATATTTATTATGAAAACTAAAAGAATACAAGACTAAAATTATGAAACTAAAGGAATTTTAGAGAGAATTCTTAGGGAGAGAAAGTAGAGAGAGAATCTCTTGTTCATTATGAAGGAGAGGTATGTTATGAATAAGTAAAGGTGGAGGTATTTATAGGAAAATTTACGGCACTATTTACTAGTACTATTTACCTATGGTACATCGCTTACATGATCAAATATTACTATTTACCTAGGATCCTTACTTTCACAAAGTTTATTGGTGGACAACCATCCTTCTTCGATAAGTTTCTAACATATCCTTCTTGAACAAGTTTATAACACTTCCCCTTGGATATCCACTATTTATAATGCCTCATTAAAAATCTTGGCTAAGAAAAACCCAATGGGAAAAACCATAGCAAAAAGAAAAAGATTATATCATTCTTGTATAGGTGCTCCATGTTGCCTCATTAAAAACCTTGCTAGGAAAACCTTGTGGGACAAAAACATAGCAAAGACAAAAGAGTACAGCTGGTATAGACTTCCCCTCAAGTTGACATTAGTTATTCTTCATACATCTCTCAAATGCTGTATCCCGATATTGTGTACATGTCATCTAAAAGTTGATGTGGGAAGTGCCTTCATGAAAAGATCTATAGCATTGTTACTTACACGAGTGTATTGAACATCAATATCTTTATTCTTTTCAAGCTCTTGGGTGAATAAAAAGAATTTTGGAGGTATGTATTTCATTCTATCACTTTTGATGTATCCTTCTTTTATCTGAGTGACACATGTGTTGTTGTCTTCAAATAATACTATTGGATCCTTATTAAGTGGTAATCAACAAGTGGCTTAGATATGTTGAATCATAGACTTCAACCACACATATTCTCAACTCGCTTCACAGAGTGCGATAACTTTACCATGATTTGATGTAGTAACTAGTGTTTGCTTTTGTAAATGCCAAGAAATTGCAGTACCTCCACATGTGAATAGATATCCAGTCTGAAACTAGCTTTATGTGGATTTGACAAATAACCTAGTCTATATAACCAATTAGTCCTTATTTTAATCCTTTGGGATAAAATAAACCCAATTCAATTGTTCCATGAAGATAACAAAATATGTGCTTAATTCCATTCTAATGTCTTCATGTAGGAGCTGAGCTAAATCTTGCTAATAACTTAATAGCAAAAGTAATATCTAGGATTATACAATTAGCAAAATACATAAGAGCTCCAAATGCACTAAGGTATGATACATAAGAGCTCCTTTCTTTTTTAGAAGATTTTTATCTTTGGAACCGATTGGCCTACCATGCTTCAGGTGTGCAGTAGACTCATGAGTGACTATATTTTTTATTTGTCTTTTTGGGACTTCAATTTGAGCAAGAGCATTAGCAGCTAGTATATGATTTAGTCACTCGTTTTTGTATCTGTGAATGCATCTGGTATTTGCTTTGCTACATTTTGTAAGTGCACAATCTTTTGTACTTCTAGCTCATACTATTTGGTGTAATGATCAAGATGCAATATAGAAGGTTCATACCATGTAATCTTTTTTTTTTTTGTAGTTGTTTCTTATTTGCCCTAATGTCAAGAAAATTGTCTGCTTAAAATGACAATCAACAAAACATGCCGTAAAAACATCTCCAGCTTGAGGCTCAAGATATCCGATGATAAAAGGGGATTCATAATCGATATATATTCCCAGTCATCTCTGGGAACCCATCTTTGTGCGTTATGGTGAAGCAAGCGCTACATATACCTTACAACCAAAAATCCTAAGATGGAAAATATTTGGTTCTTGACCAGATGCTAGTTGTAATAAGAAGTATTTATGATAAGTACTTGGCTTGATACGAATTAATGCTACAACATGTAAAATTACATGAGCCCATAAAGAAATTGGAAGCTTTGTTCTCATTATTAATGGCCCAGTAATAAGTTGGAGCCGCTTAATCAATAATTCAGCCAAACCATTTTGTGCATGTACATGAGCAACAGGATGCTCAAGAAAAATCCCAACTGACATATAATAATCATTGAAAGCTTGAGATGTAAATTCACTGGCGTTATTAAGTCTAACTTTCTTGATGGCATAATCATCAAATTGTGCTCGTAACTCGATTCTTTGAGCTAGAAATCTCGCAAATGCCACATTGCGAGTTAATAATAAAAAAACATGTGACCATCTGCTTGAGGCATGTATCAATATTATAAAATATCTAAATGGTCTACACGGTGGGTGAATAGGCTTTCATATATCACCTTGAATACGTTCAAGAAACATAGGTGATTCACTCTTAATTTTAACTAGTGATGGTTTCAAAATCTACTTTCTAAGAGAAAAAGCTGCACATGAAGTTTTATTTGTTTGAAGGAACTTTTGGCACTTCAATGGATGTCCATGTGAATTTTCAATAATTCTTTGCATCATTGATGAACCAAGATGACCCAATCAGTAATGCCATAAGTTTAATATCTGAGGATCTTCCTTAACTACCACATGTTATTGAATCACATTTAAATATGTGTAATGTAGTCCTAGTGAAAGCTTTGGTAGTTTTTCTAATATGTAATTCTTTCTAGAAATCTTATTAGCAATGTATATATACTTTTTATTACCTTTAGTCCAAGACTAAGTATCATATATATAAAACCCATGGTTTAAATTGAAAGAGAATTCAAAATTTTAGGCCAATTTAAAATTTTTCATAATTTATGGGGCAAAAGAATTTTTTTTTAAAGAATATTTTTTAAACTCAAAAAACCTGATTTACATTAGATTTAGCCATGTGAACCCCCCTGATTACTTCTTCTTTCTTTTCTTTTCTCTTTCTTTCTTTCTTTCTTTTTCTTCTTACCTGTGCATCTCTGCCTCTTCTGTTTGTCCGCCTTAGGCCACATCTGCCAGCATGCTCCTAGAAATTCAAACCACTACCATCGCAGAATGTCACAGCAGAAGCCATGCCTTCAGACGTGCCGCCGGCATCTGGAACGATGAGGGAGTCTGCTGCCCCTTTTGGAGTTTCTAAGGCCGATTTTGGTTCCATCTGACCTCCTCTTTATTTATGGGTTGTACCATCAGGTTCCCTTCATCGAGGAGAAAAAGACCCAACCACCCTTCAACCGCTTCATCACCAAAAAATCCAACCACCCACTTGCCCTTCTTGTCAATTTTATGCCTTTTTTTGTGAACTAGGCTATGTTTAGAAAACCAACTTTGGTACAGTGATCCTTGCATCAACAGCTTTATTTTGGTAGCAATCTCCACTGTTGCGTTGTTGGTCAACGGCGGTCAGTGGTTGACCACCCCAACCACCAAATTGGATAAGATGTCATTTGGCTTGTTTTCAATGTTCTCGATGCATTCATGGTGTCAAATTTGTGAGACGGAATTCCGAAGGCCAAGTTCAGCAATTCAAAGTTTCAGCGGACAACTGTGTTTTAGATCTTTTTGTCGCCAAATGTCGTCGACTATGTTAATAGAAACTCTATTACTCGCCTCTCATGATATTTTTTTCATCACCCAATAAATTTGAAAACTTAAATTAAAATCATGTGGATTTTAATGTGTTTCTTATTAAATTTTATGTTACTTCTGTCATTGTTGTTGTTGTTGGTATTGATAATCATATGTGGTTGTTGCTATTATTATTGTTACTGTTGTTATTATTAATATTGTTATTGATATTATTGTTGTCATTATTATTATTATTATTATTATTATTATTATTATCCAAAATTTGTTATTGAATTAGTTTTAGATACATTTTGATCTAAAAATTGGCTTTTTTACATGTATGAAATACCCATGTGATCATCATTGACTTGGACTAAGAATAATAATATCATGTTGAGTTTGACCTTATAAAATTTCATGATTGGATAAAAATGCTTATTTGACTAAAGAAAAATTGCTCTAGGTGATGCGTTTTGAAGTTATAGCGCACCACAAAATATTTATGCTTTGTTTTCTTGTAGGTTTAAATTTTGGTTTATAAAAGAAAAAAGCCATTATGCTGCTAAAATTTCCTCAAAAACTGACTAATGAGGGTAGAATGATCTAGGATGGGTTTTTAGTGGTTAGAGGAGTTATAACAAAATCTTATAAATGTTAAGACCTTACGTGGTGCTGTGAGACCATTTCTTAGGCCATCTAAAGTGTTTATCATGGCTATATTCCTAAGAGGTGCTCACTCGTTGGGCACAATAGACATTTCACATTTTTGGTATCATCAGTGCTATGTGGCCTATCTTACGAGGTGCTCCTTCAGGGCACAATAAACATGGAGTGCTCATTTGGGGTATGACAGAACTTATTAAAATCTTTCTTTCTTGCATTTCCTTTATTAACATCCTGGGATGTCTGAGAAAGTAATTGAGCGATGATCTCTAATTATGAGTCATAAATTTATTTAATGAATTGTGAATCTAATGAATCTTCTTATATTGATATGATATTTTATTTTAATAACTTCATAAGGATTTTATGATAATATACTAATAGAAAGAAAAACCGAGAGGCGAGTAATAGGTTTTCTACTGGACACTATGTGCTTACTCCTCCTACTTTCATCTTTTAGGTTAGTTGGTTGTTTCTCGGTGTCTGGGAAAGTCGTCAACACTACTTGTTCTTTGATTGGTGTATTCCTCCTATACTTATTGGTGCATGGAAGATGCATGAAATGAACACTTCCAGTAGATGATCGATTCTTTATAAATTCTGTTTATTTGTTATTTGAATTTATTTATTTTTAATTTATTTTTAACTAAAGCTGTGCAGCTGCATTTTCACTTATTTAATAAACATTCATTTAAATTTTGTATATTTTCATTTTAAATTTTCTATTTGTATTTTATTTATTTTATTTAGCATTAAAGACTCTAGAGCATTTTGAATTTTTTTTTTATAAATTTATGGGCCCTACTTCAGTTTCTTGGTGTTTTGGCTTTTTAGATCTTTAAAAATAATTCTTTCAATTAAGTCACTACCCTCAGTTTTGGGTCGTGAAAATATCTATGAAGTATATGTCATCAATACTCCACAAAGTCCTTTTGGATTTTGGAGAAAACAAAGCATCATTTATGACAAACTTTGTTGCATTTGGCAATATGAAGCTGGCTTTACCAGTTCCTTCAATCAAGTCTGTAAGACCTAATATTGTATTTACAATTGCCTTTGTTAGTTTTAGATTTGAGAAGTACTTTTTACTTTTAAGGATGCATTGTACCACTATTTAGTATGCAAATATCTCTAGCATGATCTTTGAAAGTTGCTCCTGCACTAGTATAATCTATATGAAGCTTCACAAAAATAAACAATTCAAAGAAAGCAACTGATATTTTTGTTGTAAGGTTATGTGAGATGCATGAAATGTGAAGTAAGTCTTTTCCAACATTTCCTTATCAGTAATTTTCTCCCCACAAAAATTCAATTGTGAAACTATTACGAACAAAGCAGAGTTATAATCATTGACTTTTTAAAAATCTTGGAATCACAGATCATCCATTCATCACAGGTTGTAAGAAGTATAACTTTCTTTTGATGATCGAATCTTTTTTTTTAAAGATCCTTTCATAGTACAGTTGGATCTTTCACAATAAAATATTTGTATTTTAACCCTTCATCGAGGTGTCTGCGAAGGAAAATCATCACTTTTGTCTTATCTTGCGATGATGTGGCATTGCCGAGAGGCCCATTGACTTAAGATGCATTTCTACGTTAAGAATCCAAGGCATATCATTTTTTCCTATGATGTCCAATGCAATGAACTCAAGCTTTGTAAGGTTTGATATGGTGATAGCTATAAAAAAAATATAATAATAATTAGAATTACAACTTTGTTTATTTACACATAAATTGTACAAACATTACATATCAAACATAATAACAATTAATAAAGAGGAAAAATAAAGAATGTGATAAATACAAATAACAAATTAAATTCTATGGGAGAATATTTTCCAATAATAAAAAGGATAACAAGTGCTATAAAGAGAGCAATTATGATCATTAAGAACAGATTAACCATTTTATGAAAATTATAACTATAGGCAATTTCTGGTGAAAAGATAGGATAATGAGGAGGATGAGAAATGATATGTAAGAGTTAAGAATTTACCCATTTATTACCATTGGAATAGTATCATAACCGTTTGGAATAGTATAAAGACGACATTGTCCTTGATTGGTATTTTACAAAAAACACAAAACCATATATGGTAACAATAACATATAAACGAATCATAAACAATAGTCAATTATAATAAAATTTAAGATAAATAACAAGGAGTTAGAATATGCATTTATGTGTAGGAATAATAATATGTATATGTTAGAACAACAACAAACTATCAATAGATAGGAGGCTTGGCCTTCTATATTGAATAGAAACAATTAATAGGTAGGAGGCTTAATTTTTCATATTGAACATAAATAGAAGCAATTAATAACTAGAAGGCTTAGCATTCCATAAAAGAAATTAAGAAGTAGGAGGCTTAGCCTTCCATGTTGAACATAAATAGAAGCAATTAATAAGTAGGAGGCTTAGCCTTCCATAAGTAAAAGAAATTAAGAAGTAAAAGGCTTAACCTTTTATAATAAATAGAAGTACAAATAATTAACAAGTAGGAAGTATGACCATCCATATTGAAGGGAACTATTTTAGTTTTGGAAAGTTGCGTAGGACTTAGAACGTTCGTGCTAATAACGTATTATGAAAACTAAAAAATGCAAGAATTTATGAAACTAAAAGAATTTTAGAGACAATTCTTAGGGAGAGAAAGTAGAGAGAGAATCTCTTGTTTATTATGAATGAGAGATTTGTTATTAATAAGTGAGGGAAAGATTGTTTATAGAAAAATTATAGCACTATTTACTGGTACTATTTACCAAGGACCTCATTGCTAACATAATCAATTATTACTATCTATCTAGGATTCTTATTTTCAAAAAGTTTATTTGTAGTCAACCATCCTTCTTTGATAAGTTTCTAACATATCCTCCTTGAACAAGTTTATAACAGTATTTACTATAATTTCTGCAAAGGAGTACATCAAACGTAGCCCATTTAATAAAATAAGATGGGTTAGGCCTATTTAATAATCGTATCGTACTATAGAGTAAATTAGGTAGTGCATCACTTTTTTACTTCCATTATCTTGTTCTCACTTTTTTTTTCTCCTTTTAGTTTTCCAAGCTAAAAATGTCAAAATACATCTAGATAACACATATTTACCTAACCTTAACCCAAAATACTTAGAATAATAGTGTCTTTATATTCATTTAAAGTTGTATGTTTCATCCTTTCTTGTATAAATGAAAAATTGGAAAACAATACTACAAAATTGGTACTCCTCAAATTAAATTCGTATCATCCCACGCCATACTGGCTCATTAGATCTGGCCCATTTTGACATTTCTTCGGATTAGAAAAAAGAGACAAAGAAATTGAGAAATATTGCCAGCCTGTCGTAACATGTAGAGTAGGACCCCGCCGTTTTGCTAGGTGAAAGGACAAACCATGTTTTTTACGGTAATAATTATTAATCAATTCATCAACCTAGGTCCTTTTCCAAATGAAAAAAAAAAATCAAGCTAAGCCAACATTTTTATAGTTCCAAGTTGTACTTCAATATCACACACATTAACGCGCGGATTGTGTATGTTCCTGAGCGTTATTTTTTCTAGTTGATTTTTCCAAAATGTTTGATCATGTGAGGTTTTGCCCAGAAATCGCAAAAAAAAATTGTAAAGATAGGGCCCATTTGATATAACTTCTATTTGTGCTTTTAGTTAGTAAAAGAATAGAAGCAAAAGTTGTAGCTTTTAAGCAAGTATTTGGAATCATATTTTAAAAAAGTTTTAATAGGTCTAAATGGTTTCCATTATTTTTAAAAGTTACAAAATGTTGCATTTAAGGTTATAATATATTATTGATACTCCGGTACAAGTTTTTATTTTAGAAGTTTTTTTCTGTTTTTTTTTTTTGACAAGCTATATTGTGGCTTTGATAGGTAGCATCTCTGGAGAGCAAAAGCTCTTCTAACAGTTCATCCAAACACTTTCAGAAGCAATTTTTAGCCTCAAAAAGCTAAAAGCAGCTTTTAGCCTCAAAATAATGGTTTCTATTATTTTTAAAGGTTACAAAAATGTTACATTTAAGGTTATAATATATTATTGATACTCCAATACAAGTTTCTATTTTAGAAGTGTTTTTTTTTTTTTTTTGACAAGCTATATTTTGTGGCTTTGATAGGTAGCATCTCTGGAGAGCAAAAGCTCTTCTTACAGTTCATCCAAACACTTTCAGAAGCAACTTTTAGTCTCAAAAAGCTAAAGGCAGCCTTTAAAAAGCGCTGCCAAACATCTAAAAGCTAAACTTGGAAACTTTGCACTTCTTTCACTTCCATCATTATTCCCATGTGTTACATTACAACCTATATATTGCCACCTAAGCCTCACACATCAGCCATCAAACAAGCAAAGCACACATCAGACACATGCACGCCCAAATCAAAAGTACAATAATTCACAATTGTCACATGCATCTACAAATACGTAAGCCATCTCAAGGCCTGTCTGGGAGAGCTTATTAAAAATTGCTTTTGATTTTTTGGGTCCAAAAATTACTTTTAGAAGTGTTTTGTCTCTTCAAAAGAGTTTTTGAAATAGATTTTAAAGCTTCTACCAGAGTTTTAATAAAACATTGTAAACTTTATTTTAATATTTTTATTACTTATCAAAAAAGTTTTAAAATTATTTTGACTCATTTATGCTTTTTGAAACTATGGTTTCAAACATATTAAAAACCTACAGCTTTTACTTTTTTTATTCAACTAATTAAAAAAACAAAAAGCAAAATTTTTGCCAAACGGATCTTAATTATACTCTGTTGACAAAATTCTATTTTGAATCATTAGCTAGATTTGTATTGGGTTTAATCAATTTCGGATACCTTTTTAATTGAATAGGATTTTGAGAAGATCTAGCATTAAAAACATGCACTATATATTCTCAGTATAGATTAGCCACCAAAGAAAGCTTCTAAAGTTAATGGTCCTAGTTTTGGGGTCAAAACCGCCTAATAGCAACCAAGATATAGGTTCCTCTAAATTTGGACACATGCCAAATTTAGCTAGGATAATACGAGAGGGACACAAGCTAAGTTAAAAACGGCCAGTAGAAAATATTTATTAATCATGGGAAGAGTTATTTGATTCCAAATTACGTGGATCATCGAAAGTTGCATGACCCTTGCAAGTGTAGTTGACTTGTGAATTATAATCAGATTCATAATACCCCACTTGAGCAAAGTGCCTTATAATCTTGCGCAAAAAAGAATTTGGTCCTTACGATAATCTAGCGTGGGACATGAAACATGCTTCCTTTCTCTCCCCTTTCATTGATTCCATAACGCATTAAGAAAATGATATGCAAATTCCTTCTTATAAATACACCAATTATTCACTCACATTCTCCATATAAAAGAAAAGAAAATCTTCTTCTTCTTCTCAAGTCATTGCACTCTTCTTAGAGAGAGAGAGAGCGCGCGCGAGAGAGAGAGAGAGAGAAAAAGAGAGAGATGGATGCAAGTGTGGTGAAGAAAATATCATCTTCCCCTGAAGATATCCGTATGATAAGAAAAGACATGAGGGTGATTTTTATCACACTCTTCATGGGACTCCTTTACATTTGGATCATCATGCCCACCAACACCTACAAGCAACAATGGCAGCCTCGTATCAAAGCCAAAGTTAGCACTTCAACGTACTTCGGATCACAAGGTTCCAACTTGTAATAATTGTACTTGTGATTTTGTTAATACCTATGTTAATTCTTAATTAGTTAATATCATGATTTGTTTAACTACACAAGTTTGACGCTTCTGCTCTACACATTTCCTGTGCTACTCTTTGCGGTTTTGGGATGCATCTACATCCATTCGGCAAAAAAATTTGATGGTCATGATCGTAACATTCAAAGGTTAATCTCACCTAATTACCTTAATTTTTGAAATTCTTTTTCGTAATATTAAACAAACGACAAACTCACACCTTTTTTTTTTGTTGGGGTTTTGATCAAGGGCAGTGGCAAAAAATCATCGATTCACGTTGTGGAAACAGCCTATACTTGTTAAAGGCCCTCTTGGAATTGTCTCTAGCATAGAGCTAGCCTTCTTTGTCATGTTCATTGAACTCCTCGTTTGGTCTTTCTCAACTTACTTGCACAACGGCTTTGCCAAGATCACCCCAGAATCGGCGGCGAAGGATGGAGAAAAAGTGTAGGGCAAACAAATTTTCGGCAAAACTATATATGTAAAAGAAGCAACATTACTAAATAACATAATCAATTTAATTAAATTTTAACAAATTATAAAAAATCACACGTTAATTCTGAAACAAGGAAAAATTTCTCCTTATAAATAAAGCCGCATGTACGAAAATGATACACGTATGTCAATATTTGACAGGTGGGAATCCAAGCGGGATAGTGCAGCACTGGGATTAGGGCTAGTCGGGAACATCTGCCTGGCGTTTCTCTTCTTCCTGGTGGCACGGGGCTCGTCGGTGCTGCCCTATTCGGCCCGATGTCTGAGGCGAGCATCAAGTATCACATATGGCTAGGACACCTAGTCATGACACTCTTCACAGCTCACGGCCTTTGTTACATCATCTTTTGGGGCGTTACATCAAGTGTCACATATGGCTTGGAGGCATAATAGCATCATAATTTGTCATCTTTCTCATCTTAATTGGCGTCATCACTCGCTACTGCATTTACCGAATCGATGGCAAATCCAATAAAGTGTTCTCTTACTCTTTGAGGGGTGTGCCCAACATGTTGGCCATTTGCTTCTCCATAGTTGTGAGTGCTAGTTTGGCAGTGTTGCGGAATAAGAGACAGAATGCTATGGAGGCAAGGCAGATTCAGAACTTGTATGGATCGTTGCCGATGGGGTCACCAGTGTCGCTGTTTTACAATGCCGAGAGAGAGTTGGAGAGCCTCCCTCAGCAATCTCTTGATCAAGCCACTAACGTGCACTATGGTGAAAGACCTGATCTTAAGATTAAGTATGCACTCGAGTAAACACTAGTGCACTTTGAGGAACTTTTTCAAGACAACAGATTGTGAATATTGGTTTTTTTTGTTTTGTTTTGTTTGGTAGGAATTTTGTTTGACTGCAAAGGAACGAGCCTTGGAGTTCTTGCTTGTGGACCAAAGAAGCTGAGGCATGAAGTTGCCAACATTTGCTCGCTGGGATTGGCTGAAAATCTGCATTTCGAGTCTTTTAGCTTTAGCTGGTGATTTGTGTGCTTACTTGTATGAATCAATCAAGGGGAAAAAAAAAAGCAGCTCAGTTCAAGCTGCCAAAGTGAAGCTTGTGGTTTTTAATGCATATTTAATATTTCTTTTTTTACCCACTTTTGTGTCCTCTCTCAACTATAAATTTAATCGGGTTGTAGAATAAGATATCATAATTACTAGTTTATGTGTGCAAAATGTTAATGTTTGCATTTTGGTAGTTACATACATGCTATTTACTAAAGAGAACTGCCATGCAAAACTAATAAAAAATTGTATCTCATTTGATTGAATCACAAGTCACAACAGGACACTGGAGAAGAGAAAAAAGAAAAAAGAAAAAAGAAAAAAATGGGACTCCACATGATAGACCACTAAATGTCACATTGTGATAATATATTATCAGTGAAGATATGTAACTTATATCCTAATACATGTATAGTGGATAAATTGGTCTCTTTGGAAGGTGCTTTACCTAAAGTGGGTCATCAAATCAAGTATTTAAATATAGTTTTGACTATTAAAGGTGTAAACTATGACGGAAATTCTCCTTAGAATGGAGTATGCACGCTCTAGCTATAATCTTACTATCCACAATACCACTAAATATTATAATTCAAAATCAATAGTGTCTTAATCTTGATTCATCATTGCAATTCGGATCACTTGTAAAAGCTTTTAGTGTGAGCATTGCCCACCCTTTTATCCATGGATTATACAAGCCGCTGAAAGAAAATGGAGAATTTTGTTGGTTATTTTCTTTGCTGGTAAGGCAAAGTTTTGATCCGTAATATCCCCATCAAATTTTGTGAATTGTCATGCTTTTCTTAATGTAATATGCTTTTTATGTAATCGGTGATCCGAATATTTAAAATTGTATAGCCCTTCCTGCATACCCTATGAGAGTGTTTTCTCTTATATGTGTGTCTCTCTCTGTGTGTGTGCGTATATAACGGCTTTTTCTATCCTTCCACTAGGCATATTTGTGGAATCTGATTCAACACATTTTACACTCCACGTGCATGTACAGCTGGTAAAAGAAAACCAGTTGATGCCAGTTAGTTGTGAGAGGAAGTATCATCTTAACGTTTTTCGAGGTGGGGTTATAAGGTATACAACGTTTTGTACAAGGATTGTCATGTCTTGTTTGGATAAAAATAATGTAGATTGAGGACAACAATATTATAGCACATCTAATATCGTAACCAGACACTGGATCAACGTAGCGCTTTAGTAGAGAGCGTAACTGGATACTTATGTCAGCAGAGGTGAAATATTAAACGCTAGGGAGGTCGAATGTAGACTTTTATTGTCCATGATGTCGTTTCACCTTAGTTGTTACTAATATTGTCGTTTTATAGTCAATATCGTGCATTATATTGAACTTCCTTTCTAATTTTTAGTACATTTTGTAACGTCTTAAGGATTAATAGTTTTTAATAAATTAAATAAAAAGATTAGAAAATATAAATAAAACTTCTAAAACTTTAAAAAAAAATTGCCCACAATTTAAACGAAATTTTTCAAATTAAAAAAAAAACATAAAAAACAACAAAGTCATAGTTTAATATAGCACATTTAATTTAATATTATCAATCTGTCATTATCATTATTCCAACCCTTAAGACAAGTTAATACAGTTATAGATAGAAACATATGATGCTTACATTATAATGAGAAAGATTCTTAACAAATGAAGCAGTTCTAACTAGATATAGCTACATACTTTCCTTAACTATTTTTTCTTGTTATCACCTCACCCTTTATAAATCCTAAAAAGATGAAAATATAAGGGAATGAGTGACAACATACTTAGTAGGGAAACCATTACTCACCTTTTGGTTTTATTACTTACCATATTGAACTTGCATGATTAGTTTATTCATCAATACATCATTAATAAATCTTAACAAGCTCATTATGTCCATAACCACTGGATGCTTAATAATTTCCTGTGTTGTATATTATATACACATATATTATAACAACATTATGTAGCATCCATATATTCATTATCATTTGTATATTATTTCATATTCAATTTCCTCGTAGGGTGTGCTAGATAATACATTATATCAATTGTCGAGTAGCAAGTGAAAGGACTTGTTGTCCCACCTCGTTACCAAGTCATATTCCTGTACAGTGCATTTTGGGACTTTTGACCCAAGAGAGCGCTATTGCTTTTCCCTATTTTTCTTTTTAGGGTTTTGAACCTAAGAACGTAAGCGTTGCTCTATTTACATTGTACATTTTATTCATTTTATATTGGGCTTTTATACTCTTAATCCATGTCTCCACATATCCCATTATTGTATTTCAATTCTTCACTAGTGCACAAGAGTCCATTTAACTTAATCATGCTTCCTGTGTCACATTGTGTTTCAGGTTATGTCAAAATCAATTCCAACCACGATGTACATTACAAGACGGGTCTGCACAATTATCCATATGATGTCTATACAATAATAACGATAAAATAATATATAAAATTTATCTCAAAAAATTAAATCATCAATTAAATTAAATAAAACCTCACAAAATTTGAGTAATAGAATCTCTACCTCGAAATGGGTCTCAAAGGAAATGTGGACGGCTAAGAATGACTCACAAAGATTCCTAAAGCAACAACTACTAGTTTCGATCTCCATTCCATCGATCTACTTTGCCTCGTTTTATGTGCACTTGGTATTATATGATTTTTAATGAAATTGAATTAGCCCAAACGTAGGTCACGGTTGTGTCTGGAGTGTTGGAACGAGTTAGGAGTTGGTCTTAAATCATCAATCGTAAGTCAGGTCAGCTTTGACTAGATTTGACCAGTTTGACCTTTGTTGACCATTTGATCAGCATTGACCGATGTTGAATAGGTTTCGATGGCGGCTGGGCTCAGGCCTACCCCCTCCCTCAAATCAACCCTCCTGAGTTCATTAGCGGTGTCAATTTTGGGAAATTCGGCTTAGAACCACCCAAATTTGGCTTGTCTTTCTCGAAATTCTAACGACTAAATTTCTTACTTTCTAACTACAATTTTGTGAACTTAAAGTGTTCAAAATTCTACTTGTCACCCTCTGAGCATAATGAAACCTTCAATTTGGTCCAGAGTGGTCGAATTTGATGGATTAGAGTTTTGCTACAACAACCGATATTGACAGCTTTAATTTCTAGACAAGGACGGTGGTTTGCTGAAATCAATATGGGGGTTTTGCTCAATGTCCAATTCTGAGTCTAATGGTGCAAACGGCATAAAAAATGGGGTTTATTTGCTTGATCGTCGGAGCTTCGCCAACGATAGTATGATGGTGGCCAGAGTTTATAGTTCCGACAACTGTTTTTTGGTTATTTTTTATGGGCAAGACTGGTCTAGTTTTGTTTCTCTCGTCATATAGTTTTGTTCCAACTAGAATAGACATGCAGAGGGTTTTTATACGAAAAGATATGATCACAAGATAATAGTCAAAATTTATAATCTACGACTAGTGAAAGAAGGATAGGCACTTTATTCCTAGTAAAGTTGTAATGGAGATCTGCAACAAAATAAAGAGGTAACTTATCTTAACCATGATAGACACATTAATATACTAGAGCTAAGTGGAGGTTAACTTATTTATTAATAATTTTGGTATCCAAAATAAATAATACATATATGCTCTAGAGCAAAATACAATAAATATATAATAGTCAGCTTAAGATTACAATTTGATGAAAGTACAATTATAGAGACGGTGTCAGGCAATAACTATTTTGGAAACCCATTGCACAACCACAAGCCTCATCTAAGAGCAACACGAACCCAACTAATGATTGGCACTACCATCTTGCCATCATGCACAAGACCATCTTGGAGAGGTTTAAATAAAATATAAAAAAAAACATAGAAAAGAATAATAAAGTTAGCAAAGAGCTCAGTAAGATATAAATTTTTGCAAAAATATAAAAATAGAAGATAACTTTTTTAAATGACATAAATGCAAATAAGTTTTGAGAATTCTTATGTTTTGAAATTGTCACGCTCCAAAACTATCATAAGTGATTAAAGCGATTAAATAAATTAAGTACTTTTTATATAAGATTTAATAAAGACAATATTGAAAAGATCAATTTTGAATATAAAGAATATTTACATTGTTTCAAGTCCTTAAATAATGAAAGCGTTGGTGGGATATCTATTTTTGTCCTACTAGTAGATAGTGCTATTTTAATCAATAAACAAAATTTTTTAAAAATATCTAATATCAAAACATGATTAAAAAATATCAATTTTATAGAGATGTTTAGTACAAAATTTCAATTTTGAAAAAAAACTTATAGTTTCCATAATTTTTTGATACTTATATCGAAATCAAAGTTATGATATTTCCATTATACTAGTATTTAATTCTTGGATCAGATAAGAGTGCTTGTAATAATTCAATTATTACTTGTGGAAAAAGTGGAAAAGATGGTTTTGAAAAGAGCTCTAATTTTTCACACCTAAAAAGGCTAAACAAAAATGCGCGTGTGCTGGAAAGACACAGTTGAAGCCTTGAACCATTTTCTAACCAACAATGTCTCCTAGGTCGAGAAAAAAACGTGCCAATCGGAAATATGAAGAGAGAAATATGGTAAGAGAGAGTACAATTTGTTGAAAAATGAGTACGTAGCAGAATTTTAAAATTTTAAATTAGGGTATTTTTGAAAACACAAGTTTGACATGTTAAATACCTAAATTAATGACAGATCTTACTAACCTCTGTATGCTAAAATGGGCTTGAATCTATGTAAAAAAAGAACTTTTCAAAAGAGCCTCAACCAACTGGTCTTCTTTGCTATTTTCTCTCCATGATCAGGGTGCGGATGGTCGAACGCCGTATAGCTTTTCCTCCTGTGACTCTCCTTCTAACTACAAGAGAAAACCAAGAGCTAAGATCTTTGATATTGAACAATAGCTCTTTGGGAGTTTCAGAGTTTCTCACACTAGAGTACTCATTATTTGCTTCTCAAGTGATCTGAACAACAAAGAAAACTCATCCTCTATTTATAGTGGTTGGATCTGGGGTTAATCATTATTAGATTAGGCTTCAAAATTTGAGTTTGGATCAATTTTAGAGCAAAAACGTGTGACATACGTATCTAACTACTGCGGTCAACTGCACCTAGTGTATCGTAGCTGACTACGTGGTAGCGATACTAGAGTTTGAATTGAATTTTAACTCCCCAAGCTAATCTGATAGATCCAATCTCAACCAATTGGATAAATCCTATCTTATTTGACCTGAATATCTTTTATAGAGCCTCAATTTTAATTCAAATAACCTAATAAAAAAGTTATCTGATTAAAATAGTCATATATAGATAAACCCATACAAATAAAATATTATCCAAATAATTCAACATGTTTATCTTAGATTAATTTACAAAATTAATTCAACTGATAAACTTATATGAATTATTAAATCCAATCAACTCAAATTTTAGTCAATATAATAATTTAACATAAGTCACCAATATGTAGGAAAAACAAGTTATATAGTTATAGGATTAATTATGAGCTAGCAAATGGGACCCGATAAACATATATAATTCAAGCTCCTATAATTATAGAATACAATATCTCATATACATATTTTATAATTATCAATTCTAACGCTACTCTACTAAAAGCTTAGAGCTGCACTCTTGAACTAGATAAAATTACAAAGCGTCAATAAGCTAACCCTCCATGACATATCATAATATGTCACATTCCCATAGCGTATTTATAATTGGTTTAAGGATAAATTCTGTTTTACCTTCCTGATTATTTTTATCTTATGTTTCATTATCACACCATTAGAATACTTATTATCTATAAATAGTATACTATTTGGCTACACCTATGTATCTAAATGGTTGAGCACTCCAGTCTTTTAATTATAGGATAATGCATATGAGAAAATATCATTAACTCCACAAAAGGAGCTATGGATTCCATATCTATGATGAATAACAAGTTTACGTTAATCAAGAGTCATGCCTCCATCGTACCAGTATACATACCATCATTAAACAAGATTTCACCCTTTTGTAAATCAAAAGATGTAAGTCAAGATAACGGGCCCATTAGTGATTTCAGGATTAAGGCATAACACATATGATTGACTAAAGTGAATTGATTTGAACAAACAGAATTATTAACCAATCAATTCAACTTTTTGTCTTGATCCAACACATAGTCACCTATGGCAATACACCAAGCTTCTTTGGGTTCTTTTTTTTCTTCTTCTTATTCTTGCCATTTGCCGGAATAAAAGATTTACCGTTCTTAGCCCTCTACTTCTTTCCATTCTCTGGGTTAGGATTGAAACCAAATGCAACCGCTAAGTTAGCTTCACCACCAGCTAGAGTTTCCCAGATCAGATTTTTGAACTCCTATAACTGCTTCTGTTAGACATGTATTGCCTAACGAGTAAAAATGTAATAAGTTTTTGAAGATATTTTTATTAATAAAGAATTTATTTATTATTTATATACCAAATCTTGTCCACTATACGTTCATATTTGTTGAATGTATGTTAAGCAAACAAAAGTCTGAGACTGTCGGTCCAAACCTTAAGAATTAGGCATATGATGGACAGATTATGCGGAAGACACGATTCTTAAGGTGATGGTCTAAATCATAAGATCCGCAATGGAGGGAATAAAGTTGGGCGCTTTATTCATGCAAAGATTGTTATGTTGTCTATATCCTTTTTGGGAGATGGTTTGTCTTGACCATCAGAGGTGGACTCCGTGAATAGAAACATTGGCACGTTGTCATAGGTGACGATGTGTTGGATCGGGACATAAAGTGAATTGATTTGGATTAATAATTCTATCTCAGTAAATTGATTCACTTTAAACAATCATTTGTGTTATATCTTAATCCTGAGATGAATAGTGGGCCTGTTGTCTTGACTTGTGTCTTTTGATGTACCAAAGGGTGACACCCACATCTTAATAGTGGTATGCATGCCGGTACGTTGGAGGCATGACTCTTGATAGCGTAGACCTGTTATTCATAGATATGGAATTCATAGCTCCTCTTTAGGAGTAATAATATCCTCTTATATGCATTATCTTGTAATTAGAAAATTAGAGCACTCAACCATTTGGATACATAGGTGTAACCGAATGGTATATTGTCATTGAATGGTAAGTTTTTTGATGGTGAGATAATGGAACATAAGATAAAAATAATCGGGAAGGTAAGACAGAACTTATCCTTAAGCTGATTATGGATTATCATATAAGGATACGATACACTATGATATATCATGGAGAGTTAGCTATAAGAGCTTCGTAATTTTATATAGTTCGAGAGTGCAGCTCCAAGCTTATAGTAGAGTAGCGTTGGAGTTGATAATTATGAAATGTATATCTGGGATATTGGGTTTTGTAATTATCGGGAGCTTGAACTATATAGGTCCATTTGGTCCCCTTTACTAGCTCACAACATCCTGTAACGACACGGCATACTTTTCCAATAATTTGTAACTTATGTCGGATTTATTAGATTGGTTAAAATTTGGAAGAATCAAATAATTCATGTCTATTTATCAGTTGAATTAATTTTGTGATAAAAATTAATTCAAGATAAACTTGTTGAATTATAAAGATCGAATAATTCTTGTCTGTTTATCAATTGATTTAATTTTAGATAAATTAGATCAAGATAGACTTGTAGAATTATTGGGAATTGATCTATTTTCTTAGAGACTATCTAGGTAAAGTTTTTTTGATCAGATAACTTCTCTATTGGGTTATTTGAATTAAAACTGAGACTTTATCCTATAGAATCTCGGGTAGAAAATAAAAGATTCGCGAGATTTTTATTCGGCAGTTCGTTCTGTCGATAGACGTGTTCGGCATGTCGATTAGGTGGTTCGGCCTGCCGATCAGCGAAGGATAAGATCATGTGTTTCCACACGGATCTTATCAGATATTGATCCGAACTTGATTCTGTTTCTAGTTTTTGAGACCTAATCTGATAAGGACTGACCCCATGATCAATCTCTATATAAAGGGAGTAAGTCTTAAGAGTTACTCAGATTAATTTGAGAGATTAAGAGTGATACTCTGCTAGTGAGAATCTGAAAACTCCCTGAGAGTTTTTGTTCACAAATCACGAACACTTGCTTTGGGTTTTCTTGATTGGTTGGAAGGAGAATCACCTAGTGGAAGAGCTGTACGTGTGAGCCCACACTCACTCTAGTCGTGGAAAGAGAATAGCAAAGAAGACCAATTGGTTGAGGCTCTTCTAGAACGTTACTTCTCTTCATGTTTTGCAAGGGTTCTTCGGCACACAAAGGTTAGTAAGATCTGGTTAATTTATGCATATAGCATGTCAAACTTGTGTTTTGAACATTACTCTGATGTAAAATTTTAAAATTCTGCTGCGTACTATTTTTTCTAACAGCTTCATCAACTCAGTCAAGGTTACATCCTGTCTATTGCTCAAATTATATGAAGCTCTAAATGGGATGAACTCTTTAGATAGAGTCTCAAAGACTATAGTCGTCTATAACTTAGCATTGATGTTAGCTCCATGGATTTGAGCCTCAATGAGGTAATCTATGGCGAACATTATATGCTCATTCATAGGAGTCCTCGATCTTTGTTTATAGTTTAAGAGTTTCCAAAGAGCCCCTTGCCGTTACGTTAGGGCTTGGCCTCTAAACATGTCTTCAAGATTATGTAAGATCTGCTTCACAGTCTCATAATCTTCATGTTGAGCCTACAGCATGTTATTCATGCTAGCCATAACATGATAGCAGGCCTGATCATTAGCATCTTTCTAGCGACCATATACTTAGATTTGCTCATTAGTGGAGTCCTAGGTAGGTTTGGGAGGACACGGTGTTATTAGCATAAATTTTAGTTTCTCAAAGAAAAAGACGATATTCAGGTTTCTTTTTCAATCATTGTAATTCTCACCAGTTAACATATTCTTATTAAGTATCGATGATAAAGCCTTTTCAGACATTTTAATCTACAATAAAGATTCATATACCAAATATAAGCAAACATTCCATAACAGTTTAGTAAAATAACACAAACAAGTAAAACATACAATGTGTTTTTATGTCAAAACATTAAAAATATTACAACCTTACAATGATAATTCCCAACTCAAAATCCAACAAGCCGCCTAGGGGAGACTTGCCAAATTCAATTAAGAACACAGATTCTCTCCGATTAATATATGCCATCCAAGACTTGTCTAATCTAGCATATATTAATAATCATTTTCTTTGGCCATTAATTTCATTAATAGAGCTCCTTGGGGAGGTTAATAACAAAATTAATCTTGAGTGTATAACCATAATTTCAATTATTTTATCAATGACTTGTAATTGCCACTTAGGGGTGTACAATGATAATCATGCTAAAATAAATTTACCCTTCGGAGAACCAACCTTTTATAAGATAAAATCTCTTCCTAGGCGTCGAAATTACCATGTGCTACCTATGAGCCAACGATGGAGGCCATAGGTCCTCTCTTCGAAAACCTTTTCCCACTCAATATTTTAGAAGTCAAGGTTTTATGTTAACGTGCATAAAAAGTTTTTAATGAGTAGCACTTTCTATTCTACATGACATGTTAACTTATGACAACATTTAATTATATAGAAACCCTAGAGTGCTAACTCTCTAAAAAATTAAATTCAAGGATAGGAGAGAAAAAGATTACATAATCTATATATATATAGCATAATCACAAACTTATAAAATTTCTATAGAAACTAGTCTCTGATACCAATTATTGAAAAATGAGTACGCAGCGGGATTTAAAAATTTTAAATCAGAGTATTTTTCAAAACACAAGTTTGACATGCTAAATACATAAATTAATGACAGATCTTACTAACCTCTTTTGTATACCGAAGTGGGCTCAAATTTGTGCGGAGAATAACCTTCCAAAAGAGCCTCAACCAACTAGTCTTCTTTGCTATTCTCTATCTATGATCGGAGTGTGGGTAGTCACACCTTGTACAGCTTTTCCTCCAATGACTCTCCTTCCAACCACAAGTAAAAACCAAGAGCTAATGTCCTTGATATTGAGCAATAGCTCTTTGGGAGTTTCGGAGTTTCTTACACTAGAGTGTTGACTCTTTACTTCTCAAGTGATCTGAATAACAAAGAAAACTCACCCCCTATTTATAGTGGTCGGACCTAGGGTTAATCATCATCAGATTACACCTTAAAATTTAAGTTTGGATCAGTTTTAGAGCAAAAATGCGTAACAAGTGTATCTGTCTAACTACCGTAGTCGACTGCACCTAGTGTATCATAGTCGACCATGTGGTCGTGATATTGGAGTCCGAATCGAATTCTAACTCCCCAAGCTAATTTGATATATCCTATCTCAACCAATTATATAAATCCTATCTTATATGACCCAGGTATCCTTTATAGAGCCTCAATTTTAATTCAAATAACCCAATAAAAAAGTTATCTGATTGAAATAGTCATATATAGATAAACCTATACAAATAAAATATTGTCCAAATAATTCCACATGTTTATCTTGAATTAATTCACAAAATTAATTCAACCAATAAACTTACATAAATTATTAAATCCAATCAAGTCGAATTTGAGCCAAAATAGTAATTTAACATAAATCACCAATATGTAAGATAAACATGCTGTATCGCTACAAGATTAATTATGAGCTAGGAAAGGGAACCCGATGAATATATATAGTTCAAGCTCCTATAATTATAAAATCAATATCCCAGATACATATTTTTATAATTATCAACTCTAATGCTACTCTGCTAAAAGCTTAGAGCTGTACTCTCGAACTATATAAAATTATAAAGCTTCAATAAGCTAACTGTCCATGACATATCATAATATGTCACATCCCAATAGGATATTCATAATATACTTAAGGATAAATTCCATTTTACAGTTTCAACTACTTTTATCTTATGTTCCATTATCACACCATTGGAATGCTTATTATCCATAAATAGTATACCATTCAGTGATACCTATGTATCCAAATCATTGAGCACTCTAGTCTTCTAATTACAGGATAATACATATAAGAGAATATCATTGACTCTACAAAATGAGTTATGGATTCCACATCTATAAATAACGAGTTCATATCAATCAAAAGTCATGCCTCCAACATACCGGTATGCGCATCATCATTAAATTAAGATGTCACCCTTTGATACATCAAAAGATATAACTCAAGATAACGGACTCATTAGTCATTTCAGGATTAAGAGACGACACATATGATTGTTTAAAGTGAATTGATTTGAACAAATAGAACTATTAAACAAATCAAGTCAACTTTTTGTCTCTATCGAACACACTATCACTTATGATAATGCACCAATGTTTCTACTCGTAGAGTCCCACTTCGATGACCAAGACAAGCCATCTCCCATTAGGGATGTAGATAACATAAGAATCTTAGCATGAATAAAGCGCCCAACTTCATTTCCTCGATTGCGGATCTTATGATTTACACCATCATCTTTAAAATTCATGCCTCCTGCATAATCTGTCCATCATATGCATGATTTTTAAATGTTTAAACTGACAATATCATACTTTTGTTTGCTTATCATGCATTCAATAGAAATGAACATAAAGAGGGCAATATTTGATATATGATACATAAATAAACTCTTTAATAAAATGTCTCTAAAAACTTATTATAATATTTTACTCCTTAGGACACCTATGTCTAACACAATTGCTTTCTAAATTTTATTAGTTAGTGGGCTTAACCAGTTTCTAATACCAAAAAAAATAAAATTACAAGAATGCCCCCTAAATGCACCACCTTATTAAAAATATCCTCCAATAAACACCAATCCATAATTCAAAACTAAAGTCTACAAAAGGGAAAAAAAATAATATTAATCTCTCTGTACACTCTCTGCTATGATCTTGTCATGAAGAAGTTGTGCTCCCGTCACTATCCGTGTCGAAAAAGAACGCCTCTCTTAACTCCAAGTTGCAAACCGCCGCCGAGCCCACTTAGCTAATCAGCACCTCCATACTGATGCATCCCTCGTCATTACCGCCACTCACCTCACTCAGCATCGACACCACCACGTCTTGGCTCACCAATCCTCCACTAGTGCTGCCACAAATCCAACTTAGTAGCGCCTCGAGCTTTTGCCTTAAGACGATCTCAACATTGTGGCTCCGCCGACGCCGCCATAGATCCAGCGCATCTGCACCGCCAGAGATCCAACTTGGTAGAACCAAATCATGGACATCGGCACCAACATCATCAGTCTCGCTCAGCTTGGCTCGGTCTAGCAGGTCCGGCTCAAAGTGGAGGACCGACACGAGTGTGTCGAGGACGAGGCGAGCGTGGTCCATGGTGATCTGGAAGGCCTCGACGATGGTGGTAGAGCCGACTCCTTGGCTCGGGTGGTAATTGCTCAACGGGTTAGAAAGTGAGCAAGAGGAGATCGGAGGGGTTAGAAAGAGAGAGAGACAGATCAAAGGGGGTTAGACAGAGAGGAGAGAGAGGAATAAAACAAATATCATATTAGGGTTTCTATTCGATGTCTAAAAAAACTGACAAAAATGTCAGGTTAAAAATCAATAAACAATAAAATGGTAGTTTTAAAAAGTCAAAAAAAATAGAAGATAGTTTGAATATGTGGTATATTTTAAGAGCATTTTGTATAGTTCTCTCTAAAAAAAAAAAAAAACATCAAATGCCCCCCCAACGCCCTTATTAAATAATGACAATTGGACTTCATTCAAAAATATAAAATGTCAAATCACACAGATGAAGGGTTGATACATGCACTGTGGAATTGGTGCAAATACAATTTGATGGAACCAGAGACTCGCCAAAAAAAAAAAAACAGTCCAATCACTCTAAGCGTGAGAACTTGTGGGAAAGTTCTCTTCTTTGTTTTTTTTTGTTTTTTTTTTTTTGTAGAAAAGCTTCCGGAGAGTTTTTGACCTTGTGCATTAAAAATAATAGTTGAAAACTGTAAATCTTTCAGCAGAAGACACAACTTTAATGATCTATGCTTTAGCAGCAAATTATTGTTTATTTGTTTGTAGTTCGTCTCTATCACTCCTTCAAATTAGTTTTTTTTTAAATATTTTTGCTGCAGAAAAATAATTTTCATCCTTATAGGATCAAGACTTACTATTTATAAAACTATAAACTCTAATCTAATATATAGTATACTTTTTAGCAAACTTTAGTATAATATATATACTTTTTAGGTTAGATTTGATTATTTTGTTAACAGTGGATTATAGTGAATGAGTTCAACAAAAAGGTGTTTGGCTAAAGTCGTGTGAACCACAAACTCAGTTAATAAACAATATAAAGCTCTCACATGTTATAGTAAAAAAAAAAAAAAATTACTACAGTGTAAAGCTCTCACATACTATAGTAAAAACGATTCCTAACAATGATTTCCATCACTGGCCAAACACCTCATAAGGTTTTTTTTGGGCCATATATGAAAATATTAAGCCAAGGAGTGGCTCAAAATGTAGGCCCACCAGATGGGGTCCACATACATTTCACATCCCAGCCCAGCCCAGCCCGGGTCAGGGTGTTTAGAACACTCTTTCCCACAACTTTGAAGCACATTTTAGACAGCAGAGAATCAGATCAAGTATGAGAAATGAAAGAAAAGATGTCAGCTAGGCTGTGCCTAAATTATTAGATATAGAAACAGTAACATATCAAAATTGGAACTCATAATCTGCACAACACACTTGTACATATAACCTCCTCCCTACCTCCCCCTCCCCAAAAAAAAAAAAAAATTATACAAAACACGGATAGAAAAATAAAATAAGGGGAAAAAGAATAAAACTCAGAGCCAATGTATGTGTTGGGGGAAAAAAAAAAAAAAGTTTCCTACCTCATATATCTACATGATCCATTTAACTCCAAAGGAGATGGGTAATTTAATTACTTCTATAAAAAGATGTATGTGAAACAGTACTTTAACCTCGTCGACGACTGCTCTATCTATAATTTGTTGCTTGTTCAGCTGCCTCATTTGATTGTCATTTGTTACTCTGAAAAAAGTGATCTCCATAACATTGCGCTTGACGTGAATCGGTTTTGTTTGTTAGGCACAGCCCTGAATTGCAAATCCAAACGTACCCATTCCTTATTCCTCTTCCAAGTACACAAAAGATGAAAGTTTCCCCTCCAAGTCTTCCAGCAGATCATGATACTCGACAAAGGTTGCATGCGACTGGAAAAGCAGATAATTACACGAAGTTAGCCAATGGCTATAGGCATCGTTGTTATTGTTATCCTTGGCAAAAGCGTTCAAGAGACTGCACCTGAAGGGTGATGCTATATGCTTTCCATAACCGCATATCGTGCCGGAAAAGATCAAATAGGACCTGTGCAATTTTCAGAAGTTATAGAATAACATGAATGAGCAAAAGCCTGGACATAACAGAGAATTATATATTCTCAGGTTCTATTCTACAGAGAATTTCCTCAGCAGGGCATGAAGACCGGCATACCTCGGATCGTCTTAAAAGAGTAGCAAGGACGACAATCCACTCTTTGAATTTGACAGAGCACATATGTGCCAAAAGGAATTCGGCGTCCAATCGACTCTGCAGTGTTCCCATTTGCAGCTGGAAATATAAAAGAGCATGTTTAGAGTAAAAGACGTTGAAAGCTTCTACTAATAAATATAGAAGGAACATTCTAAGGCTCTGGCTTTTTCCAAAGCATGACATGATGCACGTATTAGTAATCACAAAATTCGAGATGTGATCAAGTCATGTCTGAAAATAATAATAATAATAATAATATCTCTCCATTATAACTGAAAACTGATTCTTGTTGGTAATTCCTTTAGTAGGTAAGTGAAGGAAAAGTTATAGCTACTTCATCACAGGCCATAAGATGAACCATATGTAAAAGTAAAAAAATAAATAAATAAATAAACATTCCCCCTGAATTTTAGGCCTTGTAACAATGTGCCCTCCTCCCCCAAACTTTAGAAAAGTAAACAAATTTCCCCGTCTACTTTGGGAAAAAGGGAAGGTTGCTTAACCGCTTAATTGTCGCAATGTAGCATATATAAAATATAAAGCATTTTAAAATAGAGGATTTTCAGATAAAAAGGATGCCTTTTGCCCAATTAATTCAAGCCCTGAAGCAAAATTCTCCAACCGAGCAGAACCGTATCTCTCCCGTTGAAGATATTCCTGAAATAAATTGTAAGTAACTCAAACATCATTTGGCAGTAAAACATACTCCTGAATAAAAAGTGAAAGCTTTTCTTACCACTAAATCAAACTGAGTGCCCTTCACAAAAGCTACAAGCTTTGAAAGTTCCTTTCCTGACATCAAATAGCCAGCATGGTTTTCTAAGATGTTCTTAACAGAAGCAACATGAGCACTCTGTTCCTTGAATGAGGTGCTGTGCCAAAGAAAAAATAATATATTCCTGATTTGTATTTATTCATTGACAAAACTTCAGAATCCAAGACACACAACATTTCATGGCAACGTATATCAACCTTTTATCCAAAGACTGCTTCCCATAACTGGAACGGAAAAGGAAATAACCCAAGAATCTTGGAGATAGTCTGTCCGAATCAGTTGACGATGGTTCTAACTCCCTTCCTGATCTCAGCAAGAACCTCACCTAAGAGCCAGAGAAAGAAACTAATACTCCCTGTTGGATTATTCTTTCAACTAAAAGAAACACATATTAACAGTTAAAAGAAGCACCAGTTCTCCCGCAAGCTCATATAAAGATTCATCAAGTGTTGCCTGCATGATTTTGACAATCTTCAGAGACATTATTTATCGGATCAAAGATAGAAAAAGTAAACAACTTCCCCCCATATGGAACCTACTAGAATGTGTACCTGTAATAAGCGTAAAGCACAGTACTGGCTGACTGCAGGACCTTCAAGTTTAGCAATCACCTACACATTGAATATAAAGGAATCCATTTCCAATTACAGATGCAAGCAAGTTTCATTTCAACTTTATACATCCAAAAAAGTATAGTTTTTTGAAACTATACTTCTCAAAACACTGCAATATGGATTCGCCATTCCGTACTCTGGCTAGTCAACATAAATTGATTCTACCTATAAATTTACTTCTAAAGGGAAAAAAATCAAAATCTTGTGCGGAAGTTTCAAACTGCCTATCCCATGTGAGCAAATATATCAAGAATGTAGTGATAAAACCAATAAAATAGAATAAACTGTATTTCCTAGTTGGTATGCTATGGAAAAATTTGAAAGACATTCCTAAATGAAATCAGTTTTCTGACAAAAACCTGAAAATGTCAAGGAAAACATAGAAATTCTTACCAGTATGTAGCAAGCTCCAGTGCGATACCATCTTCGTTGGAAGCATTCCTCGAATAACCTGAAATTTCAAAGTAAATAAATTAAAAGCTTTCCTATTATGAAAATACAGCAATAAAGATTGAAACAAAGTTTACAGCGTGTTTGGAGTATATTATGTATTCAGTTCTAAAATATTAGTTAATCAACTGAAGAATAAAATCCTCGAAAAAATTTCTAAAAAACCAATCCTAAAATTTGTACAAGCAGCGTGAAAACAAAGGTCAACTGAACTCCTGTAGTTTGTTGATTCTTTTCCTCTTTTGATTCTAGAACATGCACGTCAATCAATCTCCATATCTGTTTTAATGAACAGAATGTAGGCAAGGAACATGATGGATCTAAATGCAAGCAAAGCCCTTTTTTTTAAGCATGCAATTCATGACTTGATCCTCCTTGTTGTATAATAATATTTTATGCATAAAATGTTTCATTTCTTGTAAAATAAAAATTATGTACACATAATGGCAGGCAACCTAAGAACAATTTCCTATCGGGATGCCGGACTCATCCTTTTGGATGACACATTTCGTTTTGATTATTGCCTTTTTGCACAAGTTCTTAATATATATTTCTAGCACTCTATTAATAAGGAGAAAATCATTAAAATCCCCAGCAAAAAGATCATAGTAGACAAGCAAGAATATACTCTGTTGATCGTCCAGCAGCCGAGAACAAATCTGCCCAGTGTCTGCCGTCAGTTTTTCTGGCAACACTCACAACCACATCAAGATACTCTTGAAAATTTCTGATCAATTCGCATGTCTTCTCTAGAAGAGAATAAGTCTTGGATTTAGGAACGGGTAACTGATTCTTGTTAACACTTTGCCTGCAAATAAATTAAGCACAAGCTTTACGAGTCAAACATCATACAGATAATCTGGAGAATGGTACATAAATCAACAGAGAACACATTGAAAACATGAACATTACTGGCAGAAGAAGCCAAAGAAAAGGAAAAGAGCAGACAGGGAAACACTACACACAATATTAAGAACGCACGCTTAAATGCATACATGCAGTAAGAAATAAATTTTTCTTTTTTCAGAGCAAAAAAAGAAAAAGTAAACTTTTTTTATTGCTAAACGGTTAATGAAGGATTGGAGGAAGGTACATCCAGGATCCCATTCTACAAAAGTACCCAGTTAAATGGGGTACATATGACTCTCATTCTAATAATCTGCCAATATTGTTAGTTGATTAGAGAAAGATTTAGTAGTTAATCTCACATTGAAGACCGGGTCTTTGGGTTTAAGCAAAACTTGATTCATAAAGAAAAATAGTGAACTCTTTGATCTTAGAAATATATATATACACACACATACATATATTCGTCCACCGTACCCAAAAAAAAAAATAGTGAACTTGGGTAGCCCAGTACAAAAAAGTAACAAGTAATTTGTTGTTCAACAAGCTACTGTAGATATTTGTCCACCGTAATTTGACAAATTTTCAAAGACCTGACCCTGAAAGAGGTACTTTTACTTCTTGTGTTCAGAGTACCTGGATATTTCTGCATCAAACACTGTAAAGAGAAGCCACTCCAAACAATGAGAAAAATGAGGCTTCTCTGCCGATAATTGAGCCAACCTCAAAGCCTCTCCCCTTTTGTCCCTCTATCATTCAGGAAAAAAAGGAATAACAAAAAATAAAATGAAATGAAATAAGAGTCAGTCAAGTAGAATATCTCCTACCAAGAACATGTGAGAAACATATATTCGCCAGCTGCAAGCAAAAACCACCGGTGTAACCAGGTTTTACTACAAGTCAGCAGTTCAAGCATACATATAAGAGTAGTAAAAAACACCAATCAGTGCACTGAAATTTTTGAGGAAATTATATGTATAATTGAAAGGTGCACTATTGAAAAATTTTGGTAACCAGAAGCAGTTTATAGAGACCTTCCCAGCAACCCCATTATGCATGCTTTTAAACAAAATCTTAAAGCAATAAGATATAAACCAAGCTCACACTTTTGGGCTTGATCTAAGCTCACCGACTGGCCAACATCTGGTTAATGATCTTAAAAGACTCACCAAATAACGAGTCTTCAGTTTCATGTCAAAGAGAGAATAATACCTGAAGAAGGTGCCTTAAAAGGCAATGCAATATGGTTTGAGCTTGAGGAGTTGGCTCAAAACATGGAAACTCTGTACAAGCCGAAAATGACATTCTCTGGGAAACACCAACAACGACACCAGCATTTGGAAGAAGGCCTAGAGGGTATACCTCACGATCAAATTCCAGCTCAGGATCCAACTAAAAAAATAATAAAAAAATACTTGCTGAGTTACTTGACCAATTACAGTACACGGCAGACCAAAATATACTACATTCTGCAAAATTACTTTAACTGAACCTCAGTTTGCTAGAAGCTGATAACTTCTCAATATAACTTCTCAACAAGGAACCTTTTTCTTTCTTTCTTTTTCTTATATAATAAACAACCTTTCATTGATTTAAATCAATCCACCAAAAAAATTAAAAACGAGAAAAATTTAAAAAGACACAAACTCCTCAAATGAAATTACAATCTACCCTACTCCTTAAAACAAGCAACCCTTAGTTCCTCCACCCCCCCTCTCTCGAGATCTCCCTTAACCGAGGAAGAGGATTTAACGTCTAATCCTGAAAAGAAAGACTGAAGATATAGCAATTACTGGCAGATGATCTCATCTTGAAAGGAATACAAAAGTTGCACAGGAAAGAGAAGCAACAACAAGAATTTATAAAGTAATTAAATTTCCAACTATCTCCAAAATCTGGAACAGACCGCCAAAAATGAACACAAAAAGCCTCTTCTAAATGGAAGAATTTGACAAAAGGGCAAAAAAAAATTCCTAATTGAGGAAATGACCTCTTTTTTTTTGCATAAAAAAACACGCTTTTCTAAACAGGTAAACTGTCCTAGTTTTTTTCAAAAAAAAGATGAAATTGACTGTAACGAGAGGAACGTCAACAGAGTGAAAAGAAAAAAAAACTGGAACAGTTTTCAAGCCCAAAAAGCATGTTTTTTTGCGTCAAAAAACTGCCAAAAAAAAAAAGGTCATTTGCCCAAAATCATTTTTTCTTAAAGTTACTTTTCAAAATCCCCCCTTCTAGATACATGCGTACCTGCAAGAAATCCTCCTGCTTAAAAGGGTCAGCACCCAAAGAAGGATACCAAACCTGTAAAAGTAAACTTCCAACCACAATAACATCAGAGGAGTAAAGTAAAACAAGTTGAGCCAGAAAAAAAAAATTAAAGTAATAATAATAATAATAAATAAATAAATAAATAAAAGCATACATGATACGACAAAATATCATAGGCTTAATATCAAACCTGAACGGCTCATTACCTGCATTCCTCGATGCCCATAGTCTAACCAAGATACTTCCTCAATTAGATTTGTTTTCTCCTCTGATTGACCACATGTTACCCAAAACAATTCAACAGAGTCAGTAAGTTCCCTTTCACGCCCATCATCCAAATCAAGAAGTGAAAGCTCCCCATTAAGCCTCAATATCAAGCACCTAGCAGCACAAGCATCCATTATAAGCATGCATAAATAGGCGTTTATGCATAGATAATTCAATCAATCATTTTGATGAGAATACCTTGCAGGCTCTCTTGCTAAGAAATCAGAATTGGAACCCGTATAATTGTTTGAAATGGTCTCTCTTGGAAGCTGATCAGGCATGAAACGCATCGACGCAGGGTGGCTTTTCACAGTCATAATCGAAAGTTCTCGTACTGTAGAAAGCTGTTTGTCATTTTATCACTTAAAAATGTATGAACAACAAAATCTTTATAAAACCAATTCTCGCTCAGAGTGCAAGTTATTTAAACAGAAATTACCCAAAACAAAAAGTTAATCATACAAATAAAAATTTGCATAAATTTCAGTGAAATTGTAAAAAGAGTTGCCGGAAATCTTTATTTACCTGTAAATCTGGAGTACTAAAAGGAGTCAATTCACCGACTAACTTTACTTGAAATATCTGTACATCGAATGGGCGATAGGTGACAAGTATATACTCTTGATAGACATCCATCACCATTGGCTTGGCAAGCAACGGTTTTCGACAAAGCAGTGAGCTCTGATCAAGGTGATATCTTGGGTAAAAGAGCAATTCATATCTGTAATGGAAAATCATGTCAACAGTTATAAATATTTTTTCTCTGCAGAATCAAAAAACTAAAAACTAGATAATTACACATTGAAGGGAATAAAACAAATCCAGGTTAGTGCCATGCTAGCCAAGATAATTATTAAATCAGATAAGACATTTATGACAGGAAAATACTCTTGAAAAACTTAAAGCAGATAGGTATATAAAGTTATCTCACGTGTTTGACGAATCAACATAGTTGCAGACGACAACAATCTTCCCCATCCATAACAAACCTTGACACTGAATCTTTTGTTCCTGAGTAACGTCACCAAATACTCGCCATTTCTTTAACCGAATATCGTATATGATTAACCCATGAATACCAGCAACAGCTAAGTACATTCCATCCTGGCTAGCTGCCACATGTTGAACTGGCCAATTTTGGGAGATATATGAAACCTAGACCAAAGCAGAATTTCGTCAGTGACAACCATTTTAAAAACAAGAAATAATGATGACGTAACAAGTTTGTGTTTTAGCGGCATAACTGGAAGGTTAATATGTAGCATTTTAAGTTCATCAGTATCTTCAGACTGTACAACAAGCAATCGATCATCGCCATAAAGCACTTGGCGGACATATGTTGTGCCAGAGACTCCTCTATTGAGGCAACATTTACCAAAAGAGAATGCAACAATCCTCTCTGAAGACTGTTCCTCAATGGCATAAAGCCTATATCCATATTCATCCCACTGCAACGTTGAGGTGCCACTCATTAAAGGTTCGTATTTACACTCCCGGCTAGGCTTAACCACCGGAGAAGATACAGAACTTAAACCTATTTGACGGACTGTCGACATCAAACGGCAACCAGAAACCGACCAGACTGTAAGTCCTCTCAACTTCCACCCAACTGCAAAAGCAGAATTATCAGGGGTCCAGGCAATGCAACTGACAGGACCAGTATCATCCATTGAATATCTGCAAAATAAACCCCGGTCAATAAGAATTTAGCGTGCACCCTCATCCATGAAACTTAAGCCTCACTAAATACTTCATCTCCTACTCTATGAAAACCCCAACTTACCCCCAGTCATACAAGGACACAGTACGGATAAGCGATGCAGATTCTGCCAAGTCATACAACTCAACAATCCCTCTCTTTGTACCAACAGCAAGGATTTGTTGCTCTGAAGCCATCGAAGCACATACAGCATCACCAGAACCCAACCTTCCTTCAGCTTTTATATATCCGGCTTGCTTTAAGCCTTTCTTAGCAACAGAACATGATAACAGTTGTCCATCAGAGAATAAAGCAAATAGTAACCTCATTGGCAAGCAAAGCTCCAGCTGGATAATGGTGGAGTTTTTGGAGACATTATCCTTGGGGATTAAAGTTTCTGAATGCACTCTAGAAGTACCATTTTCTAGAAAATGCAGCGATCGATTAGCCTCATTGCCATCATGTGTAGGGGAACCTAGTTTAAAAGCCCCATAGAACTGTTCATGAAACACAATTAGCTCAGCACTTCAGTCAAGTATCATGAATAGCATGCTGCTCTAACAAATTCGCATCATACATCTAAACAAATAGTTAAACATTGAAAAGTGATACAACATTTCGCTACCTCCCCCTTCCAAGAGATACTAAACAATGACCCGTCAGAAAGTCCAAGAAGCATATGTTTGTTGTCACACACAATATTGCTCCTGGAGAATTAAGAGAAAATGTATCAAGAACGTAACAGCAAAGAAATCTACAAATAAATTTGTCCAATATGGATGATAAATATGTGTCTTGTGTCCTATTTATAATCATCATAAAACCTGAATCAGATGCAAAGGTTAAAGCAACTAAGACAAAATAATATAAGCAAAGATCTAGAATTTGTGAAACAAAGGTTCCCAGCCATGACACAGCATTGATATTTAGCCATTGTTTGGTTTGCAGTTTGAACAACAGTTCAAACCTTATAGTTAGTGTTTTTGCCCACCAAAATTTGAATTTCATTTTCAACTTTTGGTTCCAATTTATAAACCAAATGCGCCATTAGTAATTAGCATAACCGACATTGGTGATATACAAAGACAAACAAAATGAGTAATTCTTTTACGATCCTCCTTCGGCATGAAGAGAATGGTAAATCCACAAGTTGTCCTTTGGTTCATGTATCAGTTTTGTACAAAAATTTGCCCACTTTTTCCATTTGTATTACACATTCAGACAAAGCAACCAAAAAAAATAAAATAAAAACCAACATGAAAGCCCCTTTTGGAGACAAAAGACAAGTTCAGGACATTTCCGCGAAGTTCATATGTTAATCATTTCCATTTTAGTGATACTGTATTCCCGCATACATTTTATGGATGAGACATACTCCAAAGTTCATTTGATAATCAACTAAATCCTAATAACTCCAAAAGGAATTGTTACAGTAACAAACTAAGAACTCCTAATAACTCCGAAAGCTGTTGTTACAGTAATAAACTGAGAACTGAAAAGCTTACACCGACAAGTCCTTTTGTGCAAAAGGCACCTGCTCACTTAGAAGAAGAGAAATGGTAGCAAGAAACAGTCCTGAGGGTTGCTTCCCTCCAATTTGCACTTTTTTATCCATAAACTGGACCTTGAAAAGGTAAAGAACAAAAGAAGATGTCTGCCAAAAAAATTAATAAAGAAAAAAGTTAACATGAGTAAATATACGATAAACAAATCAGAGCGTTTTATATTATCTATACAAATACAGACAGATCTGAGATTGCACAACAAAATTTCCTTTTGAAGAGCCGCATCAACACGTCAGGCTAACGACCACACGCAAAATCGACGAAACACTTACAAGAACGGCGATCAATTTGGCATCAGGACTCCACACAGCTTGCAGATTCTCTCCTTCCTTCACCAATGAATCTGAATCCCTCTTGTACTTCCCCAATCTCACTTTATGCTGAAAATCCAAGCAACCCCAAAACTCATTAACAAAAACAGTGTTAAAACCAAAAGCCTACTCAAATTAAACCCACCATTTCCACAAAACCGACACTCAAAAAGAGTATTTTTTTCCCACACATTTCCAAAACTAATATCCAGAAGAACACAATTAGACACACATCCCACATCCACACCAATCAATCTCCAAAAGAAAACACCAAATAACACATGCTCATATAATTAAACATTAAAAAAAAAAAAAAAAAAACTTAAAAACAAAAGGCCACACAGCAATCCCAGAACAGTGAGCAAACTACTTGAACTAACTAAATCCACCATGCTCACACAACCGACATTTTAAATTGAATCACTTTTCACATACATTTCAAAACCAATATCCACATAAACACAATTATACAATAACCACACTACCCATTAGCAATGTGTACATGTAACAACAACCAATTTCAGAAATCCCAACCCAAAAAAGAAAAAAAAAAACCCACACCTCCACAAAAACACAAACTAACACATACCCATATACGTGGTAAAGCAGACATAAACATAAGAAATATATGTGAAGTGTACCTGGGAAGAACTCCATAGCTCGAGGTGAGAGGGAGATACAAGGAGTAAAAGTCGATTGATGACCTTGAGATATATGATCCGCTGAGAAGAAGGACCCAAACCCTGTTCCAGGGGGATGACCTGAGGCCATCCATATGCCATATACATCTTCTTCTTCTTCTTGTTCTTGGTGACTTCCAAATATAATTCTCCGATTTGGGTCTTTTCAGAGTTAGTGATTAGTTGAGATCCGAGGAAGACAATAAAGGAAATGGATCAGAAGGGCGTTAGATTTTGTACAAAGAGAGATCTGAAAGCGTTTGCTCACCCATTTCAGGTGGATCTCGCATTTGCCACTGTTCTCGTCACAGTTCACAACTTTGGGTCGGGGCCTGTTTTTCAATCCTTTTCCTTCCCTTTTTTTTTTTTTTCTTTTTCACGTTGTCCTTTCTTGGTTTTTTTTTTTTCTCTTCTCGAGGTACGTAATGGTTATTTTATTAGGATATGTTTGTTTTATATATTTTTTTAATTTAATATATTTAAATTTAAATTTAAATATTAATAATTTTTTAGATATTTGATTGTTTTTTTTTAATTTAAATTATTTGAATATTAATAATCTATCGTTTGTTTCAAGTATTATTTAGACTCAATAGACTCAAATTTAGATTCGAATATCAAGAACTTCGTCTTTGTTTCCCAAAAAATCCGAAGCCTTTGAGTATCAAAATTTCAAGGTTTCAGAGTCTCATTCCCCCTAAACTTTTGATACTCGGGCATCTTTGCTACAGTAAAAAGTAAAATTCTCTCTCTTATACTTGAGAAAAAAATCACAACTTTTTCATTTGATATCCAATTGAGATGATTCTTTTTTCATTGTGTTCCTAATGAAGACAGGAATAAATTAAGATCTATAATGCATATTTTTAAGAATCATTAACATTAAGATTTTATTAGATTTGTTAATAAATCAAAAACTATTTTTACTACCTTTTCAAACACAAATTTTAATTTTATTCCACACTCAGATTAAAACTTAAATACATATCCAAACATGAATTCAGATAACAATTCAAATCACTAACTCAAATTCTAACTCAAATCACACTAACTCAAATCAAATCACTAATTCGAATCCATTTACCAAACGGACCTTAAGTTTTCAGAGTTCTTATTCCCCTTAAACTTTTGATACTCGGATATCTTTGCTACAGTAAAAACTAAAATTCTCTCTCCCATATTTGAGGAAAAAATCATAACTTCTTCATTTGATATCCAATTGAGATGATTCTTTTTTCACTATGTTTCTAATAAAGAGAGGAATAAATCAAGATTCATATTGTATATTTTTTAAGATCATTAACATTAAGATTTTATTAGATTTATTAATAAATCAAAAACTATCTTCAATACATTTCCAAACACAAATTCCAATTTTATTCCATACTCAAATTAAAATGTAAATGTATGTCCAAACATCAATTCGAATAACAATTCAAATCACTAACTCAAATCCTAATTCAAATCACACTAACTCAAATTAAATCATCAATTCGAATCCATTTACCAGACGGACCCTTCGATACTCAATTTTAATCTTTTTGAAAGGAATTTTAAAGTATGTTTGGTTGGAGCATTTTTTAAAGTTAATAGACTCAAATTTGAATTCAAATATCAAAAATCCTTTGGACATGTATTTGTTTCCCCTGGAATTCGAATCCTTTAAGTATCAAGAATCTAGGTTTTCAGAGTTCTGACCCCTAAACTTTTGATACTCAAATATCTTTACTACAGTAAAAGCTAAAATTCTCTCCCTCTATTTGAGGAAAAAGAATCGTAACTTTTTTATTTGATATCCAAATAAGACGATTCTTTTTTCATTGTGTATCTAGTGAAAAGAGGAATAAAATAATGTCAACATTGTATGTTTTTAAGATCATTAACATTAAAATTTTATAGATTTGTTAATAAATCAAAAAAAAAATTCACTACCTCTCCAAATACAAATTCCAATTTTATTCCATAACCATGTAAAAACTTAACTGTACATCCAAACATCAATTCGAATAACAAGTTAAATTACTAACTCAAATCCTAATTCAAATCACATAACTTAAATCAATTCACTAATTCAAATTCATTTACCAAATGAGCCCTTAATACATATTTGAGATAATATTCATATTATCTAGGTTTAAAAACATATTTTTTATTATTTTTAATCTTAAATTTCTCATCTTTTGTTTGCACCTGTAATTCTAACCGTTCACAGTAAAAAAACTCTTTGGTAAGTTTTCAGCAACTATGGTGTTTTAAGTTAATATTTATTCTAACCAACAGTTCCAACTACTCTCCCAATACATTTGGTTGAAACCACGAATAAAAATTTTGGCGAAATTTCATAAATTTTCGTGGAAATTTCAAAAATTTCGTGGTACCGAAATATTTTTCTACTGAATTATCAATTTCAACAAAATATCATAGAAATATTAGTAAATTTCAGTAAAAATATTAATAGCGAAAAATCTATAATGTATTTTGTACATTTCGGTATATATTGATGAAATTTTGACAAAATTTTGGTAAAAATTTTGGTAATGATAGAAATTATAAAACTTAATGGATTTTTTTCTTTTTGAATGATCTATCGTTACTTTATGCTTTCAATGAATAAATATTTGTCTTACACATATTAATTTTGCAGGAAGATTTAGCCTTTCCCACCATAGAAATTATGATCGTTATGGAATTTTCAATTATCTTTATCCGAACATACCACCACCATATTAGACAAACAATTGGGTGAATTCACAGTTTCTCATACATGGAAATATAATGCGAAGAAGTCAACAGATCTTCATGTGGCATATTCATAATTCTATTCAACACTACTCAAATAATATGGCACTACTCAAATAATATGTCATAGTACCAATCTTGTTTGAATCAAGATGGAATCTCAAGCATGTTTAAGCCTCACAGAACTTCTTTTTAGTATTGATGGATTTATTGATTTAATATGTATGGAGTTTATTTTATAAATCTTGTTTATTTTTGCTCCTTTTAAATATTTATTGCATCTTAAAGTATTATAAATTTTAAAATTTTTAATCAAAGTATTTTTTAAAACACAAGTTTAACATGCTATATGCATAAATTAACCAGATCTTACTAACCTCATTTGCCAAAAAGCTATTGCAATCTGTGAAGAGAAAAGCATGCCAGAAGAGCCTCAACCAACTGATCTCTTTGCAATTCTCTATCCACGATTAGAGTGCGTGTGGGCGCACAATGTTCAGCTCTTCCCCAGTGACTCTCCTTTCCAACCAATTGAGAAAACCCATAACTAAGGTTCATGATTTGTGAATAATAGCTCTCATGGAGTTTTAGAGACTCATAATATAGAGTGCTCACTCTTGATTCCTCAACTGATTTAAATAACATATAAGTCTCACTCACTATAAGGCTTCAAAAATTCGAATCTGGATCAATATCTGATAAAAAAAACATGAAAACACATAATCAGATTATCGTTCAATCGATATGCCAAACTAGCAGGTCGGCCTGTCGAACTTACGATAAATGATCCCTACAAGCTTTTGTTTCCCACCTGAGATTCTTTGGATAAAGTATGAGCTTTAATTCAAATAACCCAATAGCGAAGTTATTTTATTAAAGCAACCATATCAAGATAATCTCTAGGAAAATAAATATTTTGGATAATTTAACAAGTTTATCTTGAATTAATTTGCAAAATTAATTCAACCAATAAACAAATATGAATTATCTGATCTTATCGAATTTTAGCCAATCTAATAATTTAATATAAATCACCAAATTATTAAAAAAGCATGCCGTATCGTTACAAGATTTATTATGAGCTAGTAAAAGGGAACTAATAGACCTATATAGTTCAAGCTCCCGATAATTATGAATCCCAATATTCTAGATATGCATTTCATAATTATCAACTCTAACGCTACTCCATTAAAAGCTTAGAGCTGCACTCTCGAACTATATGGAATTACAAAGCCTAAATAGCTAACTCTCCATGACATATCATAATGTATCGTATCCTCATAGGATTATCGATAATCAGCTTAAGGATAAATTCTGTCTTACCTTCCCGATTATTTTTCTCTTACGTTCCATTATCTCACCATCGGAAAACTTACCATCCAAAGACAATATGCCATTCTATTACACCCATGTATCCAATGGTTCAGCGCTCTAGTTTTTCAATTACAGGATAACGCATATAAGAGGATATCAACTACTCGTAGGAGTTATGGATTCCATATCTATGAATAACAAATCTAAGCTATCAAGAGTCATGTCTTTAATGTACCAGCATATGTACCAACATAAATTGTGGATATCACCTTTTGATATATCAAAAGACATAAGTCAAGACAACGGGCCCACTATTTATCTCAAGATTAAGATACAACACATATGATTGTCAAAAATGAATTAATTTGCCGGGACAAAATAATTAATCTAAATCAATTACACTTTAGGTTCCGATCCAAGATATCGTCACCTATCACAATGTAGCAATGTTTCTATTTGCGGAGTCCACCTCCTATGGCCAAGACAAACCATCTCCTATTAGGGATATAGACAACATAACAATCTTCTCATGAATAAAGCGCCTAACTATATTCCCTCAATTACAAATCTTATAATTTAGACCGTCACCTTTAGAATCATGTCTTTCGCATAATCTTCCATTATGTGCTTGATTCTAAAGGCTCAGATTGATAGTATCAGACTTTTGTTTGCTTATCATATATCTAACAAATATGAAAATAAAGAGGACAACAATTTAGTACATGAATAATAAATAAATTCTTTATTGATAAAAATGTCTCCAAAAACATATTATATTTTTACTCCTTATGGCATACATGTCTAACATGAAGGTGGGGATGGAGATCATTTTGGGGGAGGCTGGGATGGGATAAGTGAGCATTATCTACTTTGTCTTGCCTAATTGCCTTGTTGACTTCCTAATTCATGATATCTTAAGACTAGTTGGGATACCTTTTTTACCTTTTAATTATTTACACTAAATTGATTTATGAAGAACAAAAAATTTACAAATAAAAAACAAATGATATATAAATCTATACATCCAAGGGAAGTGTTTGTGGAAAATATAAACTTAATGAAATTGAAGAAAGCTACAATAAGAGTATAACCATAACAAGTTATATGGTCGACAATTCTTATACTTTATCATCTCTAACAATAATGTGCGCAACTTTGAGCACATGCTATAGAATTTTGGTGGGGCAAGGTTGCAATGAGTGGCTAGGCTCTGATTGAGGTGTGACATTGGGAGCCTTAGAGCAAGGTGTGGATCTGAGTGGGGTTAGTGTAAGGCTTAGGCTGGGGGTAAGGTGGACAAGGTGGGATTTATGTCTAGGAGTGAAGCTTATCATCGGGCTCAAACCAACATGATTCTTTGAGCTCCAAAGGCATCTTAATGGAGACAGAAGGTTGAAAAGGTTGTTAGAGTTGAGGAAGGCATAGAGTTTCTTGA
The DNA here is from genome assembly GCA_025403435.1 of Artocarpus heterophyllus. Lineage (NCBI taxonomy): Eukaryota > Viridiplantae > Streptophyta > Magnoliopsida > Rosales > Moraceae > Artocarpus > Artocarpus heterophyllus. Next base: position 19,489,628 of record CM046330.1, read on the forward strand.
TGCAAAAAAAGATTTTAATATCGGAATAGGTGGTGGCATTGGGAGGATGACATGAAGGGGAAGGCAATTTGAGATTTTTCATATCTATAGTTTTTTAATTTTTATGTTCTTAAATGTTTTAATTTTTTCAAAATAGAATTAAAACTTTGTTTTCAATTTAATTAATTAAGTCAAAATAAAAATACAAGGTACAAAATGAAAAACTACTACGAGTATAAGGGAAAAATCCCATATTAAAAGCTTAAGAAAGCATGTGTTAAAGTAAGAAAATAACGCCCAAAGGTCTAATCTTCACTTAAAAAAAAAAACTCTCGATCTTGTCTCTGTCTTCCAACATTAGGAAACACAATCTCCCATTCATCCCACCAACGATCTCCTTTGCTCCTCAAGTTTTTGCTCTAATGGTGGCAAGATCTCCCATTTGGGCGAAGTCGATGATGTCCTCTGTAGCTCAATCTCCCTTTTTCCCAAACATCAGCGACCTCCTTCGTTCCTCTTCTTTTCCTTCGATGACACAGGTCAATCTCCCTCTACCACTACCAACTTCACTTCGAACAATGCAATCTCCTTTTGCCACCCTAGGTGGCTTTCTTGTTTGGTTGGGATAAATTTTTTTCTTCTTCTCTTTTAGAAAGCAGGTGCTCCTTTTAATATGGGTTAAAATTCTTACGAATAATATATGAGTTCTATTGCTACATCAAATAATATTATACTATTAGACTTTTTTTAAAGGACCACTACTACAATTACGAGTTTAGATAATGTCTATTTAACGATATTTTGTAGAAAACCGATCATTTAATGTGCTAAAAGGATTGCGGCATGAAAATTTTTGTGTTTTAAAAATATGAGCACACATTGTCATCTAACAATAATTTTTTACAAAAAGTAGTTGTCTAATGTGCTCTTTTTTGAGCTTTAAGATGTTTCACGGTGTATTAAGCACAATGATGAAACCAGAAAATATTTTTAGTGGGGACACTATAAAAAAACAAAAATAATTTTTTATTGAAAATAAAAATAATTATATGTTACAACTATTAAATGGGGGACACAACTATAATTTTTTTTATCAGGACACAAATAAAAATAGTGGAAGCACAACTAAACTTTCCACAAAATTTAGAGGTCAAAAACTGAGTTCTAAAATGTAAGTGGGGGCGCATGTCCCTAATTATACATATCTCTTTTCACTCCTAATTAGATGACAATTAATAGTATTCATCGTATATGTATGTCTTTAAAATACAATGATGTTGGATTTGACAACAGTTTTTAAACTGTCATTATATCTTTTGACGATAGTTTTTAATGTTGGTGTATTTGAGAGTATAAAGAGAATGAAAGCTATAAATTTTCGAAAATAAGAGAGTGTTTGAGGCTCTAAAGAATGTCACCAAAGCTAGTAAGATTTTAAAGAACTTCAAAATAAAAAATGGCAAGAAGTTCAAAAAGTTCTATACTAGCCTGAAAAGGTCCCCAGAAGTTTCTTCTTTTGTGGGAAAAAGGACCATCGCCAAAGTGATGCAAGTATAATAAGAAAAAGGAAGAGGTTAACTATAACAAGGCCAATGTTGTTGAAGAAAAAGCCAAAAAGATTTATGCCATGGTCTCAGAAATGAAAATTGGCATGATTACCTAAACCAGCATGGCTTCGATGAAGTCCTCCGATTGGTGTCTCGACTCTGGTGCGTCCATTCATGTTTGCAATGAAAAAAACTTATTTTTATCATATGCAGTAGAAAAAGAAGGACAAAGAGTTCTCATGGGGAACCAAGATGTAGTGATGGTTGCCGAGAATGGTGCGGTGGAGATTAACTTTATTTTTGGGACAAAAGTGACTTTAAACAATGTCTTCGATGTTCTAGTTCTAATTTTGTATATGTAAGTCTAATGTGTGAGATCAGGCTTAAGATTGTACTTGAGGGCAATACTTATATTGTATCTAGGAATGGGTCATTTGTGGGAAAGGGATATTCATATGATGACATGTACAAACTAAGCATTAATAATGATAAAGTTATAAACTCTGCTAATTCTTTTGATGTTTATCATACTTATTTAGCACACTTAAACTTTAGATCTTTGAAATACATGTCTAAACATACTTTGATTAATTACAAAGATGAAAAACATGATAAGTATGAGATTTGCATACAAGCAAAGATGATTAAGAAACCTTTTCCTAATGCCGAGCGAAATACTCAAATATTAGATTTAATTCATACCAATCTTTACAAGTATAATGGAATTTCAATAAGAAGAGGAAGGAGATACTTTATCATTTTCATTGATGATTGTTCAAAATGCACATATGTGTACTTGATTAGAACAAAAAAAAATAAAGCTTTTGATAAGTTTAAACTTTTCAAGCCTGAAGTTGAGAACCAAAAAGATAAAAGGTCAAAATGGTTAGAAGTGATAGAAGTGGTGAATATTTTTCAAATGATATTGATGCCTTCTACAAAGAGCATGGAATTATTCACAAAAAATTAGCCTCCTTTATTCCTCAATAAAATGGTTTGGCTGAAAGAAAGAATATGATTTTTACTAATATGATTAACTCTATGCTTCTTAATGCTAAATTGCTTAATAATTGATGGGCAAAGCTTTACTTACTGTATGTTGTGTTAATAATAGGATTACTTCTATGAAAACATATGTCTCTCCATATGAAATATGGAAAGGAAGGAAACCAAACTTGATGTCTTTAAGGGTATGGGGTTTTTAGCCTTCTATAGAGTGTGTGACCCTAAATAATCAAAGTTAGGTGCAAGAGGAATTAAATATGTTTTTATAAGGTATGCTGAAAATTCCAAGGCATATAGATTGTTGAATCTAGATTTTAACGTAATATAGAATCAAGAGATGAATTTATTGGAAATAAATTTAGTGTTGATTCTATCACTGATTTGGAATCTAATGTTGAACAACCATGTGACTATGCTCCCGACATCTCCACTAATAACAAAAGGAAAGAGTATATGATATCTTTCGAATCGAGGAGAAATCAACATGAAAGAAAAGAAAATTTTATTTCATCTCATACTTTGACCTTGTTAGTTGAAGGAGATAAAAATGATGTTCCTAACAAAATGCCATTGCTGCTAAATGTTGAGGAAGAGCCAAAGATATTTAGTAAAGCCATGTCATCTAGAGATGCCTCCTTTTGGAGAGAGGCTATAAATGTTAAAATGGATTCAATAATGTCTAATAGAACTTGGATTTTGGTTGATCTCTTTCCAAGATCGAAATATATAAGCAACAAATGGGTGTTTAGAAGAAAGTACAATACCAATGGGTCTATACAAACATTAGAGGCTAGATTGGCAGCCAAAGGCTTTAAACAAAAGTGCGATATAGGCTACTTCTATACATATGTTTTAGTAGCTAGGTTGACATCTATTAGAATGCTCTTTATAATTGCTTCAATATATAATTTGCATGTGCACCAAATGGATATAAAAACAACTTTTCTAAATGGTGATCTTAATAAGGAAATCTATATGGAACAACCCCAAGGGTGTGTTGCCTGGAAATAATTGCTTCAATATATAATTTGCATGTGCACCAAATGGATATAAAAACAACTTTTCTAAATGGTAATCTTAATAAGGAAATCTATATGGAACAACCCTAAGGGTGTGTTGCCTGGAAATGAGAATAAGGTTTGCAAGTTAGTCAAATTGCTTTATGGGTTAAAGCAAGCACCAAAACAATGACATGAGAAATTTAATATGGTTATATTGTCTTATGGTTTTAAGCATAGTAATGTTGATAAATATATATATTAGATTTACATATGATTTTGGTGTGATTATATTTTTGTATGTTAATGACTTGCTTATATTTGGAATAAACATGCAAGAGGTAAATGATATTAAGAAGTATCTAACTTCATAATTTAAGATGAAAGATCTTAGTGAGGTAGATATTATCTTAAGTGTGAAAATGAGGAAGTATAATGGGGGTTACTTGTTGTGTCAATCTCATTATATTGAGAAGATGCTTCTTAAATTCAATCATTGGAAATTTAAAAGAGCTATTATCCTATATGATTTTAGTATTAAATTAGTATAAAATGTGGCCAAGCAGTAGCACAGATAGAATATGTTAGTGCAATTAGTGGCTTAATGTATGCCATGCATTGTACAAGGCTAGACATTGCATTTGCAAAATGCAAAATATCAAAATTCATGAGTAACCAAGTATTGAACATTGTTATGTAATTGGTAAGATACTTGGTTATCTTAAAAGGACCATTAGTTTAGTTTTGTTCTACAATGATTATCCCGTGGTACTAGAAGGGTACTTGGATGCTAGTTGGATAACGAATGCAAGTGATAATAAATTCACTTCCAGTCTGATTTTCACAATTGCAAGAGGATTCATGTTATCTATTTATTGTTTGATAACTCACTCAACAATGGACAAGTGAGTTTACAGCACTTGTAGCTGTAGGCAAATAAGTGATAGCTGAGAAATTTATTGTTTGATATTAAGTTATGGCCACAATCGGTTCCATCTTTTTCTTTGTGCTATGATAGTAGATCTATATTGTTTGGAGCTTATCACAAAGTTTATAATAGAAAGTCTAGACATATTAGCTTGAGGCATGAATATGTGAAACAACTAATAATCGATGACGTTGTTAATGTTGTTTAAGTTAGAACTAATAAGAACCTAGCAGATACTTTGACAAAGGTCTTTTAGTAAACTTAGTCAAGGACACATCTATTTGAATGAGATTGAAACTTTTCTATGAAAGAGTCACCGGTAATAATAACCTAATTATATAATATTTTTATTGCTATTCTACAGTTAAATAGGTAAAAACAAGTCACCATTATGTGACCGGTTTAGCACCAAGAATTTATTTGTCCCTTCAAGATATTCAATACAAGTAGCTATGTGGTTCAAGTTAAGTATTTACTCTTAATGAAGTTCGTCTCAAAGTAGAGTGAACATAAGAAATAGTGTTATTTCTAACAAAACCGTGGTTTAGTCCTGTAAATGTTCATGAATCCAAGGTAAAACATAAGGTCAAAATTATGCTAAATGATTGGAACATAGTTTGAAATCTGGGATATCTCATGTGCGATATAATTTTGGTATCTCATGCTTAAGGTCGAAATAGTACTAATTGAATCCACTATTGTCTTGTGAATACTTTGAAATATATTTACTAATTGAAGGTCAAAATCGAAAGATACCTTCTTGTATGTATGAGATTATTGTTGTTAAATCTGGAGAATTATTACAATCTAGTAGGAGATTGTTAAAAAGATTGTAATATATCTCTCATATGTTGTAAGATCAATAGACACATTAAAAAATATTAAAAAATATATATTTTTTAAGTGTATTTAGAATCAACATGTAGCACTGTAGCGCTCAAAATTGGAGTCATGGCAGTAAGAAGCATAATCAACATTTGAGGGTCAATACACCCAACACCTCGATGCCCATTGGATTTTTGCACCTATTTTGGTGTAGTGCACATGGCATCGTGGCGCCCTATTTGAGCTAATATGTGAAGAAATTATGCATTTTTTGAGTTGTTCTAAGCTGGTGTATTTGTTGGTTGTATGCTTTCATACAAACCTGAACACCTATTAGCAACAGACATATTGATTGTAATAGTTGCATTGATACATAAATAGATACCCTTACAAATGAATAGATACTTTAACAAATAAAGAAGTATATTTATGTAAAAGGTTGTATGGAATAAGCCAATTGTATCTAGTCATGAAATAGTACCCCTATCTTTTATTAAATCTTTAGAATTTTACAGGTTTTATATCTTGTTATGGACCATAATATTATTGATAGATATTTTGTTCAAGTGTTTGTCATATATTAGGGTTAATTTACCATCTGTTATCTACGGGCAAAAACGATTTGTGCACCTTGTTAACCTGCTAAGCCTGTTTAATTTCCTTTCTTTTTTTTTCTTTTGTAAGCTTGCAAGATCCATAATCTTTCCCTTGGGATCACAAGACTTAGTTCTTCCTCGATCCTCAAGTGTTTTTGAAGTTCATCCAAGGTTATGTCATCTTTCTGATGAATGTGTTTCTTTCTATAATTGTTCCAACTTTAACGTAATGTAGTAATAATAGCCCCCACTTGAAACAATTCAAAAATTTCAACCTTCAACTTTCGAAGCTTAGTAATAATAACTTGCAATTCATGTATTTGATCTAGAATGGACTTCGAACCAACCATAGTAAATTCCAAAAATTTTAGAATTAAGAATTTGTCCGTACCCTCCTTTTTGGTTTTGTACTTGTATTCGAGAGCATTCTATATTTCTGTTAGGGATTCCATTGAATTGTAGAGATCATAGAGTCAATCAGAGAGACTGTTGAGAATGTGACCTCGGCACGTCACTTTATTGTCTGGTTGCTTTTTCCTAATTGCATTGACTTCATTGGAATCGTCCCTCTTTGATTCCAGAAGTGGCTTCAACTTTAAATCAAGCACATAATCAATTTTGAGGACCATGAGAAGAAAAAACAACTTTCCCTTCGAGAGAATAAAATTTGTGCCATCGAAACGATCAAGTTGAACATTTGGATTGAGAAAAGGCGCCATATTCTTGTCAATCTCTAATGTAGTAAATTAAAACCTTTAAGATTGTAGGTGTATTTGCGTGTGTAAAGAGAATGGAGGCTATAAAATTCTACAAATAAGAGAGTGATTGTAACACGTATAAATACTTTCCTTAAAGGTTTTATTTACCCTCACTTATTAATGTTTGCTAAAGACTTTAATAGCAGATTACCCTCAAGATGCAACAAACAACATAATATCTAGCAACAATATAGTGTTTCAAAACAAGATAAGAAACCTATAAAATTCTAGGGATTTATAAAAAGACAGGGATGCTATTTTATGAAAGGACACAACCGGTTTAATTTATACAATCCTTTACATAATGGTACCTCTTTATTTATAAAGTATCTCTTCATTTGTAAAGGTATCTATTCATGTATTCATGCAACTATTATAACAGATATGTTCGGTGCTAATAGGTGTTCAAATTTGTATGAAAGCAAACAATGAATGAATACATTGCTATGGAAGAACTTAAAAGACATAATTTCATCACATATTATCTCGAATGCTGGCGTTGTGGTTCTCTACATTACGCCAAAATGGGTGCAAAAACCCAATGGGCATCATGATAGCGGGCTTACTGCTTAAATACTGGTTGTACTTCTTAGAGACGCGACTCCAATTTTGAGCGACCTAACACTACATACTGATGCTAAATACACGTAAAAATCTTATAACATATGAGAGATATATTACAATCTCTTTAAGGTTTAATTGTTGTTGTATCTCTTATTTGCACTAAAAGGCTATAATAAATATGGCTCAACTAGTCTTTTTTTTTTTTAAAAAAAAAGGCACATCCATAGGGAAAAAAAAAAGCATGTTCCTTGTAATAGTCGACTCGTCCCCTAAGAATAATAATGAAATCACCCTTTCTTCTCTTTATTTCTTTTAATATTTATTTCCCATTTTATTTTTACCCGAAAAATGAAAAATAAATAGTAATGATAATAACATGGTATCAAGTTTGACGTTGTTGCCTTCAATATGTGAACGAGAACCCCATAGTGGACCCACCTTACATGGTGCATTTTGATGGAGAACTAAGGAGGATTGGTGCGCAAGAACTAGTGTATAAGTCCTCCTCCTTTGTCTTCTTTTTTTTTTCATATAGATTTCTCTATCTTTTCTCGTTTTATTTTGCCTTTTTTTTCTTCCTTTCCTTCTAAATTTTCCCTTGTTGTTTTAACAACAGTCTTATGTTTGGCTTATAAGGTTGAACTATGTGTCACAATTTAAATAAAGGAACTATCATTTTAGTACTATATGTTTTAACGAAACATCAAATTGATATCATATTGTTTGAAAAATAATGTAAAGATACTTTATTTTTTTTGTAAATAACATTTTAATACCTTGAGTCTATTTCTTGAGATGCAAAATATCCATTTCATCCTTTTACTAATTTCATTTAATTCTAATCGGTTCCATTTTTTAAGAAAAAATTCACTCTTTTTAAAACTTATATTCAAACAAATTAAAAGAAAAATTGGCATTTTGCATCTCAAAAAATAAGCTTAGTATATCAAAATGATATTTTTAGAAATAATAAAGTATCTTTATAATGTTTTCCAAACAACAAATACTAAGTAAATGTTTTGTCTAAATATAAGATACAAAAATGATAAATACTCAAGTTTTTTTCAAACTAAAACCTTACATAATTTAGGTTTAATTGTATGGATACCCCCTGAACTTGTCGTGTTTGGCAATTCAGTTCTAGAACTTAAAAATTTTAGCAATCATGCCCTTGAATTCGTGAATGTGTTGCATTAAAGGTTCTTTTTGCTCACATCTGTTAAATTTTAGACGATTTTCAGCACGTGATTTGTACATGACCGAGGCACTAGTGGTCTTTTTTGCTATCAAATGATGAATTAACAAAAAAAAAAAAAATTGAAAGGAGAGGTGGAAGGCAAGTCTCAGGAATTAAATATTGGCCTATAGGCTTGCATTCAATCAAAACACAAAATTAAAATACTAAAAACCCTAGCCCCTTCTCCTATTCTCTCTCCAGTCTCACTCTCTAGCACTGCAAATCCAAAGAACGATAAAGTCATTCACCACCTCTCCACAAATTGAAACCAACCCTATCGTCGTCATGCCCCCCTACCTCACTAGATCTCCCATCATTGTTACCACGCCCTCGACCCTCATTGATCTTGCGATCGCTGTCGCCGCACCCTCTACCGCCGCTGATCGTATGGCCATTATTACCACGCATTTCCAGAACCCCTCTTGGATCTCTCTCCATTTTTCTCTTATCCGATTAAAAAAGCGAACGCAAGAGTGAAAAAACAGTTTCTAAGGGGCGGGGATTGTGTAGAATGAAGGTTAGTTTTCTGTTTTTTTCTTTGAAGTGATTGTTAATATGGGTTTCTTTCATTTTAGGTTGGTGGTCACAAAGAAATATGTTTATCTGGTCAATGGACAGCTCTTTGGTTGGTCTTTGTGTTGGGTTTAATGACTTAAAAGCTGTGACATTGTACATATTAATAATAAATAAATAAAGTGACATTTATAATTATTTTGGTTGCTTATATGTGTTATGAATACATTTATAAACATCGAGAAAATTACATGATTATTTATATGGCTATAAATTTAGCATATAAGTGTCATATGCTTAGGGATAAAATTTATATATAATAATCTAAATAGTCCATAATAATTAATTCAAGTTTGGTCTTTAGTTAAATATTATAAGTACGGTCCAATCTTATTTAAAATGAAACAGTCATTATCCGGGCTATTAATGTAGAGAAATTGGATTGGAGGTACTTTATATAATGTGCTTGTATAGGACTGGACCAGATAAATTATGAATCTCTAATAATCATCCGTTATAAATAGAGTATTCAAATTTATCACTATGATCATCATATATTTGATAGTCTTAATCCTGAGTATTTATTAGACTCCTATTTATGACATTATGTTTTTTGACTTGCATGGTAAGATTTGTCTAAGCACAAATCGTAGCTTAGCATCTTGGAAACATAATGTGATAAATGGCTGGGAATAATATTATACAGATAAGGAATCCATTCCTTCCCTAAGGAAGTTAGAAAAACAGTTCTCTTGAGTGATAATTCGAGGTTTGAACAGTAAAGCGCTCGTTCATAATAAGATTATGAATTAACTGTTCATTAGAGAATTATTGGAACTCAAGAATAAAGATGTAATAAGAGAGCTGAACGGATATTGAACCTAGCTCTTATTATGAACTATTTATGAAGGACTGACTTATATGAAATGATTATATCAATGGACTACTCGCTACTTTTTTTTGAGTAATTTTACTATAATCTCAAGAGTTCAGTTTCAGGTTTTTAGTTGAATAACACTGAAACTAATAAATTTGGCACATTAATCAAAGAGTTTAATTAATTGTAAAATTTATTGAAGCTTGGGTTATAGGTCCATAGGTCCCCAATACCACCTCTGTAACACTATATTGGATTCATGTATAGAATGAATTATACATATTTAGTTTGGAATTATTAAATTTTGAATTAATTTTTTCACACTTGAATTATTAATGTGGCACAGAAAAATGTTCTCTGTGAGACATAATGTAATGTGATAAATGTTGTCACAATTAACTGAGCATTAGTTAATTAATTGATTGATTATTTTTAAAATCTATTCTTAAATAAATATGATTTATTTTTGAATTTAGATTTAGATATATATATATATATCTATATATATGGTTTTGAACCAAATCTTATATATATATATATAAGATTTTATAATATATTAATATATATATATATATATATTACCTTTGTTTTTTAAATCGTTTACGTAAACGATTGTTTACTTTTTTTAACTTATATATATATATATATACATATATATATATAATGAATCATGGCTGATTCGGTTAAAAAAAGAGAGTAAACATCTGTTTACTTTCACGGATGACTTATATATACATATGTATGTGTGTGTGTGTGTGAGACACGAATCACTTTGTGATTCAAGAAAGAAAAAAAAAAGAAAGAAAAAAAGAAGAAGGGGAAAGTAAAACGGTTACAATCATGTAAAATATGTACTTTCAGTATACATGTGATATAGTGGTTATTTTAAATTTGAAATTAATTGACTAATTACTAATGGCTCAGATATAAAAAGGGAGAGATAACAGTTATCTCAAGAAGTTTTTTATTCACGTATCTTTTACAGAATACTCAAAGAGAAAAACTAGGAGTTCTTCTCTAAAAAAAAAGGTCTGCTATCAAATGTGTTGAGTACATAGCAGATTTAGAAAAGTGTGAGGAAAATTCATTCTTACAGTTTGATGCCCACTAGTCTTTCCATTGGTGTAGATGCCTAGATTGGAAGATCGTGGTGTCAAAGAGGAAAGCCAGGATACCCTGAAAGTCTTCAAAAGGTTAGTAAAATTCTCAAAGCTTTCTATCAATAATTAAAATTATATATATATTTTTGATCAACAAAGTTTTCAGAAAATTTTTGTTTGTCAATGATCCGTTTCTTCCGTTGCGTTTAATATTTTAATTCCAACAAATGGCATCAGAGTGGGTTATAGCATGTATAATTTTAATTAACATGATCTTATTTTGATCATATCATTTTTTTATGCATTTAGGCACTTTGTATTTTTGTAATTTTTATTCATGTGATGAATGGTTGTTTAATGAATGGATTTTTGGTCGTTAATTATATGGTCCTTTTGGATTAATAATTTTATTTTCAGTTTGATTAGATCAATCTGTGTAAACCCATAAAGGGGTGTAATTTATTATTATTATTATTGTTTTTTCTTTCCTTTTCTCCTCTCCTTCACTTATTATACGTGGAGCGATGAAGAAAAAGAAGTTCATTGGATCTTTTGGCCTAGTTGAGAACTTTGGGCCTATCAAATTTCAAAAGTAATCCAACAGATTGTTGCACAATAAACCACCTGATGAAGACTGCAAAATTGGAGCAGAGAATTATGTATAAATTACAAGAAGACCCTTGTAATTTTTTTTTCTCTCTTATTTTTATGGGTTGTAATTTTAATTATCCAAAAGGACCCGGTCAAAAATCCATTGTTTATTTTCATTTTTATTTTCATGTGATGATTGTGATAACATGTCATCTAGGAAAGTGCCCACTTATAGTTATTGTAACATGACATGCATACACTTATATATTTTTTTTTATAAAGAAGTTTATAAAATGATTTAATATGTGTTAGCGTTAATTTAATAAGATTAAATTAATTGGGTTGGTTTTATAGAATCTTAATTTATTAATCAACCAAATAATGTGAATTTAGTTTTAATAGTTAAGACTTGGTAAAATTCACATTAATTCTAAGTTATCTAATTTTAAATTGCTTAATATTCGGTAACTTAGACAATTCATAATAAATTTAGATTTTTAAAAAATCTGGTAATTTATTTAAGTGTAAATAAAATGGGATTCTATTAACACATAATATAACCTAGTAATGAAAAATTGTTTTTATTTATTAGAGTTATGAAACATATGATGTTTTATAAGATAAAACACATTTTTAAAATAATGAGTGTGAGAAGGTAATATGACAATATAACCTGTTGTTTCCACTATTAGCACAACATCGTGAGATTTAGGTGGCACCTCACGACGCTTTGATTTCGTCCTCCCTACAGAGGGTGTCCATTTAAATCAATATCAAGGTTGGCTTCCTTGAGATAGGATTTTATAATGTATTTCAAAATTGACCTACCCTATGGCGACAATTTTGAGTGAAGTTGTTAAAATCCAAAATAGTAGGTTACACTCATAAAGACATAATTAAATTGTTAATTATATCTTGACCAAAATAAACGGTTGTTAATAAATATAGAAAATATGAGATATTTTGAATATATTTAGGGCCCGTTTGGTTCGAGTGTTTGAATAGAGTATTTGAATGAAGATTTAAATTTTTGTGAGAGAAATACTGTAGCAAAATAATTAGAACCGTGATTCGAGTATCAAAACAAACAGGCCCTTATTAATTGAGAATGTCTCAATTCAATTCATAAATAATTTGACCTACCCTACAGCGGCACTTTATTTATTAAAATTGAATAATTGTGAAATTAGTAAAATATTTTTTGTGTGTTTTTCATATGCATTATGCGTCACGTTTACTATTCCAAACATAAATTTATGATGTTTATACAACCATTTAATTTATGTTATTTTATTTATTTATTACAGCAACAATGTCTAATCCAATTATCGCTATTCTCTCAAATGAAAAATTAACCGGAGATAATTTTGTCAAGTGGAAGAGTAACATGAACATTGTACTAATTTGTAAAAGTTACAAGTTTGTCCTGACAGAGGAATGTCCTCCAGAGCCTGTTGCCAATGCTCCTCGTAATGTACAAGAAACATATGATCGTTGGATCGAGGCAAACAACAAGGCCCACTGTTTTCTTTTTGCTGGCATGTCTGACGTGCTTAGGATGAAGCGCGAAAGCATGGAGACCGCTTATGAGATAATGTAGTCTCTGCAAGACATGTTTGGGAAACCTCCTGAAAAGGCATACTACGAAGCCGTTAAGGCAGTAATGAATGCCAAAATGAAGGCAGGGATTTCGATGAGAGAACATGTTCTCAACATGGTTAACTATCTCCATGAGGCTGAGGTCAACGGGGCTGTGATAGATGAAGCCACACGTTAAGCAACTATTTCATGAACAAGCTGAAATATAATATGACTGAGTTGCTTAATGAGCTGCAAACCTTCGAGTCTATTTCGAAAGAAAAGACTAAAGAAGGTGAGGCAAATATTGCAGAAGCTTAACCCTCCTCTTCTACTCAAAAGAATAAGAAGAGGAAGAGGACTGAGGGAAGTGATAAGTCTAAAAATGGAGGGCAACCTAAGAAGAACAAAAGCAACAACAACGAAAAGAGCTCAAACCAAAAGAAGCCAAAAGGAAAATGTTTCCACAGCGGCGTAGTTGGGCACTGGAAGAGAAACTGCAAGAAGTATCTTCAGCAGCTCAAAGAAAAGAAGAACAACGGTAAATCAAATTTACTTGTTTTAGAAGCTTGTTTAGTTGAAGATGATACTTCACCTTGGATAATTGATTCAGGGGCAACTAACCATGTTTGTTCTTCTTTGCAGATGCTTAGTTCTTCAAGGGAGCTTGCCGACGGGGAACAAACGATGAGAGTGGGAACGGGAGAGGTTGTTTCGGTAAGAGCAGTGGGAGTTGTTAAACTTTATTTTAGAAATAAGTTTTTAATTTTGGACAATGTCTATTACATTCCTTATTTTCATAGAAATTTGATTTTTGTTTCCAGGTTGTTTGAACAAATGTTTAATATTTCTTTTAATAATAATTATGTTAATATTTGTAGAAATGGTTTGGATATTTGTTCTGCGCATCTGGAAAATGGGCTTTACGCCTAAGGCCCAATGAAAAATCACTGCTCAATACCGAAATATTCAAAGTTGAACAACCAAGACCCAAGAAGCAAAAGATTTCTTCTAATAATGAAACATATCTATGGCACCTTAGATTATGTCATATGAACCTTGACAAAATTAACAGACTAGTAGGATGGTCCTTTAAAAGAACTAAAAGTTAGTTCTATTCCAGTTTGTGAATCTTGTCTTGAAGGTAAAATGACTAAAAGGCCTTTCTCTGTAAAAGGCGAAAGGGCCAAGAAACCACTTGAGCTAATACATTCGGACATCTATAGTCCATTGAATGTACAAGCACGTGGTGGTTACGAATATTTTGTCATGTTTATTGACGATTATTCAAGATATGGATACATATACCTAATGCAAAGGAAATCTAAAACTTTTGAAAAGTTCAAAGAATTCTAAGTGAAAGCTAAAAACCAATTAGGAAAGACGGTGAAGAGTCTTCGATCTGGTCGAGGAGGGGAATACCTTGATACTGAATTCAAGGACTATATGATAGAACATGGTATTCTATCACAACTCACCGCACCTGGAACACCACAACAAAATGGTGTTGCAGAGAGAGGAAATCAAACGTTGCTAGATATGGTGAGATCCATGCTCAGCTATTCATCATTACCCACTTCGTTTTGGGGATATGTACTAAATACTGCAGTATATCTTCTAAACATAGTTTCATCTAAGTCTATTCCAAAAACACCTTTAGAGTTATGGAATGGTCGCAAACCTAGTATGCGATATATCTATATATAGGGGTGTCCAGCACATGTGCTGAAAGGAAAGATCGGGAAGCTAAAACCACATTCTGAAGTATGCTTGTTTGTGGGATACCCAAAGGGAACGATGGAAGGTTTGTTTTACAGTCCATAGGAAAAGAAGGTATTTGTATCAACAAATGCAACTTTTCTAGAGAATAATTATATGACAAACTATAAACCTCCACTACTACAAATTTTGGATTAGATGACCCTTATTTAATGATCGTTTCTTAAAAACAATCGTGGTACTGTGAGAAAAGCACCGCGAGTTATGCCCGCGAAAACGAAGACCGTCGTGGAAAGGGGTGGGAGCTACCACGGTGGTTTTTTAAAAAACCGTCATGGAAGAGGGGGGTTTCCATGCCGGTTTTTTGAAAAACCATCGTGGAAGAGGGGGGAGCTACCATGATGGTTTTTCAGAAAACTATCGTGGAATCGCCCCTCTTACACGATGGTTTTTCAAAAAACCGTCGTGGTAGCTCCCCCTTTCCACGATGATTTTTTAAAAAACTGTCGTGGTAGCTCCAGCATTCCACTACTATTTTTTAACAAAACCGTCGTAGTATCTTACTTTAAAACCCCTTTTCCACCTCGACATTTAGACACAATTCAGAAACTCGCTTCTCAACTATAGACACAGACCCGTCTGAATCAGCTGCCGCCGTCCTTCTCTGCCTCCACACTACTTAATCTCATCCCAAATTGTAAGTTTTTGTTATAAATTGATAAATTGTTGTTGATTGTGTTGTACAATTAATCCGAAATTGATAAATAGTTGTTGATTTTTTTGTTTATTCCGTGAAATTTGTATTGTGGATCATGGGTATGATTTCTTTGTTTTATAATGAGTATCTATAACTTATGACCGTTGTCGGTAGTGGTGTTTTCGTTTTATGATTAATTAATATATATAGGTGGGTATATATATATATAGATTGTGAAATTAATTTTAATTTAATATTTCTTATTCATTATTTCGATTTAGGTATTGCAAATTGGATAGGAAATGGATGTGGGATTTTTGATTGTCTAGAGAGTATGTGAATGGTGTGGAAGAGTTCTTGAATTTTGCCAAAAGTCATGCCAATGGTGATAAAATTCGGTGTCCTTGTATTCAATGTGGAAACCATAGATTGCATCCAATTCCAATTGTTAGAGGACATTTATTTCGAAATAGAATTATAAGTAGTTATCAAACGTGGCATTTTTATGGTGAGTCTAATTTCAATCCAACTTTACTAAGTAAAGAAAAGCAAGCTATTGTGGAGGATAATATGGATGATCAAGACAATATGGTTGACATGGTCAATGATTTAGAAGAACACTTTGTGCACCATCCGGATTTATTTGAAGATTATCATGTGTAGCCAATATTTATTACAAAGTTTTTACGACAGCTCTTGCAAAAATCGTGGTGTAAAAGTATCTTCTACGATGGTTTTTTTCAAAAACCGTCGTGGAAGACAGATCTTCACCGACGGTTTTTCAAAAAACAATCGTGGAAGGCTGGGTCTTCCACGATTGTTTTTTGACAAAACAGTCGTGAAAGGTGGATTCTTTAAATTTTTGAAATTCGTGCCACCCACCAATATCTATGGACGCCTAGGGTTCCTAATATTCCTCACTCTCTTCTCTCAAATCCTTCTTTCTGTCTCTCTAAAACCTCTATTTCTCTCTCTAAAATCGCCTCCACTGTGCCGCCATCACCTCTACCACGCTGCCAGCACCTCCACCAAGCCGCCCTCACCTCCACCGCCAGTAAGCTCCCCCTCCCTCTCTCTCTCCTCTTCCCCCTCGCCCCCACCCCTACCCGCCTCACCCAGCCCCCCCCACCCCCCGCGCCCCCTCACCAACTCCCCCACCCCCCGTGCCCCCTCGCCAACCCCCCAGCCCCTGCAACCCCTCACCCCCCTCTTCCCCCTCGCTCGCCCAGCCCCCCCACCCCTGGCACCCCCCTCGCCAACCCCCCCCACCCCCCGCGACCCCCCACCCTCTTCTTCCCCCTCGTGCCCCCAGCCCCCCCACCCCCTGCGCCCCACTCACCAACCCCCCCCCCCCCCCCCCCTCCACCCCCTTCTTCCCCCTCGCCCAGCCCCCCCACCCCCACCCCCCGCGCCCCCCTCGCCAACCACCCCCCTCTTCCCCCTTATGCGCCCAGCCCCCCACCCCCCTTGCCAACCCCCCGTGCCCTCCTCGCCAACCTCGCCAACACTTGCGACCCCCCACCCCCCCTGCGCCTCCTCTTCCCCCTCGCCCAGGGCCCCCCCCCCCCACCCCACACCCGTCCCTCACCCATCTGTGAAATTGTGTAATTAAAGTTGTAAAGATGTGCATAATGTGTACTATGTGAGGATATGTAAATATGTACAATTGGAGTTGGAATTATGTGAATCTGTGTAATTTGTGGAATTATATGTGTAATTGAAATTGTGAATTTGTCAATATGTGTAACATGTGAAATGAAATGATTTTGTGAAATTATGTTGTTGAAATTGTAAACTTGTGAATATGTGAAGATTTGAATACATCAAATTATGTCAATATATGTAAAGTTGTGCATATGTGTAATATGTGAGGTTATGTAAATATGTGTAAAATGTAAAATTATGTGAATATGTGCAATTTGTGAAATAAATATGTAATTGAAATTCTAAATTTGTGAATAAGTGTAATAGGTGAAATTAAATAAATATGTGAAATTGTGTGAAAATGTAAGAAATGGAATATGTGAAGATGTGAATATGTGTAGTTTGTGATTTAATATTAGTATGTATGTGCTAGTTTTGGAATATTTTGCACAGGTACAATGTCTCGCCCCATTGATAGTGACGAGTACGAGGACGAGTACGAAGACTACACTCCATCTTCATCACAATATAGCAAGGGAAACCAACGCAAGTGAATCACAACCCGAGATAGAACAAGAACAAGAGCAAATTGTTGCTAATGAGCAACTGCAAGCATTTAACTTTACTTCAGTATCTCAAGAATTTATGCAGTTGGCTCTATATGCACATTCTTTCATGCGCGATGGGTCGATGATTCAATGCCCAATACCGGTAAATGTCACTGGCAATGAATTCCCTATCTATGTGGGGTATGAAGACATTTACTACTTCATCAACTTTGATAAAATCGGGGCAAACTGTATCCTGGTATACCTCAGGTAATAACTTCATCCTTATTTCATATTTTTAAAATATAGGTAGAGTTGTAAGGTGCTTTAAAATAATTGAATATTTTTTTCTATTGTAGTTTTTTGGCGGAATATTGTGAACGTCAAGGCTTGGCATAAAATTTCGGCTTCATATCTCCGGCCATTGTTTCAAATACTGCAAGAGACCTATAGAGTGATCGTAGAGAGCGCGCCACATTACTCCTCCACCTATTAGCTCAAGCACCGAGGGGGAAATTATTCTTCCTGCCATACAATGTTGGAGAACATTAGATGTTGGGACTTATTTCGCCATGGGATGACCAAATATATTGGTTTGACCCCCTCGGACACCCACCACGTGAGGATTTTGTATCAATCACGAGATTGTAAGTATTAATATTCTCTTATAAATTTAAATTAAATGTTTTTAGTCCCATATATTTGTATCGTCTATTAATTCATTTAAAAATGGCACATTGTTAGGGCACTTAACGATTGGAAGCTTCAAGCGGAAAGCGGTGTCACAAACCGACCAAACGGAACACTATATTCCAAATGTAAGTGTCCAAGACAACAAGGAAATGTAGAATGTGATTTTTTTTATTCTACGTTTCATGCGAGATATAATTACAAGTGGTATACAAGCCTTAGGAAAAAAAGGATTTTTATATACATACGGATATACATGAAGATAGATTAGAGTGGATACAATTTATAAATAGGTATGTACTCTTTAGATAGATAGATGGAGATAGTAGACAAACAATTGCTGAAAATAGCTCAAATGTAAATGATCTTGTAAATACCTAGAAATTTCAATATACTCTAATTTTTGTATGCAATCAGGGCCTTGTTGTAATGGATAAGACACGGGACTAGCCATCCTGTGGGAAAACAAAAATTTTTGGGCAATTTTTTTTGGGGGGAATACCAATTTTCCACGACGATTTCACAAAAAACCGTCGTGGAATCCCACCCCATTTTACCTCTCCTTGGCCAAATTTTCGTATTACACGATGGTAAAAAACCGTTGTGAAAACTCCACATTGTACCACGATTGAAGCTTTCACGACAGTTTTTTGACTGTCATGAAATTTTTTCACGACGGTTATAAATCATTGTGGAATCCACAGTTTGTAGTAGTGCTCGTAGCAAAGTTGTACTTGAAGAGTTACTTTTTGATCAGATCAGACCGCAACTGACAACCGTTGTCGAAGCAAAAATGAGGAGACCACATCTCCATATCAGAATGTCATAGCACCTCGACAGAGTGGGAGGGTTGTGAGACCACCTGCTCGCTATAGGGAACTTGGAGAAGCAAATGTTGCTATCTCTGATAATGGTGAGGATGATCCATTGACATATTGTGATGCACTGGAAGATTCTGAGAAGGAAAAATGGCTGGAAGCTATGAACCTTGAAATGGAGTCAATGTACTCCAATTCAGTCTGGGAACTTGTAAACCTACCTGAAGGGATAAAACCCATAGGGTGCAAATGGATTTACAAGAAGAAAAGAGGAGTGGATGGAAAAGTTGAGACTTTCAAAGCTAGACTTGTGGCAAAGGGTTATACCCAAAAGGAGGGAGTTAACTATGAAGAAACTTTCTCGCCTATAGCTATGCTTAAATCCATTCGGATTCTTTTATCCATTGCTGCTTGTCTTGATTATGAGATATGAAAAATGGATGTCAAGACTGCCTTTTTGAATGGCTATCTTGAGGAAAGTATTTATTTGGTGCAACCAGAAGGGTTGTAGTCAAAGGACAAGAGCAAAAAGTTTTCAAGTTACAGAGGTCCATCTATGGACTCAAGCAAGCTTCAAGATCTTGGAGCTTGAGATTTGATGAAGCGATCAAATCTTATGGTTTCAATCAAAATATTGATGAACCTTGTGTTTACAACTACATCAAAGATAAGAAGGTGGTCTTCTTGGTTCTTTATGTAGATGATATCCTACCTATTAGGAATGATGTAGGCGTATTATCTGATGTAAAGAAATGGCTCGCCAACCATTTCCAAATGAAAGATTTAGGAGAGGCAAGTTATGCTCTTGGAATCCAACTCATAAGAGATCGCAAGAACAAACTGTTGGTGCTGTCTCAGGCACCGTATATCGATAAAGTGCTTATCAGATTTTTGATGCAAAACTCCAAGAAAGGTAATTTGCCTACACGTCATGGAGTTTATCTTTCAAAAGAGCAGTGTCCTAAGACACCTCAAGAGGAAGAAAACATAAGACAGGTACCCTATGCATCTGCAGTAGGAAGTCTAATGTATGCCATGTTGTGTACAAGACCTGACATTTGCTATGCGGTGGGTATAATCAGTCGGTGTCAATCCAACCCAGGATTAGATCATTGGGTAGCGATTAAACATATTCTCAAGTACCTTAGGAGAACGAGAAACTATATGCTAGTATATTCTGGTGAGAATTTGATTCTCATTGGATATACTGATTCTGATTTTCAATCAGACAAAGACACATGTAACTCTACGTCTGGATTAGCGTTTACTTTTGGTGGTGGAGCCATAGTTTGGAGAAGCATCAAACAATCTTGTATTGCTGATTCAACTATGGAAGCTGAATATGTGGCTACTTGTGAAGCAGCTAAAGAAGCTGTTTGCCTCCGTAAGTTCTTAAATGATTTAGAAGTAGTTCCAGGCATGGATAAACCACTCATATTCTATTGTGATAATAGTGGTGCAGTGACAAATTCAAGAGAACCTAGAAGCTATAAAAGAGGAAAGCATATAGAGAGAAAATATCATTTCATAAGAGAAATAGTACATCGAGACGATGTGGAAGTTGTGAAGATAGCGTCGAAAAACAACCTTGCCGACCCTTTCACTATGACGTTACTTGCAAAGAGCTTCGAGGCACACTTGGAAGGCTTAAGTCTTAGAGACATGTCTCACCTGTTTTAAGGCAAGTGGGAGATTGTTGGGTTTAGTGCCGTAAAAGCTGTGACATTGTACATATTGTTAATAAATAAATAAAGTGACATTTATAATTATTTTGGTTGCTTATATGTGTTATGAATATATGTATAAACATCGAGAAAATTTCATGATTATTTATGTGACTATAAATTTAGCATATAAGTATTGTATGCTTAGGGATAAAATTTATAAATAATCATCTAAATAGTCCGTAATAATTAATTAAAGTTTGGGATCTTTAATTAAATATTACAAGTACGGTCCAATCTCATTTAAAATGAAATAGTCATTATCCGGGCTATTAATGTAGAGACATTGGATTGGAGGTACTTTATATAATGAAATTATATAAGGACTGGACCAGATAAATTATGAATCTCTAATAATCATCCGTTACAAATAGAGTATTCAAATTTATCACTATGATGATCATATATTTGATAGTCTTAATCCTAAGTATTTATTAGACTCCTATTTATGACATTATGTTTTTTGACTTGCATGGTAAGATTTGTCTAAGCACAAATCATAACTTAGCATCTTAGAAACATAATGTGATAAATGGCTGGGAATAATATTATACAGATAAGGAATCCATTCCTTCCCTAAGGAAGTTAGAAAAATAGTTCTCTTGAGTGATAATTCGAGGTTTGAACAGTAGAGCGCTCATTCATAATAAGATTATGAATTAACTGTTCATTAGAGAATTATTGGAACTCAAGAAAAAAGATGTAATGAGAGAGCTGAACGGATATTGAACCTAGCTCTTATTATGAACTATTTATGAAGGACTGACTTATATGTAATGATTATATCAATGGACTACTCGCTAATTTTCTTTGAGTAATTTTACTAGAATCTCAAGAGTTCAGTTTCAGGTTTTTAGTTGAATAACACTGAAACTAATAAATTTGGCACATTAATCAAAGAGTTTAATTAATTGTAAAATTTATTGGAGCTTGGGTTATAGGTCCATAGGTCCCCAATACCACCTCTGTAACACTATATTGGATTCATGTATAAAATGAATTATACATATTTAGTTTGGAATTATTGAATTTTGAATTAATTTTTTCACACTTGAATTATTAATGTGACATAGAAAAATGTTCTCTGTGATACATAATGTAATGTGATAAATGTTGTCACAATTAACTGAGCATTAGTTAATTAATTGATTGATTATTTTTAAAATCTATTCTTAAATAAATATGATTTATTTTTGAATTTAGATTTAGATATATATACATATATATCTATATATATGGTTTTGAACCAAATCTTATATATATATATATAAGATTTTATAATATATTAATATATATATATATTACCTTTGTTTTTTAAATCGTTTACGTAAACGATTGTTTACTTTTTTTAACTTATATATATATATATACATATATATATATAATGAATCATGGCTGATTCGATTAAAAAAAGGAGAGTAAACATCTGTTTACTTTCACGGATGACTTATGTATACATATGTATGTGTGTGTGTGTGTGAGAGACACGAATCACTTTGTGATTCAAGAAAGAAAAAAAAAAAGAAAGAAAAAAAAAGGAAAGGGAAAGTAAAAGGGTTACAATCATGTAAAATATATACTTTCCTTATACATGTGATATAGTGGTTATTTTAAATTTGAAATTAATTGACTAATTACTAGTGGCTCAGATATAAAAAGGGAGAGATAACAGTTATCTCAAGAAGTTTTTTATTCACGTATCTTTTGCAGAATACTCAGAGAGAAAAACTGAGAGTTCTTCTCTTAAAAAAAAAGGGTCTGCTATCTCATGTGTTGAGTACATAGCAGATTCAGAAAAGTGTGAGGAAAATTCATTCTTGCAGTTTGACGCCCACTCGTCTTTTCATTGGTGTGGAGGCCTAGATTGGGAGATCGTAGTGTCAAAGAGGAAAGCTATGATACCCTGAAAGTCTTTAAAAGGTAGTAAAATTTCCAAAGCTTTCTATCAATAATTAAAATTATATATCTATTCCCGATCAACAAAGTTCTTAGAAAATTTTTGTTTGTCAACGATCTGTTCCTTCTGCTGCATTTCATATTTTAATTCCAACACTTTGAACACTTGAGAGCACAATAGTTGATGAACATCACTAAGCTAAAACTATAGAGTTTTTTTTTTAATTTTTTAATTTTGGTTTTTGGAGATTGTTGATTTGGTGCATGGAGATAGTTGTTTTGAAGGTTATTTTGGGCCTAACAAGCATTGTTGTTGTTGGTTGGTTTTTTTTTTGGTTAAGGGTTGTGCCTAACAAGCTTAAGTATTTTGTTTAACTTTTTTTTTTCATTTGATGGATGAATTCGGTTATGCAACTTCAGATAAATTCAAATGGTTGTCACGATAAACAACCATCTTGTTTAGTTGTCTAAAAAAAAGAAAACAAAAATGTACCATGTTTTTTATTTTATTTTATTTTATTTTATTTTCTTATGAAAAGATTATTACTGCCCCTTAGAAAATGAGACTTGCAAATCATGTTAAAAAACTGTCCAAAATTTAAAAGATGTGAGGAAGAGGACCTGCATTGTAACACACCTTTATAAATTCAATAGCCAATTACTAAAATTTTTAGATCAAGGCTAAATTGCCAAACACGACAAAAAAGCCTATAATTTATGTTGTGAAATTTAATTCAAACCTCTCATCCCTATCTAACTCGCTAAACTCGCTACTTGGACCTCTTTGTTACAATGTGAATTTCTTACTTTTAGTGTTATGCGTCAATTACGATTTTTTTTCAAGTATATTTGTACTTTAACCTCGTATCTAAATATCAATTTAATTGCAATTTAACTCTCACATTTTATATTTTGCAGCTTAATAAAAAGGTTTAAATGAAGAAAAAATTGCACATCACCTTTGATAGCAATCTAATTATTTATGCCGCAAGAAACAAATCTTAGAAATTTTTATACTATAATTTTTTATTAGTCACAAATTTTAATTCCTTTAAAAAAGGAAAAACTCCTCTTCTTTATTCCCCTATCTCTTTTTATCCCCCCAACCCCCATCATTTGTCTCTGATCTTCACGCTCTTTCCTCCCCTCTCCTTTGCTCCACTCTCTCTCTTCTCCTTTGTTGTCACTTTTCATCCTTCACTGTGTTTTCATCATCATCCTCGAATGTCGTCCTCTCATTGGAGATGCAAATTGGTGCTCGTTGTCCTCACTTGCAAAGGAACCCGCAAATCGCTTGTCGTCATTCACTGTTTGGGAGGAAGATCAAAGTTAAGACAAGTTTAGGAGGGAGATCGAAGGTCGTGAGGTCGAATCTAGTTCGTCGTTGTCAGAGTGTATCATCGTCAAGCAGTTGGTGGCTCGTTGTAGATCGTTGGATTCTGAGTTTGGTGCACTAGGCAGTGTGGTGGTGTGTGAATGGCGATGGGAGGTGTATGGCCAACGGTGGACTGAAGAGATCAATTTTTCTTTTGCTGTTTAAGTTTTTTATTTCGCGGTTTGATAGATTTATTGTTGTTGTTGTTGTGTTTTAATTCTTTTTCCTCCTTTTTTTGGTTTTGATGGTACGTAATGGCTATCAGCGAGACCGCTGATGATGTATGAGGACATTGCTGGTAGACTCGAGACGAGTCAATAATGTCGAGGAGACAGAAAATGAGAGAAAAAGAAAGAAGAGGGAGAAACAGAGGAGAAAAAAAATACGGGATATGAAAAATGTGGTAGTGGAATGTAAAATATTCCAATGGGACACAAAAATCTGTCAAGATCTAAAATAATTTGGTGGGACGCGAAGCATATATTATCTGGTTTATAGAATTCTATTTGTGACATAAATAAAAATTGTCTTAAAAAATGACATTTATGAGAATACTCTTAAAATAGACACAATTCAAAAGCCCAGTCAAACGGACCCTTATAACTTTTGTGGCACTCTCCAATTTCCATGACGGTTCTTTCTAATATACCTGTTTCGAAAATACCTTGCAACCCGTGCTTTTTAATCCAAATGTTGCCTTATCTTACAAAAGAAATGTTTCCTTGTGTTTTTTAAGTCAATCTAGAACTAATCCTTGACTGGTTAGGTTTTCACAAATATCAAAATTATCCAAAAAAACATGTATTGAATATTATTCTAAAAGCAATTAATTAAAAAAAATTAAAAAGCAATAGAGCTCCAAGAATATGAAAATAAAAAAAAAACAAAAAATCAATTGAGAAAGGGCTCGAAGAAATCATGTGTTTTCATGTGTTAGAGAGAGGAGGATGACTTGTCGCAGTCAAGGATGGGTTTGTTGCTAGCAGGGGCTTGGTGGAGCAGGGTTTGTTGTTGCTTTCAAAGAGGGGATTATGATTGTCGTCAAGAAGGAGGGCCTATAACAAAGCCATTTTTTCTCTCAGGAGGGATCAAACTTTTGAGTTAAAACTATTAGGGCATGTTTGACAAATCATATTGTATTGTATTGTATTGTATTGTATTGCATTGCATTGCATTGTATTGTATTGTATTGTATTATATACAAAAAATGCAATGTAATATAATACAATACAATAAAATATGGTGTGTCAAACAAGCTATTAGTGTAATAATTATTAAAAACCTTAGGAGCATGCATAGTCTTATAACGTCAATTTTGTTTATTCAAGTTTTTAAATTTAAAACATTTGATACAAGAAAAAAAATATTATGAAGAATTTTTCAAAAAATTAAGGGACCTAGTATAGAGCAAAAACTAAGGGACCTAGTGATAATTTTTAAAACATTTTGTATCAAGTTTTAAGAATTTTGAACACTTTAAATATTAGTTGCTTAATTCTTTAGTTAAGTAACATTTAAAAGAACATGCAATCTTCAAAATAAATTTGTAAGAATAATTTTTGTATTCCTAAAAATCTTATCAGTTTCCCTAAAAAAAAAATAATCAATGGAGGGAAAATTTTATTCTATTAAAAAATATGAAGATTATTTTAAACATATGTATTGTCTGAAAAGCCAAGTTGCTTCAAACAACCGTTATATTTCAACTAGAGACAAGGCATATTTAGAGTATTGAAGTCAAAAAAAGCATTTTATATGAGGGGTAAATGAAATGATTAGTGTTCTTTGTGCGGTTTCTTTACTTTCTATCCGACCTCCATCTTTTTTTTTCTTTCTTTCTTTCTTTCTTACTTACTTTCTTTCTTTCTTTCTTTTTAAGAAAGGTTCCATGTTGTTAAGCTTTTCATAGATTTTGAGTTGAATCTAAGATTAAGTGAAATGTTTATGAAGTAAAAAAATGTTTTTGGCTAATAAGCCATTTGTTTTTGGTGGTTTTCCCTTATTTTTTAGGCCTTTTATGAATTATGATTTAGGCTTCCCATATCTTTGCATTTTTATAATTTTTTAGGTCATTAAAAAAATATATTAGTGAATAGTTAGTTTATTTTAATAATATTCATTGTTTTATTAACCATTAAGTAATTAATTACTTAAGTAATTATTATGTAGATTCTGGGCCATATGATCTTTTGTGTTTTTATATTTATATTTATATTTAGACTATTATGACCTAATCGTAAATGCTAAAGATAAGTCTTATTAAAGTTAGAAGTTTAAGTCTTGCATAGTTATTAAAAGCCTTAGTATTCAGCAGTGAATCCATCTTAGGTTTGATAAAATATAGATTATTTTCCATCCATCCATCCATCACAGACAAAAAATTTGCTTTTACAGAGCACCACGATATTATTAAAAGATATTAAATAAGAGCCTTTAAATAAACAAGCTACAGATATTAAATTCCTTTTTAGTTTAGGAACAAAAAACAATCTTTCAAAACTAAAATCCTATAATTATCAAAGCAAAGATGGATGTCTTTCATTTTTTCAGCCAAACCAAAGATCCATCGCCCATCCGTTATGTGAAGTCCTCATACAGCAGACTTCTCGTTTCCTTAAACTCTTGTAGAAAAACACAAACATAATTAGTTGCTCTATAATCTATGACCTAAGTGTCACTTGATTCCTCAACTAGTTAAGTTTTAATAACCAAAAGTTCGCACTTACCTCCTTGAGAAAAGAAGTCCTTGTAATTCTTCTTTATGTGGCCAACTCTCCCATAGAAAAAGCACTTCGGCTTCTTTGGATTCTTGTTTTTCTTCTTCTTGTCTTTGCCTTTTGCTGGGACAGAAGACTTCCCATTCTTAGGCCTCTACTTCTTTCCATTCCTTGTGTTAGTGTTGGAACTAGATGTAGCTGCCAAGTTAACCTCACCACCAACAAAAGCTTCCCTGATCAAATTTTTGAACTCTTGTAACTGCTTCATCAGCTCAGTTAAGGTCATATCCTATCTATTGCTCAAATTACATGAAGCTCTAAATAGGATGAACTCCTTAAATAGATTCTCAAAGACCATAGTCATTTGTGACTCAGCGTCGATGTCAGCTCCATAGGTTTGAGCCTCAACGAGGTAACCTATGACTAACATCATATAGGTAGCATAACAACATTAACAATAATTATTAAAAACATGGAAAATATAATTTATTTCGTAAAAATATAAACATTACAACATAGATATAGAGTTAAAAACCATACTAGAGTACTATGCATCTAAAATCATCACTCTGCATCACCAGACTCTCAATACTAATTTGGACAGTATTTTATTATAATTGGTGGGGTTGGACGAGTGTTCTAATAGCATATCCTCCTAAAAAGAGCTACTTAGCTCTTTAAGAAAATAAAGAGAGAAAAAGGAGGGGTGCCATCTGATGGATGGAGGTGATCCTTCTTTTATAGTGAAAATTTTTTACTATTCACTAATATTTTATTATTATTTTTATAATATTTTTAATTATTGTTTGATTATTATATTATATATTATATTGTAATATTTTTTTACAGCTTGTTTACAAGTTGCAGATCAACTTGCGTCCAACTCTCTTCTTTGACCTTTTTTTGGTTGATATCGTGCTGATGTAGCGCTAATGCATGCATTATTTGCTTTTGTAGTCCCTTTTTGCACCATTTTGCTTTGTTTTTTCTTTTAGATTTCAAATCTAAAATCAACAAGCAAACTAAAATTAATTATTTTAATATAATATTTACAATGATTTTTTTTAAAATAAAAAATAAACTAAAAATGTATAAAAACTTACTAATATAAAAATATGGTAGCGAGCTAATTCAGTTACACTAAAAATACTACTTAAAATATAAAAATATTTTCAAAAAATTTCTAAAAATATATTACAACAGAAAATTAACGATTTTACTGATTGGATGCATAACAAATATTTAACACACAAAAAAAATTTTAAAAATTTTAAAAAATATACTTAAACATAAAAACATACTAAAAACACATATTCAAACACATTTTTATATTACCACACAAAAATACTAATTAACAAAAAATGTTGTTAAGTAGATGGTTCAACGGGCAATAAAAGCATAATTGAATGATTTTAACCTCAAGAAATATACACTTTTGTGGTATCATCAACTGGTGACTTTGTCGAATTGCTAGAGGCCAGGAAATATAATATTAACTTGGTAATACTATGAATACAAAAGTTCATCGGCGACTTCGCCAGACTAACGATGATCGAAATATACAGTATGACCCTAGTAATACTTATTACCGTGCAAATAAGGCGATTTTGCCAAACCGTTGATGGCCGAGAAATATAGTATTACTAGGATAATATTGTATAACCGTATAAATACAAAAATTTATTGTCGACTTTACCGGACCGCTGGTAGCCGAGAAATACAGTATTACCAGTGTCATACAATATTACCATGTAAATACAAAAGTTTTCATGCAACTTCAGCGGATTATCAGCTGTCAAGAAATACATTATTACCATGAAAATACAGAAGTTCACCGGTGACTTCGTCGGATCGTCGGCTGCTGGAAAATACAATATTGCCCTAGTGATATTATATAATTGTATAAATACAAAAATTCACAGGTGACTTCGTTGGACCGTTGGCGATTGAGAAATATAATATTACCCTAATAATACTATATTACCGTGTAAATACAAAAGTTTACTAGCAACTTTGTCGGACTATCAAACATCAACAGTGTTGCCGTCGACGCCGAGGGCTCGAAAATACTAAATTTTACAACACAAAAAAAAACACATTCAAAACACACACACATACACAACATCGGATCTCATAACAACAACAACCCTCTTTTTTTTTTGCAAATAATAACTAGGGGTGAACAACGGGAGGGTTTGCGGTTTTTGGACGGGTGCGGGGCGGTTTTTTTAAGTGGCGGGTTGGCGATTAACCAACCCACAAACCGCCCATGGAGTGGCGGGCGGTTTCGGTTTGGGGGCGGACGGGTGCGGGCGGTGCGGGCGGGTTGGGTCTACACTAATGTACAATATAATTTTTTGAGCTCTTTTTTATTAAAAAAAAATGAAGAAAATTTGTAGAAAATATAAGACGATAATGTATGAAGCATTCTCAACAACAACCAAGTTTGACGCCTAAAGACAATAACCATATTCACAACAAATTAAGAAACATAATCATTCATTGCAACAAGAAACATCAACTATATATGAAGTGATGAACAAAGTCAAGAATTCTTGTTCTTCCATAAAACCTGTTCATTGGGTTCGAAAATAACAGGATACTACAGATGAAATGATGAACAAAGTCAATGTTCTTTTTCTTTTTAAAGAATGAGGAGTGGGAGAGGTTTAGATTAAGATTTTTTTTTTTTTTTTTTTTTTTAAGAATTAGGCGGGCGGGTTCGGGTTGAACCCGCCCCCTAAAATTTAAAACCGTACCCGCCGGCCAACATATGTAGGCGGGCGGGTTGAACCCGTCAATGGGCGGGTTGAACCCGCATAGTCTTTTTTCGGGCGTGCGGCCGACGGTTGCGGGCGGGCGGCCGGCGGTTGCGGGGCGGTTTTTGTGCACCCCTAATAATAACAAATCCTTTACTATTTTTTTTTCACCAACATCAACATGTGTCTCATTCACCATTCTGGTAATAAGAGTCTCAGTTTGACATCTTTCTACTTACATAGAGATAGGAAATAATCTATCACTCACTGCTAATCACATTTCTAGCCTCTAGCCTCCTTAAGCACCAAGAACCTCAAGACTTTGAAGGTGTTCAAACGGTACAACAAATTCTGAGAT
This sequence comes from Artocarpus heterophyllus, assembly GCA_025403435.1. NCBI lineage: Eukaryota > Viridiplantae > Streptophyta > Magnoliopsida > Rosales > Moraceae > Artocarpus > Artocarpus heterophyllus. Next base: position 19,519,669 of record CM046330.1, read on the forward strand.
TATAAATGAGATAAAACTGTAGTAATCAATAATTAGGTATGCCAACCATTAATTCCATTCCTAAATAGGATTGCCAATAATAAGGATGAAAGGCCCTCGTTAAGAGCACATGCGCAAGGAATTCCATAGAATTAGCTACCAAACACATCCCAACAAAACAAATTAGTAGATGCATATATGTATGCTATATTTTGGCAGCTCTTTGTAGAAGAAGGGAAGCCCGGTTGCGGACCTTAAATGCAAAAGCTAATAAATACAGATCCTTTACCAATCTCAAAATGATAACAACAACAAATCCTTTTTTCCCCCTTAAAATGAAAACAAATTCAGATTTCATTGCTCAACCTACTACACTTCCAATGAAATGCCTCTGGCTCCCCAACATCCCTAGCGCCAAGAAGAGCCTCCTCCGTGACAGCTGGCAATCTGGACCGTGACATCAACAAGAGCCTCCATGAACCTACGATCTGCTGAAGTCAAGAAGAGCTTTCTCTGCGGCTACTCTTTCTTCTTTGATCTATAACTGGCGTCGTCGTCGATCCTTGCACTCACCGTCGAAGACAAAAAAATCTGTCAGTGCAATGCCAGATATGTTCGTGATCTTAGAAAAGATTGCTCCAGTGTGATTCCAGATCTATTCGAGCTCGTCGTTGAAAATGAAACTTCATCGTCGCCTATCCAAAACTCGGGCGAGGGGGTGCTGACGAGAAAATTGGGGAAGGCGGACACAGAGAGAGACGAAGAGAGAATGAGCAAAGAGTGAATGAGAGAGAATGAAAAGAGAGAGAAATAGGGAGGAGGAGGAGAGAGCTCAGACAGAAGGAAGAGAGAGAGAAATGTAGAGATGATGAAACGAAAATGGAAAAAAATAATAAAAAAAGGTTAGATTTGATGTGGGGATATTTTTGTGCCTTTGATTGCCTTAAAACTTTGATTTTCTATGTACTACATCTTTTTAAATCCTCTGATATACTTTACTGCTAGTTTCAAAATTCTAACATTTTGTGTAATTTCTCTAAAAACAATATATTATGCCTAATAGCCTAAGTTTTCTTTATTGCAACTATGTGGAGGCGTGCCAGTGTTGGCATTGCTATCCTTTGTGGAAGTTTTGGTCTAGGTGGGGTGGCAGAGCTGGGGTGGCGTTGGTCCCCCTGGTCAATGAAGGAGGGCAACATGGAGTGCTTCTCGTGGGCGGCCGGTCACCTGACTCCATTCTGGCCTCTTGGCAGTTCCACAGTGTCCTTGTCCATTCTCATTGATGGTTGGCTCATCACTAGAATTTTTTTTGTTGTCCTTTGGATTTTACCCATGTGTTTTTATTTCTATGTTTTTCAAATATAACCAATATTGTTTGCACTATTTAGTTGCAGCGTGTTTTACTCTTTTGTTTGCTTATCGTTGCAATAAGGGAGGTGGTTTCTCCACCTTTTGCTATAATCTTTTTGTCTAGTATGTGAATATTGGCGCTTTGACCATGGTGCTATTAGCCTTTTGATTTGCCAAATCAAAGTTGTAGATCGCCTATAGGAGTGTGTTTGAAAAAGCTATTTGTGCGTTCGATTAGTTATATGTCTCTTCATGTTTCTCTTGTTGTTACTTGTATCCGTGTTATCCCTTGAGCGTTTTAATCAAATTTGCTAATGGTTTTGGTCCGTTGTCCCGGTTAAGTTGTGATGTGTATCGTGTTCTTTTGCATTTGAACTAGTGGTTGTACTATTCTTGTTTGGAATGCAATTACTATTTTCAAAAAAGAAAAACAAAAAAACTATGTGATCACAAATTGCTCCTCAAACTCTTAAAAAAAATTTCTCATTAAGAAAAAAAACATGATACGGGGATTTGACGATGAAATTAAAATTAAAATTGATATTTTCATTACGTACAAATTCAAATCATTAATAGCTGATTCACTAATTAGAAACATTAATTTACCCACAGAGTAATGTCATTATTAACAATAATAGTCAAAAAAACATTTTAGGTAGACACACTAAATAACCTGTAATCTTTTGGGTTAATATTGTCTTCACATGTAAATGCTATTATTTGGGTTGACCACTATTGAAATTAGTTCCATAAAGTACACTTATTTCTACACTCTCTCATCGAGCATATATCCTTTTTATATTTGCCTCTTCAACATTGGGTCATTTCGTGAATCACCAAGTTAATCACCCTCATTTTCAAGGGAAAAAGAGGGAGGAAAAAAAATAAATATATATATATATATATATGTAGGATTTTATTATGGTACACATGGGTGTTTTTCCCACTTAGTTGTCACTTCAGTAGTTGTTTTTTTGTCCTTAATTGACTTTAGCTGCACCGTTATTGGGCCATTAATAACGTGTAATGGGCCTGCCACCGGTTATCAGATGTGGACGGGAGGAATTGGCCGGTGAAAAACGTAAATATGCGATGACTTTTGGGGCTGATTGGATCTTTCATTCGTACAACAATTATGGGAAAACAATGAAGTAACATTGTAGCGGCAAAAGTAATAGTTTTGTTTTGTGCCAGCGACGTAACTTTGTTGCATCTCCATTTTTTTAACGTGAATTTTTTCGTGTGATATTTCGCAAGAAACTATATTTTGCTACCCTTTTTTTTTTCTTTCACAAATTCTTAGAATTAATATTTTTTATTTTGAGGTACGTGTCTTATTTGGAATTTTTGATAATCAAATGTTTCATTTTTCATCAAACAACAGGCATATATATCCGTTATTAAAACGAAACATTCTCTTTAGTAACATTTATGCTTCATTTATCCATGAAAAACCACAATTATTAAAATGAAAAATGTCTTTAAACAACTGCCTATAATGCGCGCGTGCAGAGGGAGGCGTGTAAGTGGATCTTTCGTTTTTTTTTCTTTGGTAAATATGTGGATCTTATGTTCTTTGTATGTTTTCTTTGTTTATTATGAATTGTATACCAGGTGTTGAATGCTGCAAAAAACTTGTGCAGTAGGTGCAAGCATAGTGCTTTGCCCCCTAAACCATCTATCAGTACTCAAAGAAAAATACTTTTGCCGTTAACAACTGCACACCACTCACACTTCATTACTAATCAATCCAGTAATCACTCTCCTTTTCTCTCTCTTCTCTCACTCTGAACTGGAACTCATAATGCAAAAGCAGTCTCTCACATGGTTTTTTTTTTTTTTTTCTTGATTTCTTGCTTGATTCTGCTGCGGACGAAATCAACGATATCAGCTGATTCTTGGAGCTCCGTAAGAGCGCAATGTTCTGCTCGTTCGGAGCTTCGGGGACCTTCGGGAGATGGCCGCTGGACCACTTCGGCGGATGAAACAGCGGACAAGCTAGAGAGATGTGAGATGGAGGGGGAGAGAGCTACGAAGAAAGGTAAAGGGAAAATTTACTCGTAAAAATATTGATTCGAGAGAAGGCGACATAGAAATTGTTCATAACCCTGTGTCGTCTCAATAGCTCATTAGTTCAAAACGTTGTGCTGTCTCAATAGCCTCCTTGGTTGCGATTAACCGGTTAGCGGAAAAAGCAGGTCAATAGCGCTTGCCTTGCCCCTTAAGCTAATCCTGTGCGTCCATTTCCATCTCAACGGCTGAGATAGAACGGGTGTACAAGCCACCCCGGTGGATGGAAAGAGGGCCATATATGTTTGTGTAGTATATATATAACTGAAAGTACCTAATTGAATCCCATATATTGCATGATATTATTTATCGAACACCTTTCATTATATGCAACCGACTCAGCTCATGTCAAAGTCGTAACCCAACACAAAGCTACACATATATGGGCAGAAAATTTTGTCGACTGTCTTGCATTATCTTATCTTGATTTGTTACTCTTGCAAGTAATCATATTAAGCAAGACTATTATATGTACTTGGTCGAAACAGCAATATCACACAACAATTCTGCCCATTATTTCACTGAATTATTTTACATGAACCCACTATGAACAGTGAAAAGCTATTTGGATTAAGAAGTGATGGTGTTGTATTTTGGATAGAAAAGTTAGTTGATCTTATTTCAAAATCTAACCTTTGTTAGCCTTGCATGTAATCATATTTAGCAAAAAGATATACATATTTGGTCAATAGAACATCAGACGACAATTGTTGTCTGGAGTCTGGACCGCGCACACAGCATTGTCTTCCATTAGCTGTTGTTCTTGATAGCTGCTAAAATAAATAAATTAATTAATTAAAAATCTTCAATTGGGTAGCAAATATATCCTGTCTAGTGGCGTTTTTAGCCTAGTTCAAACAAAAAAATTGTGGTTTAAACTAAGTTTTTTAAAAATATTTTCTCCAACAAAATTTAAATTTTCAATTAATTTTAGATCGAATTCTTGGTTTGAATTACACAAACAATTGGTCACCAACTTCTTGGGAAATTTGCTATGTACCAAGCGAAATAACGGAGAACAAAAAATATGAACAAAAAATAAAAGCAGAAAAATTCACACAAGAATTTTATGCAGGTTCACTAATTTAGCTACGTCATGTTTCTACCACCACATATTCCACTGACTTGTTGAAAAAATTCGTTACAAAGAAATTACTTAATTACTCTTGCGTTTCTCTCATGTTCAAAAGATGTTTCCTAGCTTCACGCTCTTAGAAAATTCATTCTATCCAAATCCAAAAACATTAGGTATTTATAATGTACAAGAAATAGGAGAAAAGCCCTAAAAATGTCCATAAAACCTACTCTGAAATCACATTAGCACCCTGGTGCCATGGCGCTAACTTCCTGGCGCTGCGGCGTCACTTTGAAGACACATGCGCCATGGGGTTGCAACGCCATTTTCTTTGCTGTAGCGCCCGTCTTCATCGCTACAGTGCCATCTTTTCGATTGCAGCGCCATGGAGAGATTTCTAAGGCGCCTAAGCACTATGCATACTACCATATGATGCCCAAACCTTTTTTCTTTCTCCAATCTTGCATCTTCAACCAAGCTTTTCTCAAGCCTCAAATATTATTTTCTATCTTCAACAATCTCGCACTTAGAGACTAATCTATCTTCAACATCTTCATTGCAATGGCAATCACTTCTCAATCCTCAGAGAGAAGTCCAACTGAAGTTGCACACAAGTTCAGTTTCTCGATTGGAAATATCTTAGTAAACATATCTACTGGATTTTGACTACCAAGAATCTTCTCAAGCACCAACATTCCATCTTCCAAAGCCGATCTAATGAAGTGATATTTCACCTAAATATGTTTAGTCCTAATATGATAAATAGGATGCAACTCGCTCTTCTCTTGTTTGTTACCCAGCTCCTCCAAAAAAGACAGTAACTATATCATCTCCTTGCTTGCTTCGGTCAATGCTACATACTCTACTTTAGTAGTGGAAAGAGCGCCTATCTTTTGAAGTTTGGAAACCCAACTGACTGTCGTACCATCTAATGTATAAACATATCTAGTAGTACTCTTTCTACCATCAAATCACTAGCTATGTTAGCATCCACACAACCTTGTAGTCCTAGGTCAGACTTCTTGAAGCTTAAAGCTAAACTTGTAGTACCTCTCAAGTACTTGAGAATCCATTTCACTACCTCTCAATGCTGATTGCCTAGATTACTCATATATCTATTCACAACTCCCATTGTATGTGCAATGTCCGGTCTTATGCGTACCATAGCGTGCATTGGACTGCCTATAGCAGAAGCATAAGGTACCTTAGTCATATGTGTTCACTCCTACTCCAAAGATGGTAATTGTTTCTTTGACAACTTAAAATGACTAGCCAAAAGAGTACTCACAAGTTTTACATCCTCCATGTTGAATCTCTTCAACACCTTCTGCATATATTCCTCCTATGATAGCTTTAGGACATCAATGTCCCTTGTTATCCTCATCCCAAGTATTTTTTTTGCAGCACCTAAATCCTTCATTGTAAACTACTTCGACAATTCCCTTTTAACTAGTTGATTTCCTATTTTCTCCCACCGACTATCAATATATTATCAATATAGAGCAATAAGATGATATACGAGCTACCAAAAATCTTTATGTAATAACAGTGATCTGCTTGGAATCTCAAGAAACCACTACTACTCATGAAACTGTCAAACTTCTTGTGCCATTATCTGAGAGCCTGTTTTAGACCATACAATCTCCTTTGAAGCTTGCACACCATCTTCTCCTTACCCATTACCTTAAACCCTTGTAGTTGTACCATGTAAATTTCCTCCTTCAAGTCACCATGAAGAAAGGCTGTCTTTACATTCATTTGCTCCAAAAACAAATCTTCTTGTGCCACTAATGCAAGAACCGTTCGAATTGTGTTTAACTTCACCAGGGGGAAAGACCTCCTTATAGTCGATGCCCTCTTTCTATTGAAACCCTTTAACTACTAGCCTCTCCTTGTACCTTTTGCTGCCATCATTTTCATCTTTCAATCGGTACACCCACTTATTCTTAGTAACTTAGCCAGTTGTCATGTCTATTTGGACATTAATGAGTCCATGCCATTCTTAGGAACATCCTCCAATGGGATTATCTTAGTCTCCTTGGTCTTTGAAATTGAGTCTTTTGTCTTTGCTTTCACCTTGTCCTTGTATAGGACCTCCTCATTGAAAATCACGTCTTTGCGCCTAATCACCTTCCGATTTTGGTCATCCCAAAAGTGATAACCAAGCTTAGAATCATCATAGCTAATAAAAAACACTACAACAAATTCAAGATCATACGACCTTTATTTAACGACCGTTTCTCAAATACCGTCGTAATAAGAAAAAAAATGTGGCAAGTTATGCCCGCAAAGACAAAAACCGTCGCGGTATTGGCGGGAGCTACCAGGACGATTTTTTAAAAAACCATCGTCTAAGATTAAACCTTTCACAACTGTTTTTATAAAAACTGTAGTGGAAGGTTTTAAAATCTTTAGAAAATTTAATCTTTCACGACAGTTTTTATAAAAACTGTTGTGGAAGGTTTGGATGTTTGAAATTTTTAGTATCCTACCTAATTAAACCTGTAAAAACCATCGTGGGAGGTTCTGCATGTTTGAAATTTTTAGTAGCCTACCAAAATTTAATCTTTCACGAAGGTTAAATTTGGGCGGGAAACTAAAAATTTCAAACATATAAACCTTCCACGACAGTTTTTAGATGGTTTTTATAAAAACCGTCATGAAAGGTTAAATTTGACGACTTACTAAAAATTTCAAACATGAGAACCTTCCACGACGGTTTTTATTACTAAAAATTTCAAACATGAGAACCTTCCAGGACGGTTTTTATAAAAACCATCGTGAAAGGCCTTGAGGCTTCCAAAATCTATTATTTCCAAAATAAGACAGCCTAGGCTTGGGCCCTATTTTTATAAAAACCATCGTGGAAGGAAATAGACCTTTTACGATGGTTTTTACTAAAAACCATTGTGAAATGTTCCGTATGTTCAAAATTTTTAGTATCCCACTGAAATTTAATCTCGTGCCAACAATATGGCTTTCCCTATTTATTCAAAATTTCTCTAACTCAAACCCACTAACTCTCAAACCCCTTTCTCTCTCTAACTCCTCCCCCCACGACCTAGCCACCGACGAACCCAACCCCCACAGCATTCCATAGACTTTGACATTCCTCTGTCACTCTCTCCACGACCCACCTAACAAACCCGACGCTATTCACCACCGTTCATCCTCATCCCTTGACTTTCTACCGACTCTACAATCATTCGACTCGTCCTTTGCCGTTCCACCAACTCCACCGCCGTTGGTAAATTTCAAACCATTACTTTTAGTTTTAGCGTTATTGTTAGTTCTAAACTTAGTATTATTTGGTTATTTTAGTGTTATTTAGCTTTAGTTTTAGTTTTAATATTAGTTATATTAATTTGTTATTTGCCATTTAGTATGTGTTACTTGTATTTGGTGTTTGAAAGAACTTTGAACAACATTTAGCATTTTGTTGTGAGAATAAGTTATTTTTTATGTGTTTGTGATGTCTAAGTATTATTGTGATGCCCACCACATGTTTGATGAAAAGCTTCTATGACTGTGTGTTTGTATTTGTATTTGTGTTTGTGTTTTAGTTAATTAATTTTATTTTCATTATTTTTGTTAATTATATTTATTTTTGTTTTTGTTTCTTTACCTCACACATGATAGCATGCATGGACTTAGACACCAAAAATCCATCAACTATTATGCAAGCATGAAAAGAGTATATGACTTTACAATGTAAATATATATATGATTTTGTAAAAATTTTATAGTTCAATATAATTATGTGATTATGAAATTAGGTCATTGTATTAATGGTGAAAACACGGGACCATTCATCCCATGGGAAACCAGAAATTCTAGTTATTTTTTTTTAGCTTCAGACCAACTTGTTCACGATGGTTTTTAGTGAAATGCTCGTGAAATAAGAGCCTTACACGACAGTTTTTAGTGAAAACTATCGTAGTAGCTTCGTCCTAAGATCCCATAACCCCACCAAAATAAGGAATCTACGACGGTAAAAAATCATTGTAAAAAGTCTTGTTGGTACTACGAAGGACGATTACACGACTGTTTAAACCGTCGTGAAAGCATACCACGACGGTTTTAAACCATCGTGTAATCTACAATTTCTACTAGTGAAACCAACGCTTAGATTTTGTATCAAGCTTGCTTCTAGCAGAAGCATGAATGTAAATATAAGATAAGCAACCAAACACTTTCAAGTAAAAAAGATTTACCTCTTTGCCGCTCTAAACTTCTTCAAGTATTTTGAAATTGATTGGTGTGGAAGGACCTTTGTTGATCAAATAGGCCGCAGTGCTAACAGCATCTACCTAAAACATCTTATGCAACACTGCATGCAATCTCATACTCCTCGCATACTCATTCAGAGTCCTATTCATCCTCTCAGCCACACCATTCTATCAAGGCTTTCTCGGAATAATCTTCACAATCTTTATCCTTTTCTCAGTACATTACATCTTGAAATCATCATCAATATATTCACCACCATCCGACCTCAAGCTCTTCACCTTCAAATTTGTCTCATTCTTAACCAATGCTTTCTACCTTTTAAAAGCATCAAACATGTAGATTTATTTTTCAAAAAGTAAACCCATATCTTCCTGCTTGAGTTGTCGATGAAAGTCACATAGTAATTGGAACCACCAATCAATGTGATCGTTGAAGGCCCCCACATGTCTGTATAAATGAACTCTAGCTTTGTAGCCTTTGGTTCTTTTCCTATCTGAATAAAGATGACTCTTTTTTGCTTCCCAAAGACATATCCCTCACATAAACTATGGCTAATCGTCTTCAACTTGGATAGTTTTGCTTTTGAATAAAGCACCTTCATCCCCTTCTCACTTATGTGCTTGAGCCTACAATGCCATAAATCAGAGCTTGCAGCAGAACTAGCAAATACAACTGTGTCTCTATTACTGGAAGTGATGTACAAAGTTCCAATCTTGTTCTCACGAGCAATAACTATGTCTCCTTTTGTGACTTTCCAGGAACCACCATTGAAAGTAACATTATGGCCCTCATCATTTAACTACCCCACTGAAATTAAGTTTTTCATCGGTTTTGGCACATGTCTCACCTTACAAATCTTCTAAACTGAACCGTTTGACATCTTCAAAGTGACATCACCAATACCCACAATATCTAAAAGTTCACCGTCAGTGAGATAAATTATTTTGTGATTCTTGGTGACATAATTCTCCATCACCTCATGATGTGCTATAGTGTGAAACCAAGCTCCCAAATCTAGCATTCATGAGTCAATCAGACTATCAACCGATAGGAATAAAGCATCCTGATCATCATTTGTCACAGAATTAGCATCATTACCATTGTCATCAATCTTTTTTGGTGCTCTATTGTCCTTCTTCAAATGCCCAATTCTACCATAGTTCCTGCACTCTAGATTCCTCCCGGTGCTAGACTTGCTTTTGTCATTCCTCTGCTTCGTTTTACCATTCTTATTAGAACCTCTGTCAGGCTTTCTGCCCCTCTCAACATTTAGAGCAGTACCAGAAGTAGAAGCCCTCGACGTTTCTCCCGAATATTTCCTGCGAACTTCTTCAGCAACAATTTAATCCTTGATGTCATTATACTTCATCTTCCCATTCTCAACAGAGTTGCTTATAGCAGCCCTCATAGGCTTCCAACTATTTGAAAAATATGCCAAGAGAATTAGAGCACGGACCTCGTCACCAAAGTCGATTTCCACTGACGCTAATAGATTGACAACCATACTAAATTCATTTATATGCTTCACAATCGGGGCATTATTAGACAAATTCAAATTAAACAATTTCTTCATAAGATGAATCTTATTATTAGCATATGATTTTTCATACATATCAAACAATACCTGCATTAATCCCGTGGTATTCTTTTCTGTCTTCACTATATGACCGACATCTTTTGAATCAGTCGCACCAATCCCAACACCTGTCTATCAAGAGTTTACCACTCCTTATCCTTCATCTCCTATGGTTTATTACCGAGAAGCGGCAAGGAAAGCTTCTTGCTATACAGATAGTCCTTTATCTACATCTTCACAACTCCAATGGCATTTCTATGTTCTCGACCATTGTTCTCTCAATCAACAACCTTGCTCTGGTATTAGTTATTGGGGAATTTGCAATGAACCAAGTGAAATAATGAAGAATGAAAAATATGAACGAAACATAAAAGCCAAAAAAATTCACACCAAGAATTTTATACAGGTTCACCAATTTGGCTATGTCTTGTTTCTGCCACCGCAGATTCCACTAACTTCTTGAAGAAATTCATTACAGAGAAATCACTCAATCACTCTTGTGTTTCTCTCACGCTTAAAAGATATTTCCTAGCCTTACACTCACAATTTTCTCTCAGAAAATTTGTCCTATCCAAATCCCAAAACATTAGGTATTTATAGTATACAAGAAAATAGGAGAAAAGCCTTAAAAAAGCCTAAAAAATTGACTTTGAAATCACATTGGTGCCTCAACACCGCAGCGCTAACTTCTTGGCGCTGCGAAGTTAGCACTGCGGTGCCACTTCAAAGACACCGCGCCTATGCGCCATGGGGCTATAGCAACAATTTCTCTGCTGCAGCGCTCGTCTTCACTGCTATAGTGCCATCTTCTATGCTGCAGAGCCACATAGAGATTTCCAAAGCGCCTAAGCGCTACTCCATGGCGCCTAAGCACTATGTGTACTACAATATGACGCCTAGACCTTTTTTCTTTTCTCAATCTTGCATCTTCCGCCAAGCTTTTCACAAGCTTTAAAGATTAGGCTCCACATCTTCAACACAACTTATATCTTGAAGACTTCTACAATTAAAGCAAGAAATTAATTGGAATAAGTAGAAAAGGATATTCCTTCTACATTCTTTTTTTGCTAAATGGATATTTCATTGAAAGAAATTTAGAGGACTGCAGGAAAGAAAAGAAAATAAAACAAAACGAAAGAGCCTCAAGGGCATACAAAAGGAAACCTAAGAATAGAGCCAAGGCCAAGAGAAACGGAAGGGAAAAGGAGAAACTAGACAATTGATAATGTATAACCAAGAGGGGAATACTACACCACTACACAGTATCACTCAAAACCCCCCTAGGAATGTTGGAAGTAGAAAACATGCCATATGTGTCACGCCCCGGAGTACGGGAGGTGACGTGACGGATTATTTAAATTAATTAAAGGAGAATTTAATTAAAATCAAGGGTTTAAGGGTTTGAGTTAAATATAAAATGTGAAAATTTAAAGAAAGCCATAGCATGAATAATTAATATTAAAGAGTAAACATAGCTAGTATGGGTCCCACAGACCCACAACTTGTGCACACACATGGTACTGACAATATCATAAATACAATCACAGTCCAAGTACAAATAAAGGTAAAATCTTACATGCCTTGATTTAAATAATACAAATAAATTTACTAGTCCCTCTATTGCTCTTGGGTCCTGTCCGTTGAATCCTCTCTAAACCTAAATGGAAAACCACCTAGAAGAGGAGGGAATTTAAAACAAATAAAACGTGAGCGAAAGGCTCAGTAGGACTATGTTTTTATAAAATAATTTAATTTAAAGAAACATTTCATTATTCAGGAATATTTAAAAGAAACCTTAAACAAATAAATAAATAAATAAATTTGAATAAAACCGTTCTTACCTAGAACAGTTCACTTGTACAACCAGAAAATATCATTTTCTTTTTCCTAGGCAAACCATAATAATATCACCACCGTAGTGGCCCAGCTGGGTTTTGGGACCTGCCCCAAGGTCGATCGCTACACGACCCGATCTCTGATATGGCATCATGCTTATATGTTTATTATCATCATCATTCATAACCCAATTACCGAGTGTTGTCATTTACATTTATTATGAAGTCCATTTCAGTTCACGGTATATTAAGATATAACCGATAAATTCATTTTCAAACAACCGTTGAAAATATTTTAATAGAAATCCTTTTCAAAGCCAAATCATTTTGAAACTAGGCTACCAAGGAAATGGGGTAGAAGTCCTACCTTAATACTCGTGCCGGTGCCCCACACCGTAATCCCGGTCCGCTATACGTTAGCTCCACGGAACCACGAACGATCCTAGATACACACTAAGTCGATCAATATCTAGTTTGAGACATTCTATGTTACTAAACCATTTCATGATGTCCTAGTGTGTCATTTATATCTTTAAAATCATTCTATAAGGTTAGAATTTAAATCGGGGTTCAAAACAGTGAAAACGGGTGAAAAATCACAAAATTCTCCATGCTCGGCCGGCCTGCCGGACTCCCTGCTTCGGTCGGCCGAAAACCAAGTCTGGTCGGCCAGTCATTCCCCAAGTTCGGCCTGCCGGACTGATGAACACCAGCCTGTCGATCCCTTGATCTAGCCTACCGAACACACAGTTCGGCCAGCCAAACTAGGAAAACCCAGAAATTCCAGCCATGGGTTTTTCGATCCCCAAAATCCAAATCTTGATTTTAACCTGTTTTTCTCAAATCCCAGGCATGGAAAATAATCATAGTTGATAGAAAAACATACTAGAACACATTTGAACTCATTTAAACAAGATTTAAACTCAAAAATCCAAAAATGAGAAAATGGGGAGAAAAATGAAAAATCTTGAATCCAATCCGTTTTTCTTCAATCTAAGCTTAGATTCTAGTTGTTCTAAGTTCATTTAACTCAAATCAAAGGTTTTCTAAGCTCAAGCAAACCTAGATTTAAAAAATGCACAAAATTAAAAATTTTGGAAAAAGTTTAGAAATTTCAAAACTAACCTCGAATCAAAACTTCAATCCGCGTTTTCGGTTGACAAATCACGTTCCCGAGCTTCCTCCTTGCTAACCTGAAGCTTGGATTCGAATTTGATTCAAAAGCTCAAGGAGAAATTGAGAGAGAGGAAACCGAGAGAGAGAGAGAGAGAGAGAGAGAGAGAGGAAGCTCACGGCAAGGGAAGAGAGAGAGAGAGAGAGATCTGAGAGAGTGAGGAGAGAGGAGGAAGAGAGAGAATAAATAGAGAGAAACGGTGGGCGGTTTTACTGTGCAAAAACCATGTGCCGCCCACGGTTTTGTAAAACAAAATATTTTTTAACATTTTACAAATTGTTGTGTTTTAAAACTCAAAACATCATTTTAAAACAATAAGAAATCATTTGGATTCACCAAATTAACAAAACAACAAAAATTCAAAATCCAACCAAGTAATCAAATTAATGTTGAAACATTAATTATGGCATGCTAATTCATCATTTATATTACAATAACATTAAATAAATTCCAGGGCGTTACAACTCTCCACCCCTAAAAGAAATTTCGCCCTCGAAATTTACATCTCATTTCAGAAACAAAACAAATGCGGATACAATTCCCGCATACTCGACTCTAGTTCCCAGGTGGCTTCATCAACCCCGTGATGCTGCCACATGACCTTTACCAACGGTATCTCACGACAACGCAAACTAATTACTTTCCGATCGATGACCTGAATAAGCACTTCTACGTACGTCGTATCTTCCTGAACCTGCACATCGCGAAATGAAACTATCTTACCCTGCTCAGGCGGACACTTCCTAAGCATCGACACATGAAACACATCGTGAACATGAGAAAGTTCAGGCAGAAGATCAAGCCGATAAGCAACCACACCAACACGCTGAGTGATCACGAACGGCCCAATATACCTCGGCGCGAGCTTCCCACTTACTCCAAACTGCATAGTTCCCTTACGAGGCGATACCTTCAAGAGAACGAAATCTCCAACTGCGAACTCTAAGGGTCTACGTCTCCTATCCGTGTAACTCTTATGTCGACTCTGAGCTGCCCTCATTCGATCTCAAATCACCGCGACTTTCTCGTTGCTATCACAGATCTCATCTGGTGCAAGAATAACCCTATCTTCCGGCTTGGCCCAACACACAGGTGACCGACATGGTCGCCCATACAATGCCTCAAACGGTGCCATATCAATACTCGCCTGATAGCTATTGTTGTATGCGAACTCCGCCAGATGCAAACATTGCTTCCAATTCCCACCGAAGTCCAACGCACAGGCACAGAACATATCCTCGAGAATCTGAATAACCCGCTCAGACTGCCCATCGGTCTGAGGATGAAACGCCGTACTGAAGTTCAAATCCGTACCTAAAGCCTCCTGAAAACTCCTCCAGTACTTACAATTAAACCTGGTGTCTCGATCAGAGGTGATGGACAAAGGAACTCTATGCAACCTCACAATGTTCTGTAGATACAAATCCCCAAGAATCTTCCTCAAACACGTCGACCTAAACGGAATGAAATGCGCCGAATTCGTCAACCTGTCGACCACGACCCAAACTGCATCATGCCGCTGCTCCGTCCTCGACAAACCTGTGAGAAAATCTATCATCACATGCTCCCATTTCCACCCTGGAATAGGAAGCGGCTGAAGCTGACCTGCAGGCTTCTGATGCTTGGCTTTCACCTGAAGACACGTCGAACACTTGGCCACATACTCTCGAACATCTTTCTTCATGCCTCTCCACCAATATTGCCTCTTCAAATCACGATACATCTTTATGCTCCCTGGATGAATAGCGAACTAAGACCTATGAGCTTCGTCCAAAACGGCTTTCGTCACCTCGGCAATAGCTGGAACTGTAAAACGCTCCTGGAAATACAACGATCCATCTACATGCACGCTCCATTCTTCAAACTACTCCCCGTTCTGAATCTGCGACCAAATCCCCTGCAAATGCCGATCCTGCCACTGACTTTGCTTAACCATCCAAACAAGAGTTGGGGTCGCTTCCACATGATATACCGAAACTCGATCACAGTCTTCATGATACCGTAGCCTATACTCGCTCACTGTCGCATCCCTGCTCCAGTTCTCAAAAGCCAAACAAGAGAGAATCCCTGAAGACTTCCTGCTAAGCGCGTCCGCGACCACATTAGCTTTCCCGGGATGATACTGCAATGCAAAATCATAATCCTCCATATACTCTATCCATCTACGCTGCCTCAAATTAAGATCCCTCTGAGTGAACAAATACCTCAAACTCTTGTGATCGGAGAAGACCTGAAACGACGCTCCATACAAGTAACACCTCCAAATCTTCAGCGCGTGAATCACCGCTGTGAGCTCTAAATCATGAGTAGGATAATTTTGCTCGTGAGGTCGTAGCTGTCTCGATCCGTATGCAACTATACATCCATGCTGCATCAACACGCACCCAAGTCCGCGTCCTGAAGCATCTGCATAAACCTCATATGGCTCGTCACTGCTAGGAATAACTAACACTGGAGCTGAAGTCAACCGATTCTTCAATTCCTGAAAAGCAAGCTCACAATCTTCCTTCCACTCAAACCTGACATTTTTCTTGATCAATCTCGTCAACGGAGCTGCAATCTTCAAAAAATCCTTTACAAATTTCCTGTAATAACCTGCAAGACCTAAGAAGCTGCGAATCTCCGCTACATTCCTCGGTCGTTCCCACTCCACTATGGCTTCAATCTTGGATGGATCCACAGAAATACCATGCTCTGAGATGACATGACCCAGAAACTTGACCTCAGTCAACCAAAACTCGCACTTTTCCCTCTTAGCATACAACTGGTGCTCCCGCAGAGTCTGAAGCACGATCTGGAGATGCTGCTCATGCTCCTCCCAAGTCTTAGAATACACAAGAATATCATCGATGAACACGATCATGAACTGATCCAAAAACAGCCTAAATATCCTGTTCATCAAATCCATAAAAGCTGTCGGAGCATTCGTCAACCCAAACGACATAACCAGAAACTCAAAGTGCCCATATCGAGTCCTAAAAGCTATCTTGGGAATATCCTCTTCCTTAATCCTGAGCTGATGATAACCCAACCGCAAATCAATCTTTGAGAAGTACCGCGAACCTCCCAACTGATCAAACAACTCATCAATCCTAGGCAAGGGATACTTGTTCTTCACTGTAACAAGATTCAGCTGCCAATAATCCACACACAACCTGAGAGTCCCATCATGCTTCTTAGCAAACAAAACCGGTGCTCCCCACAGAGATGTGCTATTCCGAATATACCCTTTATCAGCAAGCTCCTGAAGTTGCTTCCTTAATTCTTTCATTTCTACCGGCGCCATCCGATAAGGTGCCATAGAAATCGGTGCTGTCCTTGGAAACAACTCGATACCAAACTCAATTTCCCGATGCGGTGGTAATCCTGACAACTCATCGGGGAAGACATCCTCGAACTCATCAACCACCGAAATCGCTACACTGCCACTCGAAGCTTAGGGCTCGCAATCTAGGTTGGCAAGAAAAGCACAACAACCTAGATTCCTTCGCCCTCCTAGACACAACTTCATGAGACACTCACTCATTAACCAATCACCACCACCCTGGTAGGTGATCATCGTCCCCCTATCAAACACTAGGGTCACTTTTCTAAGTTGGCAGTCCACAACTGCATTATACCTGAACAACCAGTCCATCCCTAGAATTACATCATAGGAGCTCATGGGGAGTATAATCAAATCACTTTTCAAAATCTCATCCCTAATCTTTATTTTACAAGATTTACACATACAATTTACACACACCCGCCCCAAGGGAGAAGTTATGACTAGGGGTTCATTAAACTCTTCTATCTCTAATCCCAAGGCATGTATAAAAGAACTCAAAATGAGAGAATGAGAGGCATCGGTATCAAATAAAACGCGAGCTAAAGATCTAGAAACCAAAATTGTACCATCGACAACCGCATTACCAGTCTGAGAATCTGAACCTCCAGATGCCATTGCATGAACCTGCACTGGAGCCTTTTCTTTCCCTCTCCCAACATTGCTGGGTCCTGGATTATTCTGCCGATGCTGCTGGGATGGAGACGACTGCACACTACCTGTACTCGGCGCTCGATACTGAGGGACGTTGCGCTAGAAATGCTGCGGCTGCTGCCCCCGTGCCGGATATAAGAACTGCTGAGGAGAGAACTGGGGATACTGCAACTGCGGGTACTACTGAGGCAGAGGTAGGGTTTGAGGCTGAGACTGACGACTGGCATCCTCCCCTGTCTGAGATCCAAGACGGGCACTCCTAATCAGGCAATTTCTCTTGATGTGTCCGGGCTGCTGACAGAAATGACAATGGAAGCTGTAGGCATTGCTGCGCCCGCTGCCAGACGAACTGCTGCTACCACTGTTTGTGCCACCTTGCTTGCTCTTCCCTGGAGTCGGACGGCTACTGGTGCTTTTCCTACCACTCCTCTGCGGTCCTCCTGAAGCCTTGGCTCGGTCCTCACAATACTGCACATAATTATTCTCCACGGATATCACCGACGACACAAGCTCTCCAAAACTCCTAAGCCGCAGAGCAACCAACTGTCGCCGAATAGGAGCCTTGAGCCCTTCCTGAAACTTAATACACTTCTCACGCTCTGATGCCACCGTTGATGGAGCAAACCTAGCCAACTCATTAAACCTTGCCTCGTATTCCCGAACTGACAGATCACCCTGCTGCAACCTATAGAACTCAGCTGCCTTCTGATCTCTATACCCCTGCGAAAAATATCGATCATAGAACAGCTCCTCGAACTTGTCCCAACTGATATCACCACCGCGCGCCAAACACTTAGCTTGTTTCCACCAAGTGTTAGCGCCACCCTCGAGCTTGTAAGCATCAAACTCTACACGATACTCCTCAGGCACACCAAGGGTATCCAAATGCTTCAAGACCGAATCCAGCCAATACTCTGCTAACTGCGGATCCCCATTACCATCAAAAGTCGAAATAGACGCTCGCCGAAATTCCTTAAAGTACGTATGTCGACGACCAACATCAGAATCTTTTGGTCTAGCCCTGGCTGTCATCTGTCGAAAAGCCGCAAACATAGACCTCATCATGCCCTCATCATTTCCAAACTCGGCGTCAGCTGTCGAACGACGTCTAGGTGCCATTCTCTCACTTCTGAAAACAAAATTTGGACTATCAGAGGTATTTTATTGTCAAACCTATGTGTGCACAATTCCCAAGGTTCATAAGCTTGAGCTCTGATACCATTTTGTCACGCCCCAGAGTACGGGAGGTGACGTGGTGGATTATTTAAATTAATTAAAGGAGAATTTAATTAAAATCAAGAGTTTAAGGGTTTGAGTTAAATATAAAATGTGAAAATTTAAAGAAAGCCATAGCATGAATAATTAACATTAAAGAGTAAACATAGCTAGTATGGGTCCCACATACCCACAACTTGTGCACATACATGGTACTGATAATATCATAAATACAATCACAGTCCAAGTACAAATAAAGGTAAAATCTTACATGCCTTGATTTAAATAATAAAAATAAATTTACTAGTCCCTCTATTGCTCCTGGGTCCTGTCCGTTGAATCCTCTCCGAACCTAAATGGAAAACCACATAGAAGAAGGGGAAATTTAAAACAAATAAAACGTGAGCGAAAGGCTCAGTAAAACTATGTTTTTATAAAATAATTTAATTTAAAGAAACATTTCATTATTCAGGAATATTTAAAAGAAACCTTAAACAAATAAATAAATAATAAATAAATTTGAATAAAACCGTTCTTACCCAGAACAGTTCACTTGTACAACCAAAAATATCATTTTCTTTTTTCTAGGCAAACCATAATAATATCACCACCGTAGTGGCCCAGTTGGGTTTCGGGACCTGCCCCCAAGGTCGATCGCTACACGACCCGATCTCTGATATGGCATCATGCCTATATGTTTATTATCATCATCATTCATAACCCAATTACCGAGTGTTGTCATTTACATTTATTATGAAGTCCATTTCAGTTCACGGTATATTAAGATATAACCGATAAATTCATTTTCAAACAACTGTTGAAAACATGTTAATAGAAATCCTTTTCAAAGCCAAATCATTTTGAAACTAGGCTACCAAGGAAATGGGGTAGAAGTCCTACCTCAATACTCGTGCCGGTGCCCCACACCGTAATCCTGGTCCGCTATACGTTAGCTCTGCGGAACCACGAACGATCCTAGATATACACTAAGTCAATCAATATCTAGTTCGAGACATTCTATGTTACTAAACCATTTCATGATGTCTTAGTGTGCCATTTATATCTTTAAAATCATTCTATAAGGTTGGAATTTAAATCGGGGTTCAAAACAGTGAAAACGGGTGAAAAATCACAAAATTCTCCATGCTCGGCCGGCCTGTCGGACTCCTTGCTTCGGCCCGCCGAACTGCACAGTTCAGCCTGCCGGAAACCAAGTCCGGTCGGCCGGTCATTCTCCAGGTTCGGCCTGCCGGACTGATGAACACCGGCCTGCCGATCCCTTGATCCGGCCTGCCGAACACACAGTTTGGCCTGCTGAACTGGGAAAACCCAAAAATTTCAGCCACGGGTTTTTCGATCTCCAAAATCTAAATCTTGATTTTAACCTTTTTTTCTCAAATCCCAGGCATGAAAAACAATCATAGTTGATAGAAAAACATACTAGAACACATTTGAACTCATTTAAACAAGATTCAAACTCAAAAATCTCAAAAATCCAAAAATGAGAAAATGGGGAGAAAAATGAAAAATCTTGAGTCCAATTCGTTTTTCTTCAATCTAAGCTTAGATTCTAGTTGTTCTAAGTTCATTTAACTCAAATCAAAGGTTTTCTAAGCTCAAGCAAACCTAGATTTCAAAAATGCACAAAATTGAAAATTTTGGAAAAAGTTTAGAAATTTCAAAACTAACATCGAATCAAAGCTTCAATCCGCGTTCTCGGTTGCCAAATCACGTTCTCGAGCTTCCTCCTTGCTAACTCGAAGCTTGGATTCGAATTTGATTCAAAAGCTTAAGGAGAAATTGAGAGAGAGGAAACCGAGAGAGAGAGAGAGAGAGGAAGCTCACGGCAAGGGAAGAGAGAGAGAGAGAGAGAGAGATCTGAGAGAGTGAGGAGAGAGGAGGAAGAGAGAGAATAAATAGAGAGAAACGGTGGGCAGTTTTACTGTGCAAAAACCATGTGCCGCCCACGGTTTTGTAAAACGGAATATTTTTTAACATTTTACAAATTGTTGTGTTTTAAAACTCAAAACATCATTTTAAAACAATAAGAAATCATTTGGATTCACCAAATTAACAAAACAACCAAAATTCAAAATCCAACCAAGTAATCAAATTAATGTTGAAACATTAATTATGGCACACTAATTCATCATTTATATTACAATAACATTAAATAAATTCCGGGGCGTTACATATGAGTGGATCTTCCTAGACCATTTTGCCTGGTTATGAGCTGTAAAGTTTTGGTCTCTGTATCTACC
This sequence comes from Artocarpus heterophyllus, assembly GCA_025403435.1. Lineage (NCBI taxonomy): Eukaryota > Viridiplantae > Streptophyta > Magnoliopsida > Rosales > Moraceae > Artocarpus > Artocarpus heterophyllus. Next base: position 19,540,413 of record CM046330.1, read on the forward strand.
GTGGGCTCGATTGGAAAGAACCGGACAGACTCTTTTTAGAATTACCACCACTTCCTAACCCTGAGCTTTAGGCATTGTCAAAGTAAATCTAATAGCATCGCCCTCTGCAATTAGTGGATCCAGAGCATTTGAGAGCTTAGAGTTATTTTAATGCACGTCCTATGCGGAGAAGATCCTTGCAACATTGCAAGGATCTGCCTCGCATCTTCTAGTTAGAATGTAGCTTTATTCTGCCTCATCTCATTTCTTGGTTCCATCATTGGATCCACAACTATCGTGTACCTACCAAGCGCATTCTCATGTTGAGGGATTGGTAAAAAAAAAAAAAAAAAAAAAAAAAAAAAAAAAAAAAGATCCCCAATTTTTAGGATGTATGGATCTCTCCGAAAGTTTTTAATTCGTAACGCCATTTACAATTAACATGCAAGCACCTTTAGTAATAACTTCATTATTTTTAGTTCATTAACTCGAATTCCACAATTTCAAGGATTTTTTTTATTATAACAATTAACGTTACTTATACACTCTTTAAAACATATCAACTGCCCTTTAAAACGTAACAACTGCAGTCGTCAACTTAAAATGAAGTTTCGATATTACGAGGGTTTTACTTCAAGCTAAATTAGCTGATACTTAACCATAGCATAATAAAACTCAAGTTTTCCAAATATGTAGTACTATTTGTTTCATTGTGTGACTTGGCACACTTAAAATGTACTATCAAGTTCAATAAATAGTCTTAAACATAGTTATCACTATATGATAACTTGACGTAAATGTTGGTGTGATGCCTATATGCAAAACTAGGTGGAATGGTTGGATGAAGCATTGATATAGTTGTTTTACGTATATGTAACAACATAGATATCAGTTGCCCATAAAAAAATATCTTAAATGTTAAGATAAATAAGGTGTAATAATTATTTGTTTAAATTGTTAAAATAATAATTACGAATGTATAGAAAATTTTTTATTTTAATTATTAAAATAAATATAAATCAATCCTAATTCTGAAAAATAATATCTTGATGGCCAAATGTTAGATTGTGTTGGGGAAAAAAATGTTGGATTGTAAAAAACTTTACGCATGGTACTCCCCCTCCGAATATTGTGCAACATGCCCTTTTTTCAGCTAAGGGATAGATTTGGAAATTTTCTCCATCCCAGTTAAATACCTAGTAATATAATTATGTTTTTAGGGTATGTTTGGTACATCGTATTAGCACTCCATATTATTCAAAAATAATACAATGTTTGGTGACATTCATGTATCGTATTATTTAATACGAAATAAAAAAAATTAATTCAATATAGGCTATGATATCAAATACGACCAAAAACCTCCGTATTAGATCATATTGTATAATTTAAACTAAATATGTATATTAATAAACCAATCAAATATTTAAAATATATTAAAAATTGATATAGAAGTTGAAGTTTTAGAATAAGATTTGGGACCGGGGTCTAGGGTTGGGGTCAGGACTCGAGATCAGGGTCGAGGTCAGGATTCTCGATAGGGGGTCAAGTCAGGTTCAAGATTCGAGGCCAGAATTTGGGGCAAGAGTCGAGGTCAAAATTCACTATTGGGATCGAGATTTGAGACCAAGGTCTAAGGTCGGGGTCGAAGTTGGGATTCAAGACCATGGTCACGGTGGGGATTCGGGGTTAGAGTTGGGGTCAGGATTTGGCGTCTGGGTTAGGATTTGAAACTAGGGTCAGGGATCAAGATTCAAGACCGGGGTCGAGGTCAGGATTTAGGGTCAGGGTCAGAATTCAAGACAGGTTCGAGATCAAGATTCAAGACCAGGATTAGGGTTAGGATTCAAGACTAGAGTCGGGGTGGGATTCAGGGTTAGGGTTATGATTCAGGACCAGGGTATGGGTTGAGATTTAAGATCGAGGTTGGGGTTAAGGTCAAGATCGAGATCAGGACTGAGGTCGGGATCGAGATTCAGGGTCAGGATTTAGGACCAGATTCGAGATCGGGGCTAGGGTCGGGGTTAGGATTCAGGGCCAGGGTCGAGGTGAGAATTCAAGATTGGGATTCGGGAGTGGGATTCAAGACTGAGATTCAGGAGGAGGTTCGGGGTTGGGGACCGAATTTGGAACTAGGATTTGGGATTGAGTTCGAGGTCAAGATTCAAGACCAAGGTTAGAGTCGGGATTTGAAACTAGTCTCAAGGTTAGGATTCGAGACCAGGTTTAGGGACAAGATTCGAGGTTGAGGTCGAGGTTGGGATTTAAGGTCTAAATTCAAGACTAAGGTTGGGGTCAAGATTCTGGACTAGGATCGTAGGGATTTGAGAGTGGGGTCGTGGGTCAAGATTTAGGGTTGAGGTCGGGGTTGGGGTTAGGATTTGGGACCTAGGTTGGGGTCAGGATTTAAGATTGGGGTTGAGGTTGAGATTCAAAATTGGGGTCGAGGTCGAGATTTTAGACTAGGATTAAGGTCGGGATTCATCACTGAGGTCGGGGTGGAGATTTAGATCGAATTTTGAACCCAACTCTGATCCCTGTCCCGATCCTAACACTAACCTCAACCTTGAATCTTGACCTCAACCATGAATCGTAAATCTCGACCCTGGTTCCAGATCCTGACCCTTGTCTCGAATCCTGACTCCTACCCTTAATCTCAATCTTGACCCCAAATTGTGAATCCTGATCCCACTAGTCCCAAATACCGATCATGGTCCCAAATCTCGACCCCAACCCTAATCTTAAATCCCAACCCTAACCTCGACCACAGTCACGAATCCTAACCCTGACTTTGATACCGAATCTCGACCCTGACCCCGACTCAGTCCTGAATCTGACCAAGAATTGTGAATTTTGACCACGACCCTGGTCCAAGTCCTAACCCCAAGCTAGTTTTGAATCCCAACCTTGACCTCAAATCCTAACCCAAACCCCAAATCGCAAATCCTAAACCCGACCTTGGTCTTGAATCCTTACCCCAACCTCAACCTCAATCTCGAATCTCGATCCCGATCTCAGCCTCCAATATTGACCCTAACCCTAGTCCTAAATCCTAACCCGACCCTAGTCTGAAATCCCCACTCTAACCCTGGTCTTAAATCTCAACCTCGACCTGATCCTAAAATTCACTCTAGAACCATGACCCAAATTTACTATATTTAAAGTTTAAATACTAATATAATACAATATGGTGGTAAACAAACATTGTATAGTGTAATTCAACATGTTAATATGGTGCAAAACCAAACAATATATTGTATAACACTAACACAATACAATACAATATATGTAATACAATCTGGTGTACCAAACATGCCTTTATGGGTCTCCACTAGAATTTAAATCTTTCTTCCCACTATCAAGGTTTCTTCTCCTCTTATTTTTAGAGAATAGGAAGCCACGACTAAAAAAGATTGGAAGAAAATTTGAAAATAAAGAAAATTTGACCGATGACAATACAAACAATCATGATTTGTATGACTTGCCTTGAAGAAAAGGGGACGTTTTTCTTCTTGCAACCAAAGTTGAGAATTTAGGAAAGAAAGAAAAAAAAAGCAAAAAGAAAGAAAGAAAGAAAGAAACAATAACGTAAAAATAATTAGGGCAACTCTGAATTTTGTTTGTTACCTTTTTATCTACAAATCTAGATTAGTGGTAACATAATAATTTAATAATAGGATCATTATCATTTGCGGCACTTGAAATTTAGGGTTATTACTATTTTGCTTCATAAACTCTAAAAATTTTCACCTTTTATCTCTTGAAATTTGAATTAGTCACACTTAACCGTTAGAATCTATATTAAAACAGATAGATTAAGAGGAGAAGTAGTCCTACTGAATCTATTCCATTATAATTTATGTTAAAAATTAAGGGGGAATGATGCAAATGTTGATTTTTAAAGTAAATATCAAGTTTTAAAAATATTTATAATAAATAATAAATTTACGATGTAAATAACTTATTTACTATGTTAATAAGAATTATTTACATTCCAAAACAAAGGGTAAATAAATTATTTGCATATTAAATCTATTTGTTATGTAATAAGAATTGCACACTATAAATAAAGGGACAATAAGTTATTTATACTATAAATTTGGTATATAGTATAAAAATTTTCAAAACCTGCTATTTACTATAATTAGTTTTTGAAAGTCCTTTTTACTGCAATTTTCAAAATATTAAATGATAAAAGAACACATGACTTCACTTAACCCCTATTTCTCAATCTATTTTTAATAGAAATTTTAATATAAAGGACTAAGTAGGGGCTACTTCAAAATTAAGAGGGCAATGTAAGAGTTTTTTAAAGTTCAATGAGTAAAATGAAAATAATCCTAAAAATAGAGAACGCAAGTGAAAATAATTCTTAATTATTACTGTTAGGATTGGAAGTCCCAATCTGATAGAGGCATGGAATTATCAATCCATTTCTCAATTTCGAATTAGTGTAGTCTTTCACAATGTCAATTAAAGTAAATATCCCACTCTTTATAAGTAAACATGCCAATAACGTGTGTACGTAATGTTAGGTAATGTAAATATCATCAATAGGAAAGGAGTAGGACCATTTGTGATAGGATTGATTATCTAACTTAGGATAACAAAACCGTCCAATGCCACACGGGCAGAAAAATGAAATGACAACTAGAGTAGTTAGTAATTTCGTATTGGATCTGTTCTTCTAGTTAGCATGAATATGAAATATATTCTATTAGTTTTCTTTATTCTTAAAGAACCACCGTCTAAACTATATATTTTTAATTTATTGTTATGTTTTTAAAAATTACAAACGTCTCTTTTGAATTAGAAAACTAGTTTCAATTTTATCCTTTACATGTAAAAAAGATATCAAAGTACAAAAATACCCTTAATTAGATTAGATTTACTTTTAGTTTTTTTTTTCTTGAATTTTTTTTAAAAATATTTTAACATTTTAAAAAACATAAAACTCAAGATCTTTTTTTTTTGAATTTTGATATTTTTTAGGGGTTTTTTATTTTTTAATCTAAAAAATATTTTTCCTAAATTGTTAAGAATAGTTATGTTGTCTTGCTAGATTTTTTATTTACAAGAATGAAATAAAAATAAAAAAAATTAAATTCAAAGGATATTTTCATAATTTGTACATTAAAAAGGATGGATTTAAAAATAGTTAAAATTAGAAAGTATAATTATACCATTAACCCTTATGATTTATCCTTACCTGGAGAAATATTTGAGACAATGAACTCAACTTTCTTTTTTATTATTTATTTATTTTTTTTTTTGGAGGAAAGAAAAAGAAAAGGAAAAGAAAAAAGGAAACCCCATAAAGAGTTGTGTGTTTTTAATGGATATAATACATAAACAGGTCACATCATAATCACATAAAAACACACTTGAAAGAGAAAAAGAAAAAGAAAATTAGGAAAATAAAATAAAAGGAGTTAAAGACAAGACCATGGAGTTGGGGAGGACCACCAGAAGCAATTTGTTAGAAAATCCAAATCAAGGGTCAAATAAATAGAAGTCCACAACACAGAGAAGATAAGGTTATGTTGAAAGCCTGTGGCTGTATGCAATGTTTGAAAGGGAGTGAAAGAGGAAGACATGGATCAAACCTTTTGGTAAGGCATTTGGGTCCCTTCAATTGACAATCTATTATGGCTCAAGCCTCAAGGATTGGTTCCTCTTCTGCATATAATTCAACTGACATGAGAGATAATCATTCCTTCTCTCAAATCACAAAGTACCGGTGAAAATTACCCAACACCACCTTTAATATGTCTTTGAATTTGCTTCTGAGAGACTTGTGATTTTTCTTTAGCTCTATGAGGAAAAAAAAATAATGAATTGTTGTTTGTGATATAATCATTGCCAAAATAATTCTGATAATGTGTAATTCAATCAACTTACTCTTTTGTTATGGGATAGTCTTATTTTGCCTACATGAGTGTTAAGATTTATCATCAACAGTAATAATTAGCACAAATAACATACGGACAAATTACCCACCAACCAAACTAGCCAACAAATACAATAAGTGGGTTTTCAATTCTAAAATTATAACCTAAAAAGTGTTAAAAGTACGGGTTCTCTGAACTATCATCTTTGGTAAATCTCCATTGTGTGCATGTTTTATTTTTGCTTTCTTTAAAAATTGAAAATGTTTCCACTAATAATGCATATAGAGCCACATCATATGAATTTTAACCCATGTATTCCTTTTATTATAGGATTATCCCATGACCAATTTATTAAAATAATGCACGAGATGTTAATAATTCATCCCTACATGTAAATTAGAACGTGGAACTCGATGTCTACTTATTTTAAGTGGATGTTGTTTTACAACGAAAACCATCCTGATAAATCGAAGCACACTCTATCTTATATACATGGATACCATAGAGACACGTGATAAATAAAAATACCTTTTCTTTTCATCACCAAAAGAAAATAACTTAACACAAATGGCTAAAATAATTGATCTTCTTCGCCCACCACTTTTCCTTTGCTCTTTCATTTTCCAACATCATGTACACAAAATAATGACACAATATACAATTCCTATCTTGCCCCGCTTTTCCTTTCCTCTCTTTCCTTTTATCTCTCTTTCTTCTTCTTCTTCTTCTCTCTCTCTCTCTCTCTTTCTCTCTCTCTCGCTCTTCTTTCTTTCTATTATCTCGTGGAACATGACCAATCGACCACATGTTGCACATCCACGAGTTTTGTTACTTTGAGGGAAGGTGACAGTGATCAAGAGGCACTTTGAGGGCCATGAATGTCTTGGCCTTGGTAGGCAGACCCCAAATTAAGCTTTGAAGTTGCCATCAAAACTCTTAAAATATATCTCAATTAATTAAAAAATAAAAAAATAAAACTAAAACGTACAGATAAGCCCTTATAAGCAGCTCATTGTGGTTTGAGCACCATGTCATGAGTCATGAGTCATGAGTCAGCCATCCGAGCCATGATTCGGTGTTGGTTGGTCAGGTCGCACCACCGACTGAATTTGTCGTAACCCTTCTCCCTTGCCAAATATTATTGGCCCCTACTACTGCTCTCCAATATTGGGCTAAAACAACCTCTCTGGATGTGCTTGAGCTTGTCCTTGTATAATCCCCCCAGTTCCTTATCAAAGAAATGCAAATTCCAGAGAAATGGCCATGTCCCACCACCTCTCTCTCTCTCTCTCTGTGGATGTGCTTGAGCTTGTCCTTGTATAATCCCCCCAGTTCCTTATCAAAGAAATGCAAATTCCAGAGAAATGGCCATGTCCCACCACCTCTCTCTCTCTCTCTCTCTCTCTCTCTCTGGTGCTTTATTACTTTTGCTTCGTTTGACAACATTGCTCTAATTATATAGTTTCAATTGTCACAATATAAAGCTCTTACGTACAACATTGTAAAACAAACATAGGCTATACTGTAAAGCAAAAGTTAAGCTACAATAAATTGGTTTCAACTATATCGTTTCAACTAATTTTCTGAACACTCTTTCTTTTAGATTTTGGATTAATATTTTGCTTTTGGTCCTTAGGTTAAGATTATGTTCACATAACATTATTCATGAAAAGAGTTGAGAGAAGTATTTTTTTCTTTACTCCATGTGTTTACTTGATAATAATGCAGTTCTAATTCATAAAATAACGTTTGATTCACTTCCCCCATATCTCTTCCTTCCTTCCGATTACACAATCGCTTATGAATTAATAAGCGTGCCTTCTTCCAAAAAAAAATGCGTTTTCTAGGCCCTAAATTTTAATTGCGTGGTATGGAATTACTGGTTCCCAAACTTTAAAAACTTTTACCGTCCCTCTTCAAAGGAAAGCGACATCCCCTGAACTTTTACAAACCATGTATTTCACTTTTGGTATGCGTGTCACTGCCAACAAAAAGGTTACCTAATTTTTATTTATTTATCTTTGCAAGTGACAGGACCCTTTTTTTTTAACTAAAGTAACGTTAATGGGCTAAATGCAATTTCAATATAGTTGAGGGACCAATCATATACTTGTACACACACACAGACACACACACACATATTTATATATATATCATATATTAAAGAAAGAATCATTTTGTATTTCTAAAAAAAAAAAAAAATCAGTTTTCGAGATCTTTCATCACTTTCTAAACCAGAAGAACGGACGAAGCAGGAGAACAACAGCCAAATGCCGCTGGGTTGTACTTAACTGTTTGTACTATTGCCGAAAATTTTTACTGAGTTCGACGTATTTAACTGTAGCCTATAATCATTTTCTTGAGCCAAGAAAAAAGCCTTGAATCATTATCTCGTACGTTTTTTTTTTTTTTTCTTTTGGAATCTTAAAACAAAATAAAAAGAAGGGCCACAAGAGAAAAAATGATGGACCAAAACAATAGTGTGATGATGAATTGCAAGGTTAAAATCATGCACCTGCTAGAGTATATATGTAAGATGAAAAGGGGAAAAAATTATGTATTTACTAGAGAAAAAAGCTTTTCATGAACGATAATTAGTTAAAAAGTCTTCCATAAATAATTTGTAAATGATGTTTTCACAAAAAAAATAAATAAATAAAATTTTAAATGACGAACGAAAACAATATCATATGATTGATTATCTAAGATAATCTGTAATATAAATGGCAATGTTAATAATATATTTTTCACTAAAAAGTATGAGAATGGCATAATTGATATGTTATTTTATTTTATGTTTCAGTGCGTAATATTATTTCTAATATTATGTCTACTTTTTTATAATTATTAAGTTTTGAACCTTATAAAAGTAAAAAGATTAAAATAATTTGAAAAGGACAATGTGTTAAGATAGATGAGTTTAAAACATATAATGTTTTGTAAATAATATATTTATAAATAAATAAAGTGAATTTTTTTATCATATTTTGTGCACTTATTTTTTATTACTTCATGAATATCATTAAAATTTTATAACTATCTATGAAACCTTAAATATTATATATAAGTGTTATATGTACAAGGATAATATTGAAAGATGATAATTGAAAAGGTTAGTGATGCATAATTAATTATTTAATTAAAGTTTGAAATATTTAATTGAGCGTTACTATGTAGGTCATTTCCATTGAGAATGGAATGGTCTCATCCGAATCATTAATATAATGAGTCATTAAATAAGAGCACTATACATAATGAGATTATATAGAACCAAGACATGTGATATGAATGGCTAATAATTTCTGTCTTTTGATCACATCAACCAATGCTCATATAGAAGATGATTTTAATCTTGAGTTATTAGCTGACTTCAATTTATAGAATTATGTATTTTGATTTATTTTATAAGAATTCGAGAATCTAATCCTGTTGTTAATATTACAAGATGAAATCTATTCATTCTTTAACGAGAAGTAAATAATTCTCTTGAGTATTGATTCGGGTATTAGTTAATATAAGCGCTCAAATTCATGATTAAGTTTATGAATTTATTATTCATCAGAGAATTAATAGCATTCAAGGATAAAAAAATAATTAGGGAGGTTAACATATTTTACCTAACTCTAATTATGAATTATTTATGGAGGATCAATTTACATACAATGACTATATCAAATGGATGACTCGAAAATATGAGTAATCATATCTATTCTTTCAAGAGTGCAATTCTAAGTTTTTAATGGAGTAACATTTGAATTAATAAAAGAGTATGGAACTCTAAATTAAATATCACTTAAAACAAATGAAGTATGAATTAATTTATAATTATTAAATAATAAGACTATTTAGTAATAAATACATAAGAATTAATTTTGAAAGACATACAGTGGGTGCATATTAGCACAAGGAAAAGTTCTCTATGCAGTCCAAGACTTGTTCACTTAGGGTGCGTTTGTTTCATGATTCGAATCATGATTCGAATCATTTTGCTACAGTATTTTCTCTCACAAAAATTTAAATCTTCATTAAAATCTTTTATTCAAATCTATGAACCAAACGGACTCTTAGTTTCCTATTTCTAAAAGTTTCTAATTTTGATAAATGTGATTTATTTAAAATTAAAAATTTAAATTATGGGAACAAGCCAGATTGGGTAACAACGAATATTTTTCTCTTTCCTGATAGGTGATTCCCGCCACAAGCATAGAGAGATTCCTTATGTGTGACGTCACATACATATAAGGAAAGGGAAACTTATCTATTTTATTTTGATTAAATATGTTATATTCAAAATTAAAATAAAGGAAGCTTTAATAACTAATTAGGTCATTTATTCTCTATAAATAAAAGTCTTTTCTATTCATTCTATACAGAATTGAGAGTTTTAGAAAGATTGTAAAAACTATAATAGACACCCTATAATAGGCGTGTAAAAGAGAAAAAGAGAAAGAAGAAGAGTTCTTCATTTTGATTCCCGTTTTGCTCTTACATTGAGATTAGTATGAGAGAAAAGTAAATAAGTGATCTCTTAGTAAACCTTAATTCCTTCTTTGCCCACTCGTTCATCTATTCGGTGCCAAGTACTAGCTAGGTGAGAAAAAGGATGGTTTCATATAGAGAAAAATTCTTGTTTGAACGTATCCGACCTAACCGCTTCAACTAGGTAAGCATAAATATATATATATATATGTATATATATATATATTAAGTGTTAAATTAACATACTCTATAGCATTGTTTTATAAAAGTTTTATGAAAATTTTAGTTATATATATTCTGTACGTTTACTGCATATGCGTTTTTTTCTTGAAAATCGTTTTAAAAAACCTATGCAATGTTGTAATGATTGAATGAAAAAGTTAATATATCAACCAACAATAATCAAAATGTCAAATTTTATAATTTTTATATTTTGTGCCAAATTTGTCACAAAATACAGTATTTACTTAAATTTAAGAAAAATATAACATATTTTTATACTCAAATATCAAAATTCAATATTTATATATTAATTTTAAACTATTTAGAGATGCTCTTGCCTATCATCAGATTAAAGATAAGGTTTCCTAAGATCGAATAGAAAAAATGCAATACTTATCATGATTTGGATATATGGTTCAATAAAACAAAGAAAAAAATTAATTAAAATGATTTAAAACTGAAAGTTGTGAACTATTCTTTTATTGTTTTAAATCATATAATATCCATTTAATATTCTTCTCTTTTAAAATTTGACATTAATGGAAACATTAGGTTATTAGGTAAAGTGATTAATTAGCAAAAAAAAAAAAAAGCACCAATAAGAAATTATTTTTGTTGGATTAGCTAGTAGTTAGTAGCTAATACTTTTTTAATCCTTATATCACCTTCTTTTAATATTTCTGTTTTTTTTTTCCCCTTTTGCCTGGCCTCCCTATATGTATCACTTGATGCGACTAATATTTCTTATTCAAAGTAATGCCAAAGTCAGGAGTAAAATAGTCACTAATGCATGCGTCAACTTAAATCTTTTTTTTTTAGCAAATTATTACTTTAATTTTCAAATCAATTTTGGCCAATAGAGACCAGACAAAATATATCTTGGATACGTTGGGCCATCATGCCTAATAAAAAAAAGGTTCTTCCAAAATTTTTTTTAATAAATAAAAAGGTCGAAATCTGCAGATAACTTAATTTTTTTTTTTTTTGGAAAATTGCAGATAACTTAATTTAATGCACGGAAATACTGATAATATTGGTCATCGCATAGGCACCAAGTCTCTGACATAAGATCATAAAGCACGAATTTTTGTATTCACATAATTAACGGGAAGTTCAATTATAATATAGCTGCATATCGATCAAATTAAAAATTTATTTTACTTTCTCGTTGCAAAGGCACTTGATAAGGTTATCAAGCTACAATGATGATTTTATCAGGAATATATTTTTTTTTTAAAAAAAACGAAGCTAATATGATTACTACCAAATTAATTAGATGGAAAAGTATCAAACCCTACTTTGTAATCATTTATTTTTTAAAAATATATATAAGTGTGTGTGGGTGCGTGGGTGCGTGGGTGTGTGTGTTTGCGTGCAGGTGTATTGTGGGATGTTTTACTTGGTTTCCTCTTGAAATGATTAGTGGGGCTTCATTCTTTGCAGCTATGCCACTGCACTGTGCAGTTGTTAGGGCCTCAAAATTTTCAGAAATGACACCTCCAAAAAAAAAAAAGGAATTATTATTTATCTTCAAGTATAGAACTTTTCAACTTATATCTAGACAATGATAAAAGTTCACACGAAATAATCAATATACATGTGTATATATTATACAATCCAAAAAGAAAAAAATGCTAGCAATAATCACCATAAATATTCAGGGTAAGTTATAAGTATGGTACCTGTTGAGGGTGAACCTAGCGCCATCGTCGAGGAGACATAGTCTTAATGGTCGACTAAACAACTCAGTAGAGTTATCAAGGAGCAAACTACCGACCCCGACGACAATGGACGTTGCGTTCGAGATGCTTCTTAGGGCCTCCAGGGCCGTACCTCAACAGGTTGCCACCTCGGACTATGCGCCGGCTCGGGTCGAATTATTCTCATTCACAAGTGGACTACTATTCGCCACCACAAGCCAACAAATGGCAAACAACTCACCGTCTGATGGAGGCCAATCCATCGACAGAGGGACGTGACACTTGTCACATATTGCCTAACATGCCTTGATGTGACACTCAGGTTGTCGACAAAACCCACCTAACATCCGGTCCCGTCCTTTGCCGAGCGACCCCTGCCTTGAGCATCAGAGAGCCCTTGTCTATTGACTGACCTAATTCTCTTACCTCTGAAGCGTCCCTCCTCTCATTGCAGGCACACTTGACTAGGCAGAGGAGAGCCGAGAAGAGCTTAGTACTATATGTAGCCGCACGTGGTGTTGATTCAACGCCGAACCACGGTAAGCATCAACATTTTAGCGCTAGAAGGAAGGCCCCTATGCCTTCACTCAAACACCAGCCACAACAACTCCGAGGATGGAGATGGTGACTCGAGGAAATGCCTGAGACGATGCTGCCCGACAAGAGGGGTCAGGAGACGCACGAAATCGGCAACAAAATCTAGGTAGGCCTAGGGGCCTCCCCCAGGCCATGAGGTCCCGATCCGGGGGTTAAGGGAGCACGGCCAGGGCCGAGCAAGTGCAAGATCTGGTTGCCTAGGACCCTATCCAGGAACTCACAAATGTTGTTCGGATTCTCATGCAGCAGCTCTTGCAGCAGGCTCAACGTCAGGCTACGCCTGTCCTACTGCCTCCAGCCCCGGCTGACCAGGCTGGAGGCTAGGCAGGACGGGATGCAGCCGACCACAAAGAAGCCAATTTCAAGTGCTCAAGAGGCTCCATGCATGGCGTCTTGGCCAATAACAGACTCGTGCAAGAAGGCTGTCTTGGCCCTCAAGCAGCGCGGGTTCCGTCTGTTGGAAACAAAATGCACAGCGGAATTTTAAAAATTTTTTTCATCAGAGTAATTTCCAAAACACAAGTTTGACATGTTATATGTATAAATTAAACAGATCTTACTAACCTCAGTGTGCCGAAGAACCTCTGCAACCTGTGTAGAGAAGTAACGTTCTAGAAGAGCCTCAACCAATTGGTCTTCTTTGCTATTCTCTATACACAACCGGAGTGAGTGTGGGCTCACACGTACAGCTCTTCCACAGGTGACTCTCCTTCCAACCAACAGAGAGAACCCAAAGCTAGTGCTCGTGATTTGTGAACAAAAGCTCTCAGGGAGTTTTCAGATGCTCACTAGAAGAGTATCACTCTTAATCTCTCAAATTGATATGAGTAAATCATGAGACTCACTCCCTTTTTATACCTATTGGTCCTGGGGTCAGTCCATATCAGATTAGGTCTCAAAAACTCGAAACCGAATCAAGTTTGGATCAATATCTGATAAGATCTGCGTGAAAATGCGTAATCTTATCTCCGCTGATCGGCAGGCCAAACATTTTGATCGGCAGGCCGATCAGGCCAGTTCGGCAGGCTGAACACGTCATCCGGCAGGCCGAACTACCGAGAAAAAATCTCCGCGAATCTTTTATTTTCCACACGAGATTCTAAAGGATAAAGTCTCAGTTTTGATTCAAATAACCCAATAGAGAAGTTATCTGATCAAAACAAACTTTATCAAGATAATCTCTAAGAAAATAAATCAATTCACAATAATTCTACAAGTTTATCTTGTTCTAATTTGTCCAAAATTAAAACAACCGATAAACAGGCAAGAATTATCTGATCGCAATAATTCAACAAGTTTATCTTGAACTAATTTCTTACAAAATTAATTCAACCGATAAACAAACATGAATTATTTGATTCTTACAAATTTTAAACCAATCTGATAAATCCGACATAAGTCACCAATTATTGGAAAAGCACGCCGTGTCGTTACAGGATTTTGTGAGCTAGCAAAGGGGACCAAAATGGACCTATAAAGTTTAAGCTCATGATAATTATGAAACCCAATATCCCAGATATACATTTCACAATTATCAACTCTAACGCTACTCCATTAAAAGCTTAGAGCTGCACTCTCGAACTTTATAGAATTACGAAGCTCGTGTAGCTAAGTCTCCATGACATATCATAGTGCATCGTATCCCCATATGATAATCCATAATCGGCTTAAGGACAAGTTCTGTCTTACCTTCCCGATTATTTTTATCTTACGTTCCATTGTCTCACCATTAGAAAACTTACCATCCAAAGATAGTATACCATTCAGTTACACCTATGTATCAAATGGTTGAGCGCTCTAGTTTTCCAATTACAGGACAATGCATATAAGAGGATATCATTACTCCTAAAGAGGAGCTATGGATTCCATATCTATGAATAACAAGTCTACACTATCAAGAGTCATGCCTCCAACGTACCGGCATGCATACCACTATAGAGATGTGGGAGTCACCCATTGGTACATCAAAAGACACAAGTCGAGATAACAGGCCCACTATTCATCTCAGGATTAAGATACAATACAAATGACTGTTTAAAGTGAATCGATTTGCCAAGACAGAATTATTAATCCAAATCAATTCACTTTATGTCCCGATCCAACACATCGTCACCTATGACAACGTGCCAATGTTTCTATTCACGGAGTCCAACTCCGATGGCCAAGACAAACCATCTCCCAAAAGGGAAATAGACAACATAACAATCTTTACATGAATAAAGCGCCCAACTTTATTCCCTCGATTGCGGATCATACGTTTTAGACCGTCACCTTAAGAATCGTGTCTACCGCATAATCATCCCATCATATGCCCAATTCTTAAGGTTTAGACTGACAGTCTCAGACTAATGTTTGCTTATCATACATTCAACAAATATGAACATAAAGAGGACAAGATTTGGTATATAGATAAATGAATAAATTCTTTATTGATAAAAATGTCTCCAAAAATGTATTACATTTTTACTCCTTAGGGCATACCTGTCTAACAATCTCCCACTTGCACTAAGTTAGTAAATATAACAAATTTCGCATCCCCATAGCTTCCACATGCCTCTCGAAGACTCTCACAGTAAGTGTCTTCGTAAATGGATCAGCTAAATTGTCCTCTGACGCGATCTTGCACACCGTGACATGCCTGCCCTCAATGAAGTCCTTTATCACATGATACTTCCGATCAATATGCTTACTCTTCTTGTGAAATCTTGGTTCCTTAGCATTAGCTACCGCCGCACTGTTATCACAGTACAGTGATACCGCTTTATCCATACCAGGAACTACCTCAAGATCCCCAAGGAACTTGCGGAGCCACACTGCTTCTTTCGAAGCATCACTAGCCGCCACATACTCGGCCTCCATCATTGAATCCGAAGTGCAATCTTGCTTCGCACTTCTCCAACTGATGGCGCCGCCACCCAGAGTAAACACAAACCCCGAAGTCGATTTCCTAGAATCCAGACAGGATTGAAAATCCGAATCAGTGTATCCTAGAGGAGTCAAGTCCTCACCCGAATACACAAGCATATACCCTCGAGTCCTTCTCAGGTACTTGAAAATATGCTTTAACGCAACCCAATGGTTCGGTCCTGGATCCGCCTGAAATCGACTTACAATCCCGACCGCATAGCTAATATCCGGTCGAGTGCAAAGCATGGCATACATGAGACTACCCACTGCCGAAGCATAAGGCACATTCTTCATGTATTCTCTTTCTTCATAAGACTTTGGCGAGTCTTTCTTAGAAAGAGTAATTCCAGACCTAGATGGTTGCCCACCTTTCTTGGAATCCTGCATTGCAAACCTCCTGAGAATTTTATCTATGTAGCCGGCCTGAGACAAAGCTATTATTTTGTTCTTCCTATCCCGAATGATCTGGATACCGAGAACAAAATTAGCCTCACCTAAGTCCTTCATGTCAAACTGCTTGGTCAACCATAATTTGACCGATGACAACGCCCCAACGTCATTGCCAATTAGCAGAATATCATCTACATAGAGCAGTAGAAAAACCACCTTCCCATCCTTTATCTGTTTGTAAACACATGGTTCATCCACATTTTGTGAAAACCCATAAGTCTTGATCACTTGATCAAATCTTATGTTCCAAGAACGGGATGCCTGCTTAAGTCCATAAATTGACTTTAGCGGCTTACAAACCTTCCCCTCTTGACCCGCGACCTTGAACCCGTCTGGTTGTTCTATATAAATGGACTCATCAAGATAGCCATTCAGAAAAGCCGTCTTGACATCCATCTGCCAAATCTCGTAATTAAGAGAGGTAGCTATGGACAAGAGAATCCGGATGGACTTAAGCATGGCTACAGGCGAAAAGGTTTCCTCATAATCGATTCCTTCCTTTTGCGTATAACCATTAGCTACCAGTCTAGCCTTAAAGGTTTCGACCTTTCCATCCACTCCTCTTTTCCTCTTGTAGATCCACTTACACCCTATAGGTTTTACCCCTTTGGGAAGATCCACAAGCTCCCAGACCCGATTAGTCTCCATAGACTTCATCTCTATGTTCATGGCCTCTGTCCAGAGTTTTGAATCAACATCCTCCATAGCTTTTGCGTAAGTATAAGGATCCCTGTCATGTTCATCCGGTTCAGCCAAAAAGACCTCCCCATTGAACATATACCTTTCAGGTTGACGCCCGATCCTCCCACTACGCCGAAGCCCCTGAGGTTGTTGTTCATGTTCATTCAGTTTTTCTACACTGATCGGAATGGTTTCGTTCGGAACCTCCGGAGTGAACGAATCACCCCTTAACTCCTCAAGCACCACTTTGCTTCGAGGTTTAAAGTCGTCCATGTAACTCTCCTCAAGGAAAGTTGCATTTGTTGAAACCACGACTTTATTTTCCTTAGGGTTATAAAAATAACCCCCTTTAGTCCCTTTTGGATATCCTACAAACACGCAAACTTCCGAATGTGCTTCCAACTTGCTCGGATCCTTAAACAGGACATGAGCTGGACATCCCCATATTCGAATATGGTTTAAGGATGTCTTCCGTCTTGTCCACAACTCGTGAGGAGTTTTAAGGACCGATTTTGAAGGTACATTGTTCAAAAGATAACATGCGGTTTGTAGTGCATATACCCAAAAGGATAAAGGCAATGATGAATAACTCCTCATGGACCTAATCATGTCCAACAAAGTCCTATTCCTTCTCTCCGTTACGCCATTCTGCTGCGGAGTGCCCGGTGCAGTCAAATGGGATAAAATCCCATTCTCTAACAAGTGTCCCAAGAACTCATCAGAAAGGTATTCCCCACCTCGATCAGATCGAAGTGTCTTTATGGGTCTACCCAATTGCTTTTCCACTTCAGCCCGAAACTCCCTGAACTTATCATAAGTTTCGCTTTTGTGGTGCATTAGGTACACACACCCATATCTTGAATAATCGTCAATAAAAGTGACGAAGTACTCATACCCTCCTTGTGCCCAGATGTTCATCGGTCCGCAAACATCACTATGCACAAGTTCTAGAACCCCTTCGACCCTATTGCCCTTAGACCCGTATGGTCTTTTGGTCATTTTACCCTCCAAACAAGATTCACATTGAGGTATAGATTCCACCTTTAAGTGACTTAAAGGTCCATCCCTTACTAACCTTTGAATCCTATTCAGATTAATATGGCCAAGGCGCAAATGCCAAAGATAAGTCTTTTTAGAGTGAGAAGTTTTAGGTCTTTTTGAGTTATTATCATTTATCTCAGCATTAAGCAATAAGTCCATCTTAGGTTTGATAAAATATAGATTATTTTGCTTCCATCTAGAACAGATAAAAGATTTGTTTTTACGAATCACCACTTTTTCATTAAAAGATACCACGTAGGAGTCTTTAAATAAAGAAGATACAGAAATTAAATTCCTTTTAAATTTAGGAACATAAAAACAGTCTCGCAAAATTAAACTCCTATAATTATCAAAATAAAGATGGACATCTCCCACTGCTTCCGCTGAGACCAAGGATCCATCGCCCATCCGAAGCGTTAAGTCTTCACAAAGTAGACTTCTTGTTTCTTTGAATCCCTGCAGAGAAACACAAACATGATTAGTTGCATCGGAATCTATGACCCAGATGTGACTGGATTCCTCAACCAAACAAGTTTCTAAATATAGAAGATCACACCTACCTCCCTTGGAAAGGAAGTCCTTGCAATGCTTCTTTATATGCCCGACCTTACCACAGAAGAAGCACTTAAGCTTCTTTGGGTTCTTCTTCTTCTTGCTCTTGGTTGCAGGAGGAATAGAAGACTTCCCACTCTTGGCCCGTTGCTTCTTTCCATTCCCAGAGTTAGGATTGGAACCAGAAGCAGCTACCATATTGGCCTCACCATCAGCAGGAGACTCCCTGATCAGCAGTTCAAACTCCTGTAACTGTTTCATCAGTTCTGTCAAGGTCATATCCCGTCTATTGCTTAAATTAAAAGTAGCTCTAAACGGAATAAATTCCTTAGACAGAGTCTCAAAGACCATAGTCATCTGAGTTTCAGCATCGATGTCGGCTCCATTGGTTTGAGCCTCAGCGAGGTAACCCATGACCAACATCATATGCTCCTTTATAGATGTCCCCGGTCTTTGTCTATAGTTTAAGAGTTTCCGAAGCGCCCCTTGCCATTTTATTATAGCCTGGCCTCCGAACATATCCTCAAGATTATCCAAGATCTGCTTCACAGTCTCATAATCCTGATGTTGAGCCTGCAGCACGTTGATCATGCTAGCCATAACATAGCAGCGGGCCTGATCATTAGCATCTTTCCAGCGGTCGTACGCTTGGAATTGCTCATTACTTGAGTCTCCTGTAGGCTAGGGAGGACAAGGAGTTGTCAGTACATATTTCAGTTTCTCAAAGGAAAGGATGATGTCTAGGTTTCGTTTCCAATCATTATAGTTCTCACCGGTTAATTGGTTTTTGTCAAGTATCGATGATAAAGCGTTTTTAGACATTTTCAATCTACAATAAAGAATCATATACCAAACATAAGCAAACATATATAATAATTTAGTAAGATAACACAATCATGTAAAATAATACAAATGCGTTTATGTGTCAAAACCTTGAAAATATCACAACCTTACAACGATAATTCCCAACTCAGAATTCAGCAAGCTCCTAGGGGAGTCATGCCAAATTCAATTAGGAACACAGATCCCCTCCTGATTAATATATGCCATCCAGGACCCGTATGATCCAGCATATACTAATAATCGTTTCTTTGGCCATTAATTTTATTAACAGAGCTCCTAGGGGAGATTAATAATAAAATCAACGTGAGTGTATAACCACCATTTCAATATTTTATCCATGATTTATAATCACCACCTAGGGGTGTGCAACCATAAATCATACTAAAATACCTTATCCTTTCAGAGATCCAATCTGGTACATGATAGAAATCCCTTCCTAGGGGTTGGGACCACCATGTTCTTCCTATGGACCAACGATGGAGGCCTTAGGTCCTCTCTTCGAAAACCTTCTCCCACTCAATCTTTTGTAGTCAAGGTTTTATTTTAAAATTATGCATAAACAATTTTAATATGAGCGGCACTCCCTATTCTATATGACATGTTATCAATATACATGGTAAATCATATTATAATGCAGACAAGCAAAGCTACAAGCAAAA
This sequence comes from Artocarpus heterophyllus, assembly GCA_025403435.1. Lineage (NCBI taxonomy): Eukaryota > Viridiplantae > Streptophyta > Magnoliopsida > Rosales > Moraceae > Artocarpus > Artocarpus heterophyllus. The sequence continues at coordinate 19,560,414 of CM046330.1, forward strand.
TAATAATAACCGTAATATTATGGTTTCACCCTAGAGAATAGAAAAATAAGATTACAAGAGAATAATCGAGACATTATTCGATTCTTCATCCTTGAATCCTCAAGCTGTATCCTTCTTCATGTAATATCCATCTTCAAGTCTTCAATCCTGTATGAATAGAATACTTCATATTTCCGGTCATATCCAAATTTAATGTTTTTCAGAATCGTCTCAAAAATAAAATTAAAACTACACCGGAAAAATTGCACCTTTTTTGGACACCTGGCAGCTCTCGGTCGGCAGGCCGATCTGGGTGATCGGCCTGCCGGTCTTGCTCCATCGGCCTGCCGATCTGATACATCGGCCTGCCGATCTATGCAAATTTGGCCTGCCGAACTGAAACTTCGGCCTGCCGGCAGAGCACCAAATTTTCTGCCCCACTATCGGCCTGCCAGACCACACGTCCGGCCTGTCGAACTGTGAGGTCCGGCATGCCGACCATGCAGAAAACCCTCAATCCAGAAAATACAATTTTAATGCAATTCATCAATTTTATTTTTAACAATTCAAAAACATAAAATTAGAGACTCAGGAAATACCTGGAGGCAACATCATCAATCTTCTAGATTCGACTTCTCGATCCGTCTTATCTGGATAATTTTTTAATTACAAATTCTTACAAATTAAAAATTAAATAACAATTCCTAGACGGAGATGATAGTCGCCAACTAATTACATGAAAAACCTAGATACACATTCAAACCTCTAAGGAATCATAACCGGTATTAATTAATTAATAAATAAATAAACAACGATTTAATCAACCATAATTAATTAATAAACATTCACCACATAATCCATGACAACATATATATTATACAGAAACCTAGAGTGCCATCTCTCTATAAAATTCAATTCAAGCATAGGAGAGATTAAGATCACAAAATTTATGCATATGACATGATCACAAACTTGCAAATTTATGTAAAAACCTCGGCTCTGATACCAATTGTTGGAAACAAAATACGCAGCGGAATTTTAAAATTTTTTTTCATCAGAGTAATTTCTAAAACACAAGTTTGACATGTTATATGTATAAATTAAACAGATCTTACTAACCTCAGTGTGCTGAAGAACCTCCACAATCTGTGTAGAGAAGTAACGTTCCAGAAGAGCCTCAACCAACTGGTCTTCTTTGCTATTCTCTATCCACAACCGGAGTGAGTGTGGGCTCACACGTACAGCTCTTCCACCTGGTGACTCTCCTTCCAACCAACAGAGAGAACCCAAAGCTAGTGCTCGTGATTTGTGAACAAAAGCTCTCAGGGAGTTTTCAGATGCTCAATAGAAGAGTATCACTCTTAATCTCTCAAATTGATCTGAGTAAATCATGAGACTCACTCCCTTTTTATACCTATTGGTCCTGGGGTCAGTCCATATCAGATTAGGTCTCAAAAACTCGAAACCGAATCAAGTTCGGATCAATATCTGATAAGATCCGCGTGAAAATGCGTAATCTTATCTTCGCTGATCGGCAGGCCAAACATTCTGATCGGCAGGCCGATCAGGCCAGTTCGGCAGGCCGAACACGTCATCCGGCAAGCCGAACTACACAGAAAAAATCTCCGCGAATCTTTTATTTTCCACCCGAGATTCTAAAGGATAAGGTCTCAATTTTGATTCAAATAACCCAATAGAGAAGTTATCTGATCAAAACAAACTTTATCAAGATAATCTCTAAGAAAATAAATCAATTCACAATAATTCTACAAGTTTATCTTGTTCTAATTTGTCCAAAATTAAAACAACCAATAAACAGACAAGAATTATCTTATCGCAATAATTCAACAAGTTTATCTTGAACTAATTTCTTACAAAATTAATTCAACCGATAAACAAACATGAATTATTTGATTCTTACAAATTTTAAACCAATCTGATAAATCCGACATAAGTCACCAATTATTGGAAAAGCACGCCGTGTCGTTACAGGATTTTGTGAGCTAGCAAAGGGGACCAAAATGGACCTATAAAGTTCAAGCTCATGATAATTATGAAACCTAATATCCTAGATATACATTTCACAATTATCAACTCCAACGCTACTCCACTAAAAGCTTGGAGTTGCACTCTCAAACTTTATAGAATTACGAAGCTCGTGTAGCTAAGTCTCCATAACATATCATAGTGCATCGTATCCCCATATGATAATCCATAATCGGCTTAAGGACAAGTTCTGTCTTACTTTCCCGATTATTTTTATCTTACGTTCCATTGTCTCACCATTAGAAAACTTACCATCCAAAGATAGTATACCATTCAGTTACACCTATGTATCCAAATGGTTGAGCGCTCCAGTTTTCCAATTACAGGACAACGCATATAAGAGGATATCATTACTCCTAAAGAGGAGCTATGGATTCCATATCTATGAATAACAAGTCTACACTATCAAGAGTCATGCCTCCAACGTACCGACATGTATACCACTATAGAGATGTGGGAGTCACCCATTGGTACATCAAAAGACACAAGTCGAGATAACAGGCCTACTATTCATCTCAGGATTAAGATACAATACAAATGACTGTTTAAAGTGAATCGATTTGCCAAGACAGAATTATTAATCCAAATCAATTAACTTTATGTTCCGATCCAACACATCGTCACCTATGACAACGTGCCAATGTTTCTATTCACAGAGTCCAACTCCGATGGCTAAGACAAACCATCTCCCAAAAGGGATATAGACAACATAACAATCTTTACATGAATAAAGCGCCCAACTTTATTCCCTCAATTGTGGATCATACGTTTTAGACCGTCACCTTAAGAATCGTGTCTACCGCATAATCATCCCATCATATGCCCAATTCTTAAGGTTTAGACTGACAGTCTCAGACTACTGTTTGCTTATCATACATTCAACAAATATGAATGTAAAGAGGACAAGATTTGGTATATAGATAAATGAATAAATTCTTTATTGATAAAAATGTCTCCAAAAACGTATTATATTTTTACTCCTTAGGGCATACATGTCTAACACCGTCACCCTAAGGTTCTCGAGTATCCGTATTTGACCGGCTAGGACGCCAGGGAGAAGCGCTTCAAAATCGCCAACCCAGGGCTAGAGACCGTGTGGTGGGCAGAGCACCCTACAGGGTCGAATTGCCTAAAGATACGAATCGTTGCCAGTTCCAAATGTTCTAGCTCCAAATTGACGAGATCTAAAACAACCGCTTTGGCCTAGATGACATAGGAGCCTTGGATCCATCATATTTGGACACTATAATGTGAGCCCCTATGTTGCCTAAGTTCAAGGTCCCACAAATTAAGGCCTATGATGGGACCGCCAATGCAGATGAGCATGTTGAACTGTTTCGAGGGCACATGCTCCTCTAGAATGCCAGCGACACGGCAATGTGTTTTATCCTAATTCTAGTTAGACTTAAACCCTCCTGTGTTTGTTGGCCTTCCAAACCATGGCCTACTTAAAGGACCCTAGTACGTGGCTTGTATTCATATACCTTACCTTGAACCATATCATAAGATATGAGTTGGGTTTGTGCCTTTTGAAAAAACAGGTATCAACAATGTCCCATATCCAATCAGATCTTTCTCCCTCTCTCCATTTTGATTTCTCGCCCTTTTTTCCCCAATCTCTCATCTGTTTCTCTGTTTGTCTCTCTTTCCTTCAATCTGGTTTTCTTGTCAGAGTTGCTCATCAATGTCGCCATGCCTATAGCTCCATGATGAAATAAAGGTCATGTTGAGCTTCAGATGGAAATCCACCACCGCGAAATGTCTAGGCGATGAAGATGATGAGGCCGACATATGAGCGTTCTCCCCCAGCTCTACATGACGATCCTCTAGGGTAGCATGCTCTGTCTGATGCTCCACGAAATCATGTCATAGTCGGCCAGACTTGCTTAGTTGAATTAAATCTGTATCTTTATTGCTCGTTAGGATCGTAAGGCTGTAACTCTTGTCGCCTATCTTCGTAGTCACCTAGGGTTCATTGTCGGTTGCATCGTCTTCTCTGTGGCCATCGACATCAGAGAAGACAATGTCGAGATGTGACGTCTAGCTCAAATCCACATAGTAGGCAATTGATCGATGCCAGAGAAGACAATAATGACAAAGACGACTAGTATACAAAAGGACAATGTAGATCTTTTCCATCATAACTCTGAGCTCTGCCTCCGGAAGAAACAAACAGCCAAGTTGAGACGCGTCGAACCGCTCCTGAAACGACGGTGGGAACACCTCGAAACCCCCAAAAATTGTTCACACGATCTTTGAAGGGCTGTAACTGGGGACACGTCGAGTAGGCGGGAGGCATACGTCCAAGAAGCTTGGCTGATTGAGCAAGGTAAGCTCATAAACATGTCTGAACATGTAAACAAAATTTGCCGCCAGCAAGATACTTCGATCACATTTACCAAGGAGGAAGTGGACAAACTGATCCATCCGTACAATGACGCCTTTATATGTGAACTACACATCGCTGACAACATAGTGCGACGAGTGCTGATTGATAATGGCAGCTCGGCTGACATCCTTTTTAAACAAGCGTTTCACAAGTTGAAGATTAACAAAACTACCATGGTTCCAATCCAGACCCCACTATACGGCTTCACGGGTGAATGCGTCCAAGCAGTCGGGAAGGTCAGCTTGCCTGTGACCTTCGGTGAAAGTGTTGTTCGGGTCATGCCCGGCGTCGACTTCCTAGTTGTCGACAAAACTTCTCAATATAACACTATAATCGGCCGACCAATGTTGAATGCACTAAAGGCCGTGGTCTTCACGTATCATCTGGTAATGAAGTTTCCAATGGAGGATGGAGTTGGAGTAATCCGCTCATCTTAGAGGGACTCTCGAGCCTGTTATGCCAATGCTGTCAGAGCGGCATCAACTCAGCGTCTACACGTCTCAGCCATTCACGTGGTCGACGAGACAGATCTGCCTACCGACCCAGTGCCTAAGATGCTTTTCGATCTTGACCCCTGACTGCCTGAGGAAGAGGTGAGAGCCACCTCAGGTCGAGGACTTAGTGCCATTCAGTTTAGACCTGCGAGGCCCAAACGTACCATCCAACTCGAATCCCAACTAAGATATGAGATCCGGGCTGACCTAAAGGGACTTTTTACTGAGTATCAGGATGTTTTTGCGTGGTCTCACGAAGACATGCCCGGCATTGACCCGAGTATGATCTGTCATCGGCTCAACGTCCGACCTGATCATAAATCGGTGATACAAAAGAGAAGGGCTTTCAATCTCTAGAGATACGCTGCTATAAATGAAGAGGTCCAGAAGCTTCTTAAAGCGGGATTCATCTGAGAGGTCAAATATCCAGAGTGGTTAGTAAATGTCATTCTCATGAAGAAGGCGAACGAGAAGTGGCGAGTTTGCATCGATTACTCCGATCTGAACAAGACCTACTCGAAAGACTGCTTTCCTCTTCCCCGGATAGACCAGCTCATCAATGCAACAGCTAGCCACAAGCTACTCAGCTTCATGGACGCTTATTCTGGATACAATCAGATAAAAATGGCCGAGAAAGATCACTACCTACCAGCACCTAGTCAATAAGATGTTTGCTCGGCTGATCGGTAAAACAATGAAAGTCTACGTTGACGACATGCTGGTTAAGTCTGTCTAAGCAGTGGATCACATGGCCGATCTCCGAGCAAGCTTCGACATTCTCTAGGAATATGGGATGAAACTCAAACTGGCGAAGTGTGCGTTCGGGATTAGCTTAGGCAAATTTCTCAGATTTTTAGTTAACCAGCAAGGAATAGAGGTTAACTCAATGAAGGCCCAAGCAGTTATAGACATGCACTCTCCTTGGACTATAAAGGAGGTGTAAAAACTCACCGGCATGATAGCGACTCTCTCCAGATTTGTCTCCCGGGCTACCAACAAGTGCCATTTATTTTTTAAGGCACTCAAGGGGAGGTTTGAGTGGAGCAGGAAGTGTAAAGATGCTTTCCAGAATCTAAAAAAATATTTAGCCACACCCCTACTCCTGTCCAAACCTTTGCCTAAAGAAGTTCTAACTGCCTATCTAGACATATTCAAGAAAGCCGTAAGCTCGGTTCTAGTCTGAGAAGATGATGGAGCCTAGAAGCCGGTTTACTATACCAGCCATGCATTCTAGGGTGCTTAAGAGCGGTATCCCCCACTCGAGAAGTTGGCCTTTGCATTGGTCACTTCTGCTCAGAAGCTGCAGCCTTATTTTCAAGGCCACACCATTCAGGTTCCCACTAAGTTCCCTCTCTGGCAAGTTCTTTAAAGCCCAGAGATATCAGGTAGCATGGCCAAATGGTCGGTAGAGCTCTGCCAATACAATGTTCACTTCATGCCAAGGAAGGCCATCAAGGCTCAAGCCCTAGCGGATTTCATCGCTGAATTTATTGATGTTGAGCAAGGAACACCGTTGGCCGAGAAGGCGCCAGTAGAGGCACCAGATATTCCCAACTGCAGCGAAGATTGTACCACCTCAGAACCAGAATGGAAGCTTTACGTTGACCGACTTTGTTGAAGGATCGAGCACCGGGCTGTGTTAATAAGCCCGGACAGATACAAAGTAATCTACATGCTCCGATTCGATTTCAAGGCCTCAAACAACGAGGTAGAATACGAAGCACTCTTGGCTGGACTTCAAATCACCAGAGATCTTAGGGTAGACCGCATAATCATCCACAATGATTCCATGCTCGTTGTCCAGCAAGTCACTGGAGTATTCCAAGCCCGAACAGACTCGATGGCCGCATATTTGCAAGAGGTCAAGCTGCTGCTCGGACAATTCAAGTCCAGCTCGTTCAAGCAGATCCCTAGGTCTAAAAACTCAAAAGCCGACGCCCTTGCTCGACTAGCTTCGGGTCTCGACAACAGTGACCTATCCTTGGTCCTACTTGAAAGGTTGGCCGAGCTGAGCATACATAGAGAAATGGCTACTGTAGTAGAGAAACATACGACCACATGGATGGACCCGATCATCCAGTAGCTGACCACAACCGAATTGCCTGACGACTGAGAAGAGGCACATTGGATACACAACAGCTCGGTTCGATATTCGATGATAGGCAGAAAATTATATCGGTAAGGCTACACTATCCCGTGCCTAAAGTGTGTAGGGCGCAAAGAGGCCGAATACCTTATAAAGGAGATCCACGAGGGCCTATGTGGTAACCATTTTAGGGGCGATTCTTGGCCCAAAAATGTCTTCAACAAGGCTACTTTTGACCGACCATGGAGCAAGATTGCAAACATTTTGCTTGAAAATGCCTTAAGTGTCAGCAATTCGTGAGGGTGCTAGGACATCACGTCGAACCGCTCACCTTAGTAACCTCGGCATGGCCATAAACGAAATGGGCCATTGACCTAATCAAGCCCCTTCCTCAAGCCCCATCACAATTCAAGTACTGCATTGTGGCCATAAACTACCTCACCAAATGGGTTGAAGTAGAACCATGTACCAACATGACCGAAGCAAAGTGCACCAACTTCGTGTAGAAAAATATCATTTGTCGGTTTGAAATCCTGCATACCATCGTGACCGATAATGTTAAACAGTTCGAGTCCTCAAGTCTCCTCCAACTCTGCGAGTAGCTCGGCATTAAGAAAGTTTTGCTTCTCTCTGAGCTACCCCTAGAGCAATGGCCAAGTAGAGACAGTCAACAAAACAATCAAGGATAACTTGAAGAAAAATCTCGAGGACCTCAAGAGAGCATGGATTGACTGAGCTCCCAAAAGTACTCTGAGCATATCGAACAATCGCCTAGACGGCTACCAGGGAGACCCCATTTTCGCTTGTATATGGAGCAAAGGCTGTCATCCTGACCGAGGTGGGGCTAACTAACTTCAAGATCGAACACTACAAGGAAATTCAGAACGCCGAGGTCATGATGACCGAGCTAGACTTACTCGAAGAGAAAAGAAACTGGGCAGTGATCTGTAATGCAGCCCGAAATCAGGTAGTCGCTCGGTAGTACAACAAACAAGTCCAGTAGAGGAGCTTTAAAATCAAAGATCTGGTATTAAAAAAGGTCACGGTTCAGCAGCCCAGGTTGGGGTCTCTTAGCCCGAAGTGGGATGGGCCGTATAGGATTGTTGGGATTGTGCAGCCAGGTACATACAGATTAACTAACATGAAAGGAAACCTGCTCGACCACCATTGGAATGCTGGGCTACTCAAGAGATTCTTTTGCTAATCGAAGCCAGAAACTCCTTCTGACCTCTGGCTATATCTTTTTTTTATAACTAGACCTATTCGATAAGACTAGGATGTAAATACTACACGTCAATGAAATGTAAATTTCATACACCATTCCACCAAGCAATGTGTCTAAAGGAAATACATGACCTGAAAAGCGATACTATAACTCTAGCCTGGAAGATCAGACAACAATTCCCAAAAAAGGAGAGTCATCCTAATTAACCGAACTGGAGGGCTGATCGACACCTCACCAATTATTAGGTCTGTCGCCGTGCAGACCACCCAATGAGTCGCCTAGCACAACTATATGCCCAACCAATGTTAAACTTGCAAAGTTTTCACAAACTTAAACAAGTCTAGGGGGCGACAGGGTATAAGGTATTCACATGCTGTTGTGCTCTGCCCGACCGAGAAAACAGGGATACCTTTCCTGCTTGGATTAACTTGATAATGACAGGGTATAGGGTATTCACATGCCGTTGTGCTCTGCCTAACCGAGAAAACAAGGATATCCTCCCTGCTCGGATTAACTCGGTAATTATCGTGACAATATACTTGGCATCAATATAAATTGAAAAAAGGGAAGCTCAAAGAACATATTAAGAATGCCCCTCCTGAGGAGCATCCAACTTCGCCTAAATTCCTAATTCAATTTTGAGGTCGAGGTCTATGCTAACTTGGTGAAACGACGGCTTAACTACGTTCCTGAGAAACCCTTCACCCAAAAACATGAAAATATATTCCCGAGAACAATCGCATTAGGAAAATATTAAAATATATGCAAAAAATCCGAAAACCGATGAACTTGGAAAAAAATAAAATATATTCATATATTCATAAGTGGTGATGGGGAGGTACAATTAACCAGGCACCTCCCAAGCCTGGATAAAAAAAAGCCCCCAAAAACAAGGACAGCTAGGCCTTGGCCCTGTCTCCGGCATCGCCTTCCTCGCCTGCACCGCCATCAATGCTCTACTCGTCCCTATTGTCGTCGCTATCCACCTCGACAACCTCCTCACCTTGCTATTGTTGAGCATCGCCTTGCTCTGGCTTGACTATGAGCGACCAGTCGAAGCCCTCAACCTCAAGGTGCTGCTGGATCAGATGATCTCGGAGGTCCGTCATGCTGAAGTAGTAGCAATCAGCGTACTCCGAGGATGCTTTGAATTCCTTCATGGCTTGTGCAAGATGGCTGGGAAGCTCTTCCAAGAAACGCTGGTGCTCGGCCTACAAAGCCGTCAGCTGCTCTTTGAGTTGAGCAACCTCGTCCCTCGCCTCCTCGGCCTCCTTCATTGCCTCCTCCGCCTCCGCCTTGGCCTGGTTGTCTTCCTTCTTGGCCTTCTAAGCCTCCTCCTCGGCCTGAGAAAGAGACATCTTGAATTGGTCTAGCTCGATGTTCCTAACACCAAGCTGCCTCTCGACCTCCAACTTGTCAAGGAAAGTCTTCTTATGCCTCTCCTTCTCCTTGTTGAATTCTTTCAGCCTGATTGATTAGGCCATGTGCAGGAAGGCGCTCGTCTGAGGATAACAAAACTTCAGTGTTCGGCGAAAAGAAAAGGAAAAGTAAGGAGGCTCGGGTGGGACAAGCACTTACTTTGGCAGCGAAACGAAAAGCGGCATCAGACAAGCCTTGGAAATTCTCCCCTCAGAGGTTCACCAAAAAGTCCTCTTGGGGCACCGCGTCCCCGAGACGATCTAGGATAGTTCGACGGTAATTTGGGTGTCTCCTTGGGGGGTCCTGCGGAGGCACCACGGTGGTAGCCTCGGCCGGATGGGTCTCGCTAGACGAAGCCCTGGTTCTCGGTGGTTGGGGTAGTTGCTCTTGGACTGTAGTGGGTACCTGCTCGGGTCGCGGGGGAAGCTCTATCCTCGGAGTCTGCTTGCGCTTCTTTCCTACCTCCACGGCTTTGCCCTTTTTCTTACGGAGGCTCTTCATGAGAGGCCACCTCTCAGCAGCTGTGCTCGGCCGTGAAGACATTTTTGCAAGCCAAAATCCTCCTAAGTCAAAAGCAGGTCGATATATAAAAAATAAAAATAAAATAAAATAAAAAAACTCAGGGTTGACCTCCAATCCGAAGCTGGCAAGACAGGCTAATGAGCCAGATCACGTCCTTGAGGTCCTCGTCTACCACCGGTGGCCCTGCATCGAAGGAGCCACTCGACGAGTCCTTAGAGCTAGATGATGATGGCTCCCTGATCGGCCACTCAGATCGGGAAGTGCTTGGCCCTAGGATGTCCACGGTGCTTGGCCTTGCGACTGTCACCTACCTGGCTGATCGGGCAGGACGGATCAGTGGGGGATTTATTCTGCTGGGTTCCCCAAACCAGCCATAACTAGAAAGAGTCTCCTTCCCAAGCAAGAACAACTATTGCCTTATCGCTTTCGGCTTCTTGAACAGGTCTCCAATTGCCCTGATCACATGGCTCAGTGCCCAAGGCCTCTTAGACCACACATGCCCTTATTCAAACGTCCTCGACACAAGCTGGTCGACAGGAACGGCCTCACCGGCTCTGGCTAAATAATTGCCCTCGACATAGAACCACTTGTACTTTCAGAGTTTATTCGAGTTAGGGTTGCCCAAAATGAAGTCTCTCTTGAAGCCGGTGACATAATACCACCAGGACTGCCAATGAAGCTTCTTCATTTTATACACCTATTAAAATGCTTCCAATGGCATCTCAGTTGCCTGGTGGTACCTCCATAATATGTACGTCCTGATCAGCGACCTGTAACTGTTCGGGTTCAGCTAAGCCAGGCACACATTAAAGTCATTAAGTGCCCAGAGGTGGAACAGATGGAACGAAAGGCACAGCCCAGCTCTGAAAAACTCGACGTATAGCATTATACACCCCTCGGGTAGGCCCAGGGGTGAATCATCTTCCTTGGGCATGATAAGGATAACGTCGCCCTGCATGTCGAACTCGACGTGTAGGTCCTCGAGTCGAGACTCCGTTATGGCGCTAGTGTAGGCTGCTGTTGAAGTCTGCCCAGGTCGGATCACCCTATAGGCTATCACCCCCCAAGACCCGAGTGACACGGACCCTGTCATCCCCCTCGATCTTGGCGACCTGCTCAACCTCCTCTGCTGCTTCCTAGGCCCCTTGCTCCTCATTTGAAATGTCGACAGTAATCCTGCCCACAAATTGGGCAGGGGCCCCAGAATCTCGACCGGAGGTGCTCAGAACATCGCCCATCGCCTCTAGCTCAGCTCGCTCCTAGGCGGTAACTCAGGAGGAGCCTGCGTTGGCCGCCCCAATGTAAGGGTTCTCGCCCCTGCACGGCCTCACTAGGCGCTCCCCATCCAACAGGTTAAGGAACTCCTACTCAGGGACAATGTGGGAGTCGACCCTCAATACTTGCTCGAGTCAGCCAGCCCCATCCCGCTCCAGGGATATGCTTTCAATACTAACTTGGACAGTGGATGAACTGGCCTCAGGGCTGCTTTCTGACCAAAAAATGTTGACATTCTAGGAATCTGACATGTTACTCATTTTTTACCCTTCTCGGGAAAATTACCTGATCGGGCTATGGTAGCTTGGAAACATAGTCTTCAGGCTAATGACTATAGCTCGGCAGCTAAGAACTCAATGGGTACAAAATCTGGCCTCAATTGTGTGAAAATGACGGGAAGAAAGGCCCTATTTATACCCATTTCAGGTGAAAAATCTAGGCACAGAAAACGAAGGGACGTGATGATTACGCCTATCAGGCGGTGCAGTCGACCGTAGAGCGACACGTGTCTCCCAGACAATCCATGCATCCCTTCGTTTCGCATCACTTCGGGACTCCATTTGGTCTTCTTTTCTTAGCGGACCTCACCCACTTGGCATAGTCCACCAGGCCGGACACCGACCAGGTGAACTGGGGGGCTAATGTTGAGGGTGAGCTCGGCGCCATCGCCGAGGAGACATACTCCTAGTGGTCGGCTAAACAACTTGGTAGAGTTATTAAGGAGCAAACTACCGACCCTGACGACAATGGACGTTGCGTCCGAGGTGCTTCTCAGGGCCTCCAGGGCCGCACCTCAACAGGTTGCCACCTCAGACTATGCACTGGCTCGGGTCAAATTATTCTCATTCATAAGTGGACTACCACTCGCCACCACAGGCCAACAAATGGCTAACAACTCACCGTTCGATGGAGGCCAATCCATTGATAGAGGGACGTGACACTTATCACCTGTTGCCTGACATACCTTGATGTAACACTCAGATTGTGGGCAAAACTGTCACGTTCTGAAGTACGGGGGTGACATGGTGGATTATTTAAATTAATTAAAAGAAGAATTTAATTAAAATTAAGAACTTTGGGGTTAAGTTAAATAATAAAAATGGAAAAGTTTCAAAACAACATTGCATAAAAGAGTTCATAAACAATAAGCAGGTGAAATAATTAAGCGAATAATAAAATTATAAAGAACCGCGAGTATGGGTCCACTGACCCACAACTTGTGCACACACATGGTACTAACCATATAATAATACAACCACAGTCCAAGCGAAAGGAAAGCTAAAAAAAAACATTACATGCCTTGTTCATTTAATACAAATAATTTATACAAATAACCTACTAATCCTTCTACTGCTCCTGAGTTCTGTCCGTTGAGTCCTCTCTGAACCTAAATGGGAATCCACCTAGAGGGGGGGAAATTTAAAACAAATAAAATGTGAGCAAAAGTCTTAGTAGGACTATATTTTTAATAAATAATTTAATTTAAAGAAAAGTCTCATTATTCAGGTAATTATTTAAAAGAAACCTTGAATAAAGAAATTTTTAAATAAAACCATTCATACCTAAAACAGTTTATTCGGTAGACCAGAAATACATCATTTTCCTTTCCCAGGCAAACCATAAGGATATCACCACCGTAATGGCCCAGTTGGGTTTCAGGACCTGCCCCCGAGGTCGATCGCTACACGACCCGATCTCTGATATGGCATCATGCCTTTGTGTTCATTTTCATCATCATTCAAAGCCCATTTACCGAGTATTGTCATTTACATTCATTATGAAGTTTATTTCAGTTCACGGTTTATTAAAATATAACCGATAAATTCATTTTCAATCAACCGTTGAAAATATTTTTATAGAAACCCTTTTCAAAGCCAAATCATTTTGAAACTAGGCTACCAAAGAATGGGGTAGAAGTCCTACCTTGATATTCATGTCGGTGCCCCACACCGTAATCCTGATCTGCTATACGTTAGCTTTGCGGAACCACGAACGATCCTAGATACACACTAAGTCGATCAATATCTAGTTCGAGACATTCTATGTTACTAAGCCATTTTATGATGTCCTAGTGTGCCATTTGTATCTTTAAAATCATTTTATAAGATTGAAATTTCAATCGGGGTTCAAAACAGTGAAAACGGTTGAAAAATCACAAAATTTCCCATGCTTTGTCGGCCTGCCGGACTCCCTGCTTCGGTCGGCCGAACTGTATAGTTTGGCCTGCCAAAAATCAGGTCCGGTCGGCTGAACATTTTCCTGGTTCGGCCTACCGAACGGTGCAATCCGGCCTACCGATCCTTTGAATCCGGCCTGCCGAACACATAGTTTGGCCTGCCGAACTAGAAAAACCCAGAAATCCCAGCCACGGGTTTTTGATCTCCCAAAATCCAAATCTTGATTTTAACTTGTTTTTCTCAAATCTCAGGCATGGAAAACAATCATGAATGATAGAAAAACATACTAGAACACTTTTGAACTCATTTAAACAAGATTTAAACACAAAAATCTCAAAAATCTAAAAATGGGAGAAAATTAGGAAAAATGAAAAATCTTGAAAATTCCAAGCTTAGATTCTAGTTGTTCTAAGTTCCTTTAACTCAAATCAAAGGTTTTCTAAGCTCAAACGAACTTAAATTTCAAAATGCACAAAATTTGAAAATTTTGAAAAAGTTTAGAAATTGCAAAACTAACCTTGAATCGAAGCTTCAATCCGCGTTTTTGGTAGCCAAATCTCGTCCCCGAGCTTCCTTCTTGCTAACCCGAAGCTTGGATTCAAATTTGATTCAAAAATTTGAGAGAGAAATTGAGAGTGAAGAGAGAAACCAAGAGAGAACGAGAGAGAGTGATCATGGATGGGAGAGGAGGAGAGAGAGAGTGAGAGCTGAGAGTGAAGAGAGAGGAAGGGGAGAGAAAATAAATAGAGAGAAATGGTGGGCGGTTTTACTGTGCGAAAACCAAATGCCACCCACCGTTTTGTAAAACGGAATATTTTTTTTACATTTTAAAAACTGTTGTGTTTTAAAAACTCAAGATAACATTTTAAAATAATACAAAATCATTAGAATTCATAAAACCAACAAAACAACCTAAAATTCAAAATTTAACGAAATGATCAAATTAATGTTGAAACATTAATTATGGCATACTAATTCATCATCTTACCTTACAATAACATTAAATAAATTTTGGGGCGTTACAACTCCCCACCCCTAAAAGAAATTTCGCCCTCGAAATTTACAACTCATTTCAAAAACAAAACAAATACGGATACAACTCCCGCATACTCGACTCTAGTTCCCAAGTGGCTTCATCAACCCCGTGATGCTGCCACACTGACCTTTACTAACGATATCTCATGATGACGCAAACTGATCATCTTTCGGTCGATGATCTGAATCGGCACCTCCTAGTACGTCGTATCCTTCCGAATCCGCACATCGCGAAATGAAACTATCTTACCCTGCTCAGGCGGACACTTCCTAAACATCGACACATGAAACACATCGTGAACATGAGAAAGTTCGGGCGGAAGGTCAAGACGATAACCAACCATACCAATACGCTGAGTGATCTCGAACAGTCCAATATACCTCGGTGTAAGCTTTCCACTCACTCCAAACCGCATAGTTCCCTTACGAGGCGATACCTTCAAGAGAACAAAATCTCCTACCGCGAACTCTAAGGGTCTACGTCTTCTATCCGTATAACTCTTTTGTCGACTCTGAACTACCCTCAATCGACCTCGAATCACGGTGACTTTCTCGTTGCTATCAGGGATCTCATTCGGCCCAAGAATAACCTTGTCTTCTGGCTCTGCCCAACACACCGGTGACCGACACGGTCGCCCATACAACGTCTCAAATGGCGCCATACCAATACTCACCTGATAGCTATTATTATACGCGAACTCCGCCAGATGCAAATATTTCTTCTAATTCCTGTCGAAGTCTAACGCACAGGCACACAACATATCCTCGAGAATCTGAATAACCTGCTCAGACTGCCCATTAGTCTGAGGATGAAACGCCGTACTGAAGTTCAAATCCGTACCTAAAGCCTCCTAAAAACTCCTCCAGTACTTAGCATTAAACCTGGTGTCTCGATCGGAAGTGATGGACAAAGGAACTCCATGCAACCTCACTATGTTCTGCAGATACAAATCCCCAAGAATCCTCCTCGAACATGTCGACCTGAACGGAATGAAATGCGCCGATTTCGTCAACCTGTCGACCACGACCCAAACTGCATCATGTCACTGCTCCGTCCTCGGCAAACCTGTGAGAAAATCCATCGTCACATGCTCTTATTTCCACCCTGGAATAGGAAGCGGCTGAAGCTGACTTGTAGGCTACTGATGCTCAGCTTTCACCTGAAGACACATCGTACACTTGGCCACGTACTCTCGAACATCTTTCTTCATGCCTCTCCACCAATATTGCCTCTTCAAATCATGATACATCTTTGTGCTCCCCGGATGAATGGCGAACTGAGACCTATGAGCTTTGTTCAAAACGGCTTTCCTCACCTCGGCGATAGCTGGAACTGCAAGACGCTCCTGAAAATACAACGATCCATCTGCATGCACTCTCCATTCTTCAAACTGCTCTCCATTTTGAATCCGCAACCAAATCCCCTACAAATGCTAATCCTGCCATTGACTTTGCTTCACCATCTGAACAAGATCTGGGGTCACCTCCACATGATATACCGAAACTCGATCATAGTCTTCATGATACCGTAGTCCATACTCGCTCACTGTCGCATTCCTGCTCCAGTCCTCAAAAGCCAAACAAGCGAGAATCCCTGAAGACTTCCTACTAAGCGCGTCCGCGACCACATTAGCTTTCCTAGGATGATACTGCAACGTAAAATCATAATCCTCTATATACTCTATCCATCTCCGCTGCCTCAAATTAAGATCCCTCTGAGTGAACAGATACCTCAAACTCTTATGATCGGAGAAGACCTGAAACGATGCTCCATACAAATAACACCTCCAAATCTTCAGCGTGTGAATCACTGCCGCGAGCTCCAAGTCATGAGTAGGATAATTCAGATCATGAGGTCGTAGCTGTCTCGATCCGTACGCAACCATGCGTCCATGCTGCATCAACATGCATCCAAGTCCGCGCCCTAAAGCATCTACGTAAACCTCATACGGCTCATCACTGCTAGGAATAACCAACACTGGAGCTGAAGTCAACCGGTTCTTCAATTCCTGAAAAGTAAGCTCACATTCTTCATCCCACTCAAACCTGACATTTTTCTTGATCAATCTCGTCAACGGAGCTGCAATCTTCAAAAAATCCTTTACAAATTTCTTGTAATAACCAGCAAGAGCTAAGAAGCTGCGAATCTCCGCTACATTCCTTGGTCATTCCCACTCCACTATGGCTTCAATCTTGGACGGAGCCACAGAAATACCATGCTCCAAGATGACATGACCCAAAAATTTGACCTCAGTCAACCAAAACTCACACTTTTCCCTCTTAGCATACAACTGGTGCTCCCGTAGAGTCTGAAGCACGATTCGGAGATGCTGCTCATGCTCCTCCCAAGTCTTAGAATACACAAGAATGTCATCGATGAAAACGATCACAAACTGATCCAAATACGGCCTAAATATCCTGTTCATCAAATCCATGAAAGCTGCCGGAGCATTCGTCAACCCAAATGACATAACCAGAAACTCAAAATGTCCATACCAGGTCCTAAAAGTTGTCTTAGGAATATCCTCTTCCTTAATCCTAAGTTGATGATAACCCGACCGCAAATCAATCTTTGAGAAGTACCACAAACCTCCCAACTGATCAAACAACTCATCGATCCTAGGCAAGGGATACTTATTCTTTACTGTAACACGATTCAGTTGCCGATAATCTACACATAACCTAAGAGTCCCATCATGTTTCTTAGCAAACAAAACCGGTGCTCCCCACGGAGATGTACTATTTTGAATATGCCTTTTATCAGCAAGCTCCTGAAGTTGCTTCCTCAATTCTTCCATTTCTGCCGATGCCATCAGATAAAGTGCTATAGAAATCGGTGTTGTCCCCGGAAACAACTTAATACCAAACTCAATTTCCCGATGCAGTGGTAATCCTGGCAACTCGTCGGGGAAGACATCCTCGAACTTATCAACCACCGAAATCGCTACACTTTCTCTCAAAGCATAGGGCTCACAATCTAGATTCACAAGAAAAGCACAACAACCCAGATTCCTTCGCCCTCCTAGACACGACTTCATGAGACGCTCACTCATTAACTAATCACCACCACCCTCGTAAGTGATCATCGTCCCCCTATCAAACACTAGGGTCACTTTTCTAAGTTGGCAATCTACAACTGCATTATATCTGGACAACCAGTCCATCCCTAGAATCACATCATATGAGCTCATGGGGAGTATAATCAAATCACTTTTCAAAATCTCATCCCCAATCTTTATTTTACAAGATTTACATACACAATTTACACACACCCGCCCCAAGGGAGAAGTTATGAATAGGGGTTCATTAAATTCTTCTATTCCTAATCCCAAGGCATGTACAAAAGAACTCGAAATGAGAGAATGAAAGGCACTCGTATCAAATAAAACTGCGAGCTAAAGACTAAGAAACTAAGATCGTACCATCGACAACCGCATTACTAGTCTGAGAATCTAAACCACCCGATGCCATTGCATGAACCTGTACTGGTGCCTTTTCTTTTCCTCTACCAACATTGCTAGGCCCTGGATTATTCTGCCTGATGCTGTTGAGATGGAGACGAATGCACACTAGCTGCACTCGGCGCTCGATACTAAGGGACGCTGCGCTGGAAATGCTGCGGCTGCTGCCCTCGTGTCGGATATGAGAACTGCTGAGGAGAGAACTAAGGGTACTGCAACTGCGGATACTGTTGAGGCGGTGGTAGGGTCTAAGGCTGAGACTAACGACTGGTATCTTCTCCGGTCTGAGATCCAAGACGGGCAGTCCTGATCGGGCAATTCCTCTTGATGTGTCTTGGCTGCTGATAGAAATGACAATGGAAGCTGTAGGGATTGCTGCGCCCGCTACTTGATGAACTGCTGCTACCACTGTTCGCGCCACCCTGCTTGCTTTTTCTTGGAGTTGGACGGCTACTGGTGCTCTTCCTACCGCTCCTCTGTGATCCTCCTAAAGCCTTTGCTCGATCCTCACAATACTGTGCATAGTCATTTTCCACTGATATTGCTGACGACACAAGCTCTCCAAAAATCCTAAGTCGCAGAGCAACCAACTATCGCCGAATAGGAGCCTTAAGCCCTTCCTGAAACTTAATACACTTCTCGCGCTCCTGATACCATAGCTGATGGAGCAAACCTGGCCAACTCATTAAATCTTGCCTCATACTCCCGGACTGACAAATCACGCTGCTGCAACCTGTAGAACTCAGCTGCCTTCTGATCTCTATACCCCTGCGAAAAATACCGGTCATAGAACCGCTCCTCGAATCTGTCCCAACTGATATCACCACCGCGTTCCAAACGCTTAGCTTACTTCCACCAAGTATTAGCACCACCCTCGAGCTTATATGCAGCAAACTCCACACGATACTCTTCAGGCACACCAAGGGTATCCAAATGCTTTACGATCGAGTCTAACCAATATTCTGCCAACTGCGGATCCCCATTACCATCAAAAGTCAGAATGGACGCACACCAGAATTTCTTAAAATACGTATGCCAACGACCAATATCAGAATCCTCCGGTCTAGCCCTGGCTGCCATCTGCTGGAAAGCCGCAAACATAGACCTCATCATGCCCTCATCATTTTCGAACTCGGTGTCAGCTGTCGAACGACGTCTTGGTGCTATTCTCTCACTTTTGAAAACAAAATTTGGACTATCAGAGGTATTTCATTGTCAAACCTATTTGTGCACAATTCCCAAGGTTCATAACCTTGAGCTCTGATACCATTCTATCACACCCTGGAGTATGGGAGGTGACAGTGGTGGATTATTTAAATTAATTAAAATCAAGAACTTTAGGGTTAAGTTAAATAATAAAAATGAGAAAGTTTCAAAACAACATTGTATAAAAGAGTTCATAAACAATAAGCAGGTGAAATAATTAAGCGAATAATAAAATAATAAAGAACCACGAGTATAGGTCTACTGACCCACAACTTGTACACACATGGTACTGACCATATAATAATACAACCACAGTCCAAGCGAAAGGAAAGCTAAAAAAAACATTACATGCCTTGTTCATTTAATACAAATAATTTATACAAATAACCTACTAATTCTTCTACTGCTCCTGAGTTTTGTCCGTTGAGTTCTCTCTGAACCTAAATGGGAATCCACCTAGAGGGGGGAAATTTAAAACAAATAAAATGTAAGCGAAAGTCTCAGTAGGACTATATTTTTAATAAATAATTTAATTTAAAGAAAAGTCTCATTATTCAGGTAATTATTTAAAAGAAACCTTGAATAAAGAAATTTTTAAATAAAACCATTCATACCTAAAACAGTTTATTCAGTAGACCAGAAATACATCATTTTCCTTTCCCAGGCAAACCATAAGGATATCACCACTGTAGTGGCCCAGTTGGGTTTCGGGACCTGCCCCCAAGGTCGATGCTACACGACCCGATCTTTGATATGGCATCATGCCTTTGTGTTCATTTTCATCATCATTCAAAACCCATTTACCGAGTATTGTCATTTACATTCATTATGAAGTTTATTTCAGTTCATGGTTTATTAAAATATAACCGATAAATTCATTTTCAATCAACCATTGAAAACATTTTTATAGAAACCCTTTTCAAAGCCAAATCATTTTGAAACTAGGCTACCAAAGAATAGAGTAGAAGTCCTACCTCGATACTCATGCCGGTGCCCCACACCGTAATCCTGGTCCGTTATACGTTAGCTCCGCGGAACCACGAACGATCCTAGATACACACTAAGTCAATCAATATCTAGTTCGAGACATTCTATGTTACTAAACCATTTATGATGTCCTAGTGTGCCATTTGTATCTTTAAAATCATTTTATAAGGTTGGAATTTCAATCGGGGTTCAAAACATTGAAAACGGGTGAAAAATCACAAAATTTCCCATGCTTGCCGGCCTGCCGGACTCCCTGCTTCGGCCGGCCGAACTGTGCAGTTTGGCCTGTCGAAAATCAGGTCTAGTCGGCCGGACATTTCCCAGGTTCGACCTGCCGAACGGTGCAGTCCGGCCTGCCGATCCTTTGAATCCGGCCTGCCGAACACGTAGTTCGGCTTGCCGAACTGAAAAAACCCAAAAATCCCAGCCACAGGTTTTCGATCTTCCAAAATCCAAATCTTGATTTTAACCTATTTTTCTCAAATCTAAGGCATGGAAAACAATCATAGATGATAGAAAAACATACTAGAACACTTTTGAACTCATTTAAACAAGATTTAAACACAAAAATCTCAAAAATCCAAAAATGGGAGAAAATGAGGAAAAATAAAAAATCTTGAATCTAATCCGTTTTTCTTCAATCCAAGCTTAGATTCTAGTTGTTCTAAGTTCCTTTAACTCAAATCAAAGGTTTTCTAAGTTCAAACGAACTTAAATTTCAAAATGCACAAAATTTGAAAATTTTGAAAAAGTTTAGAAATTTCAAAACTAACCTCGAATCGAAGCTTCAATCAGCGTTTTTGGTAGCCAAATCTCGTCCCCGAGCTTCCTTCTTGCTAACCCGAAGCTTGGATTCAAATTTGATTCAAAAATTTGAGAGAGAAATTGAGAGAGAAGAGAGAAACTGAGAGAGAACAAGAGAGAGTGATCACGGGTGGGAGAGGAGGAGAGAGAGAGTGAGAGCTTAGAGTGAAGAGAGAGGAAGGGGAGAGAAAATAAATAGAGAGAAACGGTGGGCGGTTTTACTGTGCGAAAACTAAATGCCACCCACGGTTTTGTAAAACAGAATTTTTTTTTTACATTTTACAAACTGTTGTGTTTTAAAAACTCAAAATAACATTTTAAAATAATACGAAATCATTAGAATTCATAAAACCAACAAAACAACCTAAAATTCAAAATTTAACAAAATGATCATATTAATGTTGAAACATTAATTATGGCATACTAATTCATCATCTTACCTTACAATAACATTAAATAAATTTCGGGGCGTTACAAAAACCCACCTAACACCCGGTCTAGGTGGTGACCTATAAATAGGACGCATTTATTGCATCCTGGCATATATGCTCCTTCCCATCTAACAAGCTCCCATCCTCTGCTGAGCAACCACTACCTTGAGCATCAGAGAGCCCTTGTCTGTTGACTGACCCAATTCTCTTACCTCCGAAGTGTCTCTCCTCTCGTTGCAGGCACACCTGACTAGGGAGAGGCGAGCCGGGAAGAGCTTAGCACTGTGCACAGCCACACGTGGTATTGATTCGATGCCAGACCACGGTAAGCATCAACAATGTCCTTTATGGTCCGATACTTATTTTATCCATTAAATTAAAAACAAACGGTTAAGGTTGAATAAAGGGTAGGCTAGTTTTTCATTATTCTACATAATTTGATGTGGCGTTCCCTTTAGATTTAAAAAAATGCATAAAATTAAGTTAGAAATATAAGTCCCTAAATACACAATTGTTTTCCCTTTAAACTTGTTGAGCATCCGATTTATTCTTCCTTCAATATTTTTAGCTTATATTTTCAAGTGTGGTCCTCATCTCTTCAATAAAGTCTGAAGGATTAGAGCTTCTTTATGTTTGATTTCTGAGCTAATATAGGACAATTTTAGAATCAAATTGTTACATTTTTGTGAACCTTTTTTTTTACATCTGTTTTGGGTTTTCATTTTAATATAATTGGGCTTTGCCTATTAATTAGTAAGGTTTTATCATATCTAAACCTTTTGCACGCAGCTTCAACCATCTCTCGAACTCCAAAGCACAGTTCTCCATCGAGTTTTTGTTGGCATCGAACCTTGCAAGACTAGTTGTCCTTGTCAAGAAGTAGCCACCCCAATCTCAGCCCACCCTTTAGCGAACAATCTCGTAAATAAGCCTAGGCCAAACATTGCGAAGTCCAATCAAACCAATCGATTCACTGACTCTACACGAACCTCCTGTGATTGCAAATCAATCCAAGGAGTAGTTACAACTTTGGTTTAGTTGATCTACATTTTCTTTACTTAATTTTCAAAAAAAAAAATTGATAATTTACCATTCTATTATTTCTTGGTTATATTTTTGTGTTTGATTTTCAATAAATATGGCTTCGTTACCAATTAAATATTTTTTCAGTTACATTTTTTTTTGTAGTTCAATTTATTATTTCATCTGTTTTATGTACCTTGTCATTTTTTGACTGATTAAGCTAATATTTTAATAATCTTTTATTAACTAATTCATTTAAAGTTACATTTATACCCATTCCTATAATTAAATATTATAATTTGGCCTAAAACGTATGGAAAGAAATAGCATGCATTTAACTATATACATATGTTACCACTTAGGTGGCATGCCGACTTCAATCCATAACTGGAATTAAGTCTAGGTCTAAATATTTATAGGTTTTTTATTATACTTGGAAAAGATGATATGGTCTTTATAGGAGGTTTGGATCTATGCTACACATATAACATATAAAAACTAGATTACACTAATAAGATTTTATTTGGGTAAAAAAAATTAAAATGGGTAATTGGAATATGTTCGTGTTACTCCTCAATTTCTACAAATAGCCATATAACTTAGGTTTCGATCTTATTGATATCTTAACTCTGTGGTAGGTCGAGGAAGTAATTGCCAAAGCCCAATCAAATCTCCTAAGTAGAATCTTATGGCACGTGTTGCCCATTTTAAGAAAAGAGAATGAGGAAAATGTCAGATCTGAAAGTGTTTATCGAAATAAATAGTAGATATCAAAAAAATATTCAATGAATATCAGGTTTATTGTTTTACACAGACAAATGTCAAAAATGTCGTCTTTCATGCACACAATCTTTTCCCTCTCTCTCTCCTCTCCTTTCTGCAACCTCTGCTCTCGGGCTCTATTACCTTTCTTTGGCTCCAGCACGGCTTTGATGCAACCTTTCTTCTTCAGCTCTAGCACAATGCTCTTCGATAGAGATGGTGAGAGAGAACTAGATCTATTGTCATTCACTAGTCGCTCATTGTCGACTTCAATCTCCCGTCGCCCTCGTTTCATTCGCTGCCTGTCATCAACTTCGAAGCCATCGCCATAGAAGATCACGGCCGAGCCCGCCCTCGTCGTCACTGTCTGAGCATGCTGAAGGAGGAGTTGCAAAGAAGAAATAAGGGAGAAAGGAGAGAGGGAAGGTGGATAGAGTGGAGAGAGAAAGAGGAGAAAAATGTGAGAGAGAGGGAAGAAAGAGAGAGAGAACATAAGTCAAACTAATGTATTTAGTATACACAATTATTCAATTTAAACAACGTAATTGATTGGCGGCATTTACTAATATATTAAATCCTATCTGGTATTTGCTAGTAATAGTTTAAAAAATCTGGCATCTTAGTTTAAAAAATCTGACATCTCTTACAATTTCCCTTTTAAGAACATGTAAAAAAAAAAAACAAAGAGAGCATTTTTGGGTTAATTTTACTTTTGATCCTTAAGAAATACTAATTTTTTCATTTTGGCCCTTAAACTTTTAATTGACACACTAATGGCACCAAATGTTAGATATGTACGCTCTAAGGAGTAAAATATTCTTACATATTTTTGGAGACATTTTATCAATAAAGAATTTATTAATTGTTTATATACCAAAGGTTGTTCTCTTTACGTTCATATTTGTTGAATGTATGTCAAGCAAACAAAAGTCTGAGATTGTCAATCTAAACCTTTAATAATCAGGCATATGATGAAAGATTATGCGGAAGACATGATTCTAAAGGTAATGGCCTGAATCAAAAGATCTCCAATCGAGGGAATAAGTTGGGCGCTTTATTCATGTTAAGATTGTTATGTTGTCTAAATCTCTGATGAGAGATGGCTTGTCTTGGCCATCGAAGTTAGACTCTACGAGTAGAATCATAGGTGATGATGTATTGGATCGGGACATAAAGTTGAATTGATTTGTATTAATAATTTCATCTGTGCAAATGAATTCACTTTAGACAATCATATGTATTGTATCTTAATTTTGAAATGACTAATGGGCTTGTTATCTTGTCTTATGTCTTTTTACCAAAGGCTAATATCTTGACTTTGTGATGGTATGCATATCGGTATGTTGGAGACACGACTCTTGGTAGCGTGGACCTGTTATTCATAGATGTGAAATCCATAGCTTGATTGGTGGAGTCAATGATATTCTCTTATATACGTTATTTTGTAATTGAAAAATTGGAGCATTCAACCATTTGGATACATAGGTGTAATAGAATAGTATACTGTCCTTAGATGATAAGTTTTCTAATTGTGAGATAATGAAACGTAAGATAAAAATAATCGGAAAGGTGAAATGAAATTTATCCTTAAGCCAATTATGAATATTCTATGGGAGCACGACGCATAATGATATGTCATGGACACTTAGGTAATTTGGGCTTCGTAATTTTGTATAGTTTGAGAGTGCAGCTCTAAGCTTTTAGTGGAGCAGCGTTAGAATTGATAATTATAAAATATTTATCTGGGATATTATATTTTATAATTATCAGAGCTTTAACTATATAGGTTTATCAGGTCCCCTTTGCTAGCTTATAATAAATCATGTAATGATACGTCGTGCTTTTTCAATAAATTAGTGACTTATGTTAAATTATCAGATTGGTTGAAATTTGATAGGGTCAAATAATTCATGTCTGTTTATCAGTTGAATTAATTTATTGTAAATTAATTCAAGATAAACTTGTTGAATTATCCAGAATATTTATATTCCTGGAGATTATTTAGATATGACTGTTTTAATTAGATAACTTCTCTATTGCGTTACTTGAATTAAAACCGAGGCACTATCCAAAGGATCTCATGTAGGAAATAAAAAGATTTTTAGGGATTATATTATCGCAAGTTTGGCAAGTCGATCTGTTAGTTCGACCTGCCAAGCTAACAGTTCAACCTACCAATCTAACGATAATCTAATTGCGTGTTTTTGACACGATTTTATCAGATGTTGATTTAGATTCGAATTTTTGAAACCGTATCTGATAATAATTAGCATCGAAAAGCGTGTGAAATATTATTGTCCTATTTGATAAGGCCTTATCAGATGTTGATCCAGATTCCAAAACATTATATAATAAAAATTATCAATAATTTTTTATACAATGCTTTATTAATAAAAATTTCTAGCTCTGTCATTAGTCTAAGTTGAAAGTTTACTAGTCAAAGTTAGACAATTGACTTTTTTTTAAGAGCCAAAAAGTAGAAATTAACTCTTTTTTTTTTTTTAGAAAGGAACAGCAAAAGTCATTCTCGTCGAAGGAGAGCAACAATAAATAGAAAAGGAAGGTTTGCTAATACGTCCTTCTTAACTCGGTTTTTTAAGTTATCGTCTTCTTAAATTTCGTTTTAAATTAATATGAAAAAAATGAAAATCGAGGACAAAAACCACATCGTGTTACTTTTGAAAAAAATAAAAAAAGTCTCATAATGTGGGAAAAGAAGTAGTAAATTTTTATGATCCTATCAGTCTAGATTTTCCTAAAAAAAGTTTGTGGCCCATATAGACCAAGTAAATAAACTTTGCATGAATATTTTTTTCCTACTGACTTCTCATAAATGCTTTTTGCTGCTGACTTAACATGCTATTAATTTCAATGCAATCAATCCACATCAGAAAATTAATTTTACTTGAAGGCATTCACATAGGGACTATATAGTATAACTATAAAGTGTGGATCATAGATGATAAATCTACATAAGAAAATTCTTATCTAAAAAAAACAATAAATTCAATTAAGAGTTAAGACAATTTCTTTTGAAACAAAAAAGGTACTTACCGTTCGAAATCTATCTTTCAACCGATAAATTTACAAAAAAAAAAATAATTTTAACAAGATCTAACGTTTTTAATACGTAAATCATCCTTGGAAACCCCTACCAGATAAGTACCATTCAATTAAATCTTGAAAGAGCTAAAGTTGGAATCAACTTAAAAAGGGTTTATGTTGGGATTTGACCTTTTTTAAACTCTTAACTTATACATAAAACCCACCTATAACAAGATTTTTTTTTTTTTTTGGAAAAGCCTTCAAAGGAAGAAGTGCTCAAGAGGTGATAATAAAGTCTAGTACAAGTAGATTAATTAGCAAAGTGGATTTTGTTTTAAAAAATAAGATGATGATTAGGCACCTACTTCCACGCCCCTTCCTAATTAGAGCACGTGACACGTGTGCCCCTTTTTTTTGGGGTGAAAACGTGTGTAGTTTTGTTTTTTCAACACAAATGCTATGTGGTATCCATACGCACACTCACAGAGCAATTCCCAGAAAATTTCACCAAAAAAAAAACAAAAAAACAAAAGTTAAAAAAACAAAAAAACAAAAGGGCGCAGCCTTTTCACCAAAACTTAAATTTACCAAAACGCCCATCCTGACCCTACCTGCCCCATCCAATAAAAAGGGCATAATTACAGCCTTCTCTGGGGCCCATCGGCAATTCCCTCCTCCTTTTGGACGGTCATAAGACTATAGGTCACTGTAGGTAATATTATCACACTATTTGTGAATTTTTTTTTTTTCTGGAGCCAATTTTTATTTATTTATTTTGGGGGCCTCCATATTTGAAACAGAGCCTTCCACCCCCTAAGCTGCTTCACTTTTTCTCTCTCTGAAGATTCCCATTTTTCCTTTCTCTATATAAGCTTTTTTTCCTTCTTCCTCACTCGAAACACAGACAAGTCTCTCTCGCTCTTCTACTTCTTCTTCTTCTTCTTCTCTTTCTTTCTTTAAAAACCAAAAATTCCGCCCATGGGATTTCCAGTCGGATACACAGAGGTCTTCTTCCCAAACCTCTTCCTCCACACTCTCTCTCTCCTCGGCTTCATCCGGAACCTCATTTTCTCTCTCTTCCACTTCCTCGGCCTCTCCGATTTCCTCGAAACCGACGTTGTGTGGCCCCAATCGTCTTCTCCGCCGCCGCAGTCGCTGGAGAATCCGTCGGTGTCGGCTCTCCTGATCCGAGAACTCCTTCCGGTGGTCAAGTTCTGCGACCTCGACACCTTCACCGGCGCCGGAGACTTGCCGGAGAGCTGCGCCGTTTGCCTGCACGAGTTCGACGGCGAGGAGGAGATCAGGTGGTTGACGAACTGCAGACACATTTTCCACCGGGCATGTTTGGACCGTTGGATGGACCACGACCAGAAGACGTGTCCGCTTTGTAGAACGCCATTTGTCCCTGATGAGATGAAGGACGAGTTCAATCAACGGCTCTGGGCCGCCTCCGGAGTCGCTGATTTCTACAGTGAGTACAGTTCGTTTGAGGTTGTTAGTTAGACACGGGCTTCTTGTTTTTTTCGTTCCTTCTTTTTTTTTTTCGCTCGGTTACTGAGTTGTATACATATTACATGAAATTTGGTAGAAAAAAGAGAGAATTTTGAATATATATATATATTATGCCAGACGCTTAATTTTAACATTTAAAGATGAAATTCTCAATCAAAACAACTTCTTTATCATTTTTGTGAATTTTGTAATATACTACATGATTCCTTTTTGGGTTGTTTAATTTGGACCCTGGAGTAAAATTAATTTATCAGTCCAGTCCTGCTCTTGGAAAAGAAAAAGTAGCTGATTTTAGCAAAAAATAGCGAAGGTGGGTCACTGGGCGCAAATCATTAGAAAATGGTCTAAAAGTTGACAAATTCGCTTAAGAAAAGCTATAAACTGACGGCATAAGATGAAAAAAAGAAAAAAAAAGAAAGTACTCGGTTTTGATTTTCTAATATGCCTACTTGATAATGTTGAAGAAGAACATGTGTCAACTATTGGATTTCATATGCGTTTTATTATTATTATCTTTCTCCTGAAAATAATTCGTGTTGAATACTGATATTTTGATATTGAAGTACCGGGAGTTTGTTAACCGGGAGTTTGTTAACTTGCTACGATTGGTGCAGATGGCTAACCGATTTTTTCGGATCTTGTCAGTGTCAGTTAACAGTGAATCTCATCACGGTTACTTTTTTAATTTTAATTTTTTTAATGGCTGGAATTCTGAAAAGTATTAATTAATTATTCTGGGTAAGATTTTCATTTATGACGTAAGATATGTTTCATTTTTATTTATGAAGTTTTGAATTGTACGCCATTTCCCTAAAAAAAAATTGTACTCCATCCTGCTGTTGCCGTTAAAAATTACCTGTCAATCTATTAATTTTTTGTCAAATTAATTTAACTTTCCAAAAACAATCCACTATCAAATATATGTGGTGTTTAGCTATATAAATTAAAATCAAAACTTTTGATTGTTATTATATAAAGTTTTTACATGTTATAATAATAAAATTTTTTTACAATATAAAGCTTTCATGTTATGATATTTTTAATCATAATTGGTCCTAATCAATACTCTCACACACCCTAATAATAGAGTTACATCACATTAGAAGACAATCTCCAATATAGTACCAAATTATTATGTCAATACCCACTATTATTTGAGCAGCAAAATCACAAACCGTCTTGTTTTTTATGCTAAATTGTTTGCAACATAGGATATATATGTTAAATTTTAACATTTGATTTTTGTTATTTGTTGGTGTTGATGTATTAACTTTTTCAATCATTGTACATTTTCAAATTATTTTAAAATAAAAGTTTATTTTTGCAATAGTTTCAAAATTCAATAATTATGACAATAATTTTAAATCTTATTAATACTGTTAAACTCTAAATTATTCAGGTTTTTGGAGGTTTTTATTTCTTCAAATTATATTATTTGCTCCAGCCTTGAACAAAAAATTAAATTTTTATAGGAGAAAATACTGTAATAAAATGGTTTAAAATGTGATTCTTGGCAAATGAATGAGCAGTATATAACTAACTAGGGGATTAGGTATATGCAAACCTTATAGAGCATGGACACGCTTTTTCTCTCAAAAATCAATCTCTAGAAAGCAATAATATATGTTGAAAGAAGAAAGGAACACGTACATTTGGTCAGTTTAATTTGACAAATAAGTCTCTTGTAAGCTTATAGGTTTTAGAACACGAGGTAAACATTTGGCTAGAATATGTCACATTGTGCATTGAACTTGAGAGGGCTTCACCACGTTATTCTTGTATTATTAAATGACATTCGTTTAGAAACATTTACTATAGTTCTATGTATATATCACACTTGAAGAAAAGATGTGTTTCAACTCCGCACCTCAAAATCGAATTAAGTATTGAATTTACTTTTATATCAATCACTACTCAATTTTAGTATTTTATTGTTGGTGAAGGAAAAAAAAATTGATCTTTTGTGATCTGAAAATGTATTAATATACACATGTAATAATTGGACTTCCTAAAAAAATGTGTTTCATATTAGAAGGTCAATTTTTTTTTTTAATGTCTTTGTTCAATGTTCTTGTAAGTTGTCTTTGTAAATTTGAACAATTTGAGACTTGGATTTTTTTCATTAAAAGATTAAACGGCAGTGCATAATGGGAAAATGGAGATGTTTCCCTCAAAAAAAAAAAAAAAAAAAAGATGTTGCCCAAGGAGGATAAAAGACTCATTAGTGAAGAAAAATAGACTTTTTAAATATTTAGGCTTCTATATTAAAACTTAACCTTTTAAGTGAGATGATCTAATGTACTTATGAATTGATGCTAAATAATGTGATATTTGAGTTTATTATACGCTTTACAAGATACAATTAATTATTTTTTAACCATCATTTTCACATTTTTTTATTTGATTGGTTATTCTATAATTCGATCCCCTAATTCTCTATGTGCACTGCGCTTCTTTTTCTTTTCCTTTGATGTTATTGTAATTGTTTTTTGTTCGATGTCAGTGTTTGAAGTTGGTTTTGAATTTTTTTAATTCCTTATGGGAACAAATTGTTACTTTTCAATGTGAGAAAGACAGTTAGTCATTCTAGAGAGTGAAAATTAACTTACTATTTAACTTGATAAACATAAATATGATGTCTTGAAAGATGTAAATGCGGTGTTACTAGCACCAAGATGATAGCTTAATCGCATTATTTTTTTTTTTGGTAGACAAGCATTCACCTAATGTCATTGGGGCTAATTAGTTCCAGTGATGAAAATATTAGTATCGGTGGAAATATCGATATTTCAATTTTACGAAAATTTTGAAGAAAATATGGTTATTGTTGGAAATTTTGTATTAAATATATCTCTAATACTTTAAAATATAATAAACTTTAAAAAGAAACATAAATAAACGTGACTTATATAATAAACTTCATATATATTAGAAATGTCAATACCAAAAAGAAAGATTGTGAGGCTCAAACTGTTAGACATATATGCCCCAAGGAGTAAAAATGTAATAAGTTTTTAAAGACATTTTTATCAATAAAGAATTTATTTATTGTTTATATACCAAATCTTGTCATCTTTACGTTCATATTTGTTGAATGTATGTTAAGCAAACAATAGTCTGAGACTGTCAGTCTAAACCTTTAAGAATTAGGGCATATGATGGACAGATTATGCGGAAGACATGATTCTTAAGGTGACGGTCTAAATCATAAGATCCGCAATCGAGGGAATAAAGTTGAGCGCTTTATTCATGTAAAGATTGTTATGTTGTCTATATCCCTATTAGAAGATGGTTTGTCTTGACCATCGGAGGTGGACTTCGTGAATAGAAGCATTGGCACATTGTCATAGGTGACTATGTGTTGGATCGGGACATAAAGTGAATTAATTTGGATTAATAATTTTGTCTCGACAAAATCGATTCACTTTAGACAATCATTTGTATTGTATCTTAATATTGAGATGAATAGTGGGCCCGTAGTCTTGACTTGTGTCTTTCGATGTACCAAAGGGCGACACCCACACCTTAATAGTGGTACGTATGCCGGTACGTTGGAGGCATGACTCTTGATGGCGTAGACCTGTTATTCATAGATATAGAATCCATAGCTCCTCTTTAGGAGAAGTGATATCCTCTTATATGCGTTGTCCTGTAATTGAAAAACTAGAGTGCCCAACTATTTAATACATAAGTATAACCGATTGGTATATTGTCTTTGGATGGTAAGTTTTTCGATGGTGAGATAATGGAATGTAAGGTAAAAATAATCGGGAAGTTAAGACAGAACTTGTCCTTAAGCCGATTATGGATAATCCTATGGGGATAGATACATTATGATATGTCATGGAGACTTAGCTATATGGGCTTCGTAATTCTATGTAGTTTGAAAGTGTAGCTCCAAGCTTTTAGTGGAGTAGCGTTAGAGTTGATAATTATGAAATGTATATCTGGGATATTGAGTTTCGTAATTATCGGGAGCTTGAACTATATAGGTCCATTTGGTTCCCTTTGCTAGCTCACAACATCTTGTAACGATACGGCATGTATTTTTCCAATAATTGGTGACTTATGTCAGATTTATTAGATTGGTTGAAATTTGAAAGAATCAAATAATTAATGTCTGTTTATCGGTTGAATTAATTTTGTGATAAAATTAATTCAAGATAAACTTGTTGAATTATTTGGATCGGATAATTCTTGTCTATTTATCGGTTGATTTAATTTTTTGAATAAATTAAATCAAGATAAACTTGTAGAATTATTAGAAATTCATTTATTTTCCTAGAGATTATCTAAATAAAGTTGTTTTAATTAGATAACTTTTCTATTGGGTTATTTGAATTAAAATTGAGACTTTATCCTATAGAATCTGGGGTGGAAAATAAAATATTCGCTGAGATATTTTTTGACAGTTTGGCATGCCGATCCTCAAGTTCGGCCTGCTGATGGACAAGTTCACCCTGTCGATTAGGCAGTTAGGCATGCCGATGTGTGAAGGATAAGATTATGCATTTTCACGCGGATTTTATCAGATATTTATTCGAATTTGATTCTGATTCGAATTTTTGAGACCTAATCTAATAAGGACTGACCCTAGACCCAACCTCTATAAATAGGGAGTAAGTCACATAAGTTATTCAGATCAATTGAGAGATTAAGAGTGATACTCTGCTGGTGAGAATCTGAAAACTCCTTGAGAGCTCTTGTTCACAAATCACAAACAATTGCTTTGGGTTCTCTCAATCTGTTGGAAGGAGAGTCACCTAGAGGAAGAGTTGTACGTGTGAGCCCACACTCACTCCGATTGTGGATAGAGAATAGCAAAGAAGACCAGTTAGTTGAGGCTCTTCTGAAACGTTACTTCTCTTCACTGATTGCAGGAGCTTTTCGGCACACAAAGATTAGTAAGATTTGGTTAATTTATGCATATAGCATGTCAAACTTGTGTTTTAGAAAATACTCTGAGATAAAATTTTTAAAATCCCGCTGCGTACTATTTTTCCAACAATTGGTATCAGAGCCATGGTTTTTACATTAATTTGCGAGTTTGTGATCATACTATATGTATAAATTTTATGATCTTAATCTCTACTATGCTTGAATCTAATTTTGTAGAGGGTTGGCACTTTAGGTTTTTATATAATTATATGTTTTCATGGATTATGTAGTAAATGTTTATTAATTATTTATGGTTGATTAAATGGTCATTTAATTATTTATTAATTAATTAATTTATACCGGTTATGGTTCCTTAGAGGTTAGAATGTGTATATCTAGGTTTTTCATATAATTAGATGGCGGACTATCATCTCTATCTAGGAATTATTATTTAATTTTAAATTTGTAAGAATTTTTGTAATTAAATAATCATTCGAAGAAGGCGGATCTAGAAGATTGATGATGGTGCTCCCAGGTATTTCCTGAGTCTCTAATTTTATGTTTTGAATTATTGAAAATAAAATTGATGAATTGCATTAAAAATTATATTTTCTAGAAAGGGTGATTTTTGCTCGGTCGGCATGCCGAACCATCCAGTTCGGCAGGCCGATGGTCGTAGATTGGCAGGACGAATGTGAGGTTCGGTAGGCTGACAACGGGGCAAAAATTTGGAGGCTCTGGCTATAGGCCGAACTTCCAGTTCGACAGGCCGATCTGTCGTGCATTGCTGAACTTCCAGTTCAACAGGCCAATCTGTTGTGCATTGGCAGGCCGATCTTCTTTGGATCGGCTTGCCGGCAGAGAGCTGGAAATTTTTCCAAAAAAGGTGCAGTTTTTAAATGCAGTTTTAATTTTATTTTTGGGACAATTATGAGAAACATTGAATTTGGATATGACCGAAAATATGACGTATTCAATTCATACGGATTTGAAGACTTGAAGATGGGCATTATATGAAGAAAGATACAACTTGAGGATTCAAGGATGACGAATCGATAATATGTTTCGATTATTCTCTTGAAATCTTTTATTTCTATTCTTTAGGGTGGAACCATAATATTATGGTTATTATTATTTTGCTTGTAGCTTTGCTTGATTGCTTTGCTTGTCTGCATTATAATATGATTTGTCATGTATATTGATAACATATCATATAGAATAGGGAGTGCCGCTCATATTAAAAATTGCTTATGCATGTTCTTAAAATAAAACCTTGATTTCAAAAGATTGAGTGGGAGAAGGTTTTCGAAGAGAGGACCTACGGCCTTCATCGTTGGTCCATAGGAAGGACATATTGGTCCCAACCCCTAGGAAGGGATTTCTATCATGTACCCTCTAAGAGGATAAGGTATTTTAACATGATTTATGGTTGCACACCCTGGGTGGTGATTATAAATTATGGATAAAATATTGAAACGATGGTTATACACTCATATTAATTTTATTATTAACATCCCTTAGGAGCTCTTTTATAAAATTAATGGCCAAAAAAACAATTATTAATATATGCTGGATCATACGGGTCCTGGATGGCATATATCAACCAGGAGGGGATCTATGTTCCTGATTGAATTTGGCATGACTCCCCTAGGAGCTTGTTGAATTCTGAGTTGGGAATTATCGTTGCAAGGTTGTGATATTTTTAAGGTTCTAACACATAAATACATTTGTATGTTTTTACATGATTGTGTTATCTTACTAAATTATTATGATATGTTTGCTTATGTTTGGTATATGATTCTTTATTGTAGATTAAAAATGTCTAAAAACACTTTATCTTTGATACTTGACAAAAACCTATTAATCGGAGAGAATTATAATGATTGGAAACGGAACCTGGATATCGTACTCTCCTTTAAGAAACTAAAATTTGTCCTGACAACCCCTTGTCCTCCTGAGCCTATGGGAGATTCCAATAATGAGCAATTCCAGGCATACAATCGTTAGAAAGATGCAAATGATCAGGCCCGCTGCTATGTTATGGCTAGCATGAATAATGTGCTGCAGGCTCAACATCAGGATTATGAGACTGCGAAGCAGATCTTGGATAATCTTAAAGACATGTTTGGAGGCCAGGCCATAACAAAGCAGCAAGGGGTGCTTTGGAAACTTCTTAACTATAAGCAGAGACTGGGGACATCTGTAAAGGAGCACATGATGTTGGTCATGGGTTACCTCACTGAGGCTCAAACCAATGGAGCCAACATCGATACTGAAACTCAGATGACTATGGTCTTTGAGACTCTGTCAAAGGAATTTATTCCATTTAGAGCTACTTTTAATTTAAGTAATAGATGAGATATGACCATAACAGAATTAATGAAACAGTTACAGGAGTTTGAATTGCTGATCAAGGAGTCTCTTGCGAGTGGAAAGGCCAATATGGTAGCTGCTTCTGGTTCCAATCCCAATTCTAGGAATAAGAAGAAGCAACGGGCCAATAACAGGAAATCTTCTATTCCTGCTAGTACCAAGAGCAAGCAAAAGAAGAAGAAGAATCCGAAGACGCTTAAGTGCTTCTTCTATGGAAAGGTCGGGCACATCAAGAAGCATTGCAAGGACTTCCTTTCCAGAGGAGGTATGTGTAATCTTTTGTATTTAGAAACTTGTTTGGTTGAGGAATCTAGTGACATTTGGGTTATAGATTCCAGTGCAACTAATCATGTTTGTGTTTCTCTATAGGGGTTCAAAGAAACGAGAAGTCTGCTACATGAAGACTTCACGCTTCGGATGGGCGATGGATCCTTAGTTTTAGCGGAAGCAATAGGAGACGCCCATCTTTATTTTGATAATTATAGGAATTTAATTTTTCAAGATTGTTTTTATGTTCCTAAATTTAAAAGGAATTTAATTTCTGTAACTTGTTTATTTAAAGACTCTTATCTGTTCTGGATGGATGTAAAATAATCTATATTTTATCAAACCTAAGATGGACTTACTGCTTAATGCTGAAATGAATGATAATAACTCTAAAAGACTTAAAACTTCTTGCTCTAATAAGACTTGCCTTTGGCATTTGCTCATTGGTCATATTAACTTGAATAGGATTCAAAGGCTGGTAAGGGATGGACCTTTAAGTCACTTAAAGGTGGAATCTATACCTCAATGTGAATCTTGTTTGGAGGGTAAAATGATCAAAGACCATTCGGGTCTAAGGGCTATAGGGTCGAAGGGGTTCTAGAACTTGTGCATAGTGATGTTTGTGGACCGATGAACATTCGAGCATGAGGAGGGTATGAGTACTTCGTCACTTTTATTGACGATTACTCAAGATATGGGTATGTGTACCTGATGCACCATAAAAGCGAAACTTTTGACAAGTTCAGGGAATTTCGAGCTGAAGTAGAAAAGTAATTGGGTAGACCCATAAAAGCACTTCGATCCGATCGTGGTGGAGAATACCTTTCTGATGAGTTCTTGGGACACTTATTAGAGAATGAGATTTTATCCCATTTGACTGCGCTGGGCACTCCGCAGCAGAATTGCGTAGCGGAGAGAAGAAATAGGACTTTATTGGACATGATCAGGTCCATGATGAGTTACTCATCATTACTTTTATCTTTTTGGGGATATACACTACAAACCACATGTTATCTTTTGAACAATGTGCCTTCAAAATCGGTCCCTAAAACTCCTCATGAGTTGTGGATGGGTAGGAAGACATCCTTAAACCATATTCGCATATAGGGATGTCCGGTTCATGTCTTGTTTAAGGATGCGAATAAGTTGAAAGCACGTTCTAAAGTTTACGTGTTTGTAGGATATCCAAAAGGGACTGAAAGGTTATTTCTACAACCCAAAGGAAAATAAAGTCATGATTTCAACTAATACAACTTTCCTTGAGGAGAGTTACATGGGCAACTTTAAACCTTAAAGCAAAGTGGTGCTTGAGGAGTTAAGGAGTGATCCGATCACTCCGGAGGTTCCAAATGAAACCATTTCGATTAGTGTAGAAAAACCAAACAAACATGAACAACAACCTAAGGGGCTTCGGCGTAGTGGGAGGATCGGGCGTCAACCTGAGAGGTATATGTTCAATGGGGAGGTCTTCTTGGCTGAACCGGATGAACATGACAGGGATTCTTATACTTACGCAGAGGCTATGGAGGATGTTGATTCAAAACTCTAGACAGAGGCCATGTACACAGAGATGAAGTCTATGGAGACTAGTCACGTCTAGGAGCTTATGGATCTTCACAAAGGGGTAAAACCCATAGGGTGTACGTGGATCTACAAGAGGAAAAGAGGAGTGGATAGAAAGGTCGAAACCTTTAAGGCTAGATTGGTAGCTAAGGGTTATACGCAAAAGGAAGGAATTGATTACGAGGAAAGCTTTCCGCCTGTAGCCATGCTTAAGTCCATCTAGATTCTCTTGTCTATAGCCGTCGCTCTCGATTAGAGATTTGGCAGATGGATATCAAGACGGCTTTTCTAAATGGCTATCCTGATGAGTCCATTTATATAGAACAACCAGACGGGTTCAAGGTCAAGGGTCGAGAGGGTAAGGTTTGTAAGTTGCTAAAGTCAATTTATAGACTTAAGGTGGCTTCTTGTTCTTGGAACATAAGATTTGATTAGGTGATCAAGACTTATGGGTTCTCACAAAATGTGGATGAACCATGTGTTTACAAACACATTAAGGATAGAAAGTTGGTTTTTCTACTGCTCTATGTAGACGATAATAGAGACGATATTCTATTAATTGGCAATGACGTTGGGGCATTGTCATAAGTCAAATTATGGTTGACCAAGCAATTTGACATGAAAGACTTAAGTGAGGCTAATTTTTTTCTCGGTATCTAGATCTTTTGGGATAGGAAGAACAAAATGATAACTTTATCTCAAGCTGGCTACATAGATAAAATTCTCAAGAGGTTTGCAATGCAAGATTCCAAGAAAGGTGGGCAACCATCTAGGTATGGAATTACTCTTTCTAAGAAAGACTCTCCAAAGTCTAAGGAAGAAAGAGAATACATAAAGAAGGTGCCTTATGCTTCGGCAGTGGGTAGTCTCATGTATGCCATGCTTTGCATAAGACCGGATATTTGTTGTTTTGCACAAGATCGGATATTCCTTATGCGGTTGGAATTGTAAGTCAATTTCAGGCGGATCCAAGACCAAACCACTGGGTTGTAGTTAAGCATATTTTCAAGTACCTGAGAAGGACTCGAGGGTATATGCTTGTATATTCGAGGGAGGACTTGACTCCTCTAGGATATGCTGACTCAGATTTTTAATTCTGTCTGGATTCTAGGAAATTGACTTTGGGTTTTATGTTTACTCTGGACGGTGGTGCCATCAGTTGGAGAAGTGTGAAGCAAGATTGCACTTCGGATTCAATGATGGAGGCCGAATATGTGGCAGCTAGTGATGCATTCAAATAAGCAGTGTGGCTCCGTAAGTTCCTTGAGGATCTTGAGGTTGTTCCTGGTATAGATATGGCGGTATCACTGTACTGTGATAACAGTACGGCGGTAGCTAATGCTAAGGAGCCAAGATTTCACAAGAAGAGTAAGCATATTGATCGGAAGTATCATGTGATAAAGGACTTCGTTGAGGGCGGGCATGTCACGGTGTGCAATATCGCATCAGAGGACAATTTAGCTGATTTATTTACGAAGACACTTACTAAGAGAGTCTTTGAGAATCATGTGAAAGCTATGGGGATGCGAGATTTATCATATTTACTCACTTAGTGCAAGTGGGAGATTGTTAGACATGTATGCCCTTAGGAGTAAAAACGTAATAAGTTTTTGGAGACATTTTTTATCAATAAAGAATTTATTTATTATTTATATACCAAATCTTGTCCTCTTTACATTCATATTTGTTGAACGTATGTTAAGCAAACAATAGTCTAAGACTGTCAGTCTAAACCTTTAAGAATTTGGCATATGATGGACAGATTATGTGGAAGACACGATTCTTAAGGTGACGGCCTAAATCATAAGATCCACAATCGAGGGAATAAAGTTGGGCGCTTTATTCATGTAAAAATTATTATGTTGTCCATATGCCTATTGGGAGATGGTTTGTCTTGACCATCGAAGGTGGATTCCGTGAATAGAAACATTGGCACATTGTAATAGGTGACGATGTGTTAGATCGGGACATAAAGCGAATAAATTTGGATTAATAATTCTGTTTTGGCAAATCGATTCACCTTAGACAATCATTTGTATTGTATCTTAATACTGAGATAAATAGTGGGCCCGTTGTCTTAACTTGTATTTTTTGAGGTACCAAAGGGTGACACCCACATCTTAATAGTAGTATGCATATCAGTACGTTGGAGGCATGACTCTTGATGGCGTAGACCTGTTATTCATAGATATGGAATCTATAGCTCCTATTTAGGAGTAGTAATATCATCTTATATGCGTTATCTTGTAATTGAAAAACTGAAGCGCTCAACCATTTGGATACATAAGTGTAACTGATTGGTATACTGTCTTTGGATGGTAAGTTTTCTGATGGTGAGATAAAGGAACGTAAGATAAAAATAATCGAGAAGGTAAGACAGAACTTGTTCTTAAGCCGATTATGGATAATCCTATAGGGATACGATACACTATAATATGTCATGGAGACTTAGCGATACGGGCTTCGTAATTCTATGTAGTTCGAGAGTGTAGCTCCAAGCTTTTAGTGGAGTAGCGTTGGAGTTGATAATTATGAAATGTATATCTGGGATATTGGGTTTTGTAATTATCGGAAGCTTGAACTGTATAGGTCTATTTGGTCCCCTTTGCTAGCTCACAACATCCTGTAATGAACGACGTGCTTTTCCAATAATTGGTGACTTATGTCAGATTTATTAGATTGGTTGAATTTGTAACACCCGTATTTTAACGGGCATGATTTTGTAAAATTTAATGAATAAAATGTGACAATTTAAAATTTTATAGTATTTAAAATTACCAAGTTTGTCTATGTTGTTTCAACCATTAAAAAAAATGTTACTTTAGTATTTTTTTACCAAGTCTTCATAAGAAACAATCAAAATTTACCAACACTCACTTCTATCAATCTTGTCTCCCTAAATTAATGTTCAATTATGTAGCCTTCTTCTCATTTTGGTAAAAGTCTCCGAAGGAAACATGGAATTAATTTTCCCTCAATTAACAGAAGACATGGAGATATTTTCTCAACCACCTATTTAATTCTTTCCTCATCTTCTTCCATAACTCACTCCAATTGTCCCCTCAATTATGTTGGCATTACTTGCTAAAAGTCTCCATGGGAGACATGATGATATTTTCTTTTAATGCTCTTTTGTTTCTTCTTACAACTTTCCCCGTAAACTTCTCCTTCCTCTCATGCATTTTGATATCTTTTTATTTAACCATCGCCACCTTCTTCTTTAGTTTCTCATTCTCTCCCCTTCTCACTTCAAATTTCTAACTAAAGACATAGAGCACAAAGCTCTCTTTGTAGCCAAGACAATTATAATTCCCAACTATGGTCGGGGCGGTTTTAGAGTTAATTCAAGCTTGATTTTTAACCTGAACTTTGGTGCTTTTCAAAGGAGTTTTGAGGTAAGTTTTCTTTAATCTAAACTTAGTTTTAGTATGTGCTTTCTCCATGTTTAATGCATAATTTTCGTGTTCAAAATTCATGCAAATTTTTAGTTATGTTAACATGCATCCTTGAGCATTTATGAACAAGAACTTGAGTCTTGAGTTAAAACCCATAACCAACCTTTATTTTGGTTTGACAACAATGTTAGAAACATGCTAGGAATGTTTAAAACTAGTTTCATAACTTTAAGATTGACGTTCTAATGTTTTGAGCTTAAAGAGCAAACTTAAGCATGTTTTCATCATTATTTACAAGAAAGGCTAGAGATATAATTTGATAATGATTTTGGTATAAAACTCATGAGAATATGTTTATTGTGATTATATAATGCATGTTGCATATTTTGGAATAGTTTTGAGATTTTGAACAAGGATAATATGCTTTGAGTTAAAGAAAAACTTGACATTCCATGAACTTTGTAATACCTCTACGGGCAGTGGCTCTTTCTTAAAATTTTGGAGTTAAATGAAAATGAATTTTGTAAATTGGTTTGCATATTTAAAAAGTAGACATCCTAAGCTTTCCAACGAGCTATCATGAGCCTAAATTGGAGTTGTACTTTAATTTCTATGAATTTTTCAATTTTCAGGTTAGAAACTAGTAAACCTACCAGTGGTAGTAAACCACCCATCTACCTTAAGTAAACCACCTGTTTACCCATGTGTTGATTGTAGATAGTGAACCCGCCTTTTTGCAAAAGTATACCACCAATTTGCCATGGTATACCAGTTGTTAATTTAAACCAAGAACCCAACTTTGCTCACCTTCTAGTCCCTTAATGTCTTGCAATTTTTCCAATACTATCCTAAATGATTTATGAATTCTTATTAGAGACTAAAACATATAAATTACTTGTATGTATTTTATATTGTGTTTAAGATAAAAATTGTTTACTTGGTATTTAAAGAACAATTGCATAAAAAACTTTAATGGCACTAGTAAGATGGGTTTACACATAATTCACTTGTGGATGTGATTATACGTTGTGCTTTAGTTTTAATTGTCCTTATGCATGCCTTAGGGTCAAGGATGTGTGGAGCTAACATTAATTAATTCCGAGATTAAAAGTTTGTTGTTAAGCTTTGAAGGTAGGGATTCTATTACTCATCTTTTGTGAGGTTTTGGTAAATTAAAAATTTGGTTGTTTTATGTTGTAAAATATGTATATTGTACTGCGAGAAACATAATGATTTGACATATGTTATAAATTGAGAAGCATGGTTAGGAAAATTGACTCTATAAATAAAATTGAATATAGAAGAATGGTAAGATGTGAAAAGGACGGCGGTTACGTCCTTGGGCACGAATACCCTAAAAGGTAAAATAGGGGGAAGGTGATAACGCTTCCTTGGGTTGAAAGTCCTAGAACACACTGTATAGGAATCGACTTTGTGAGGACTCGGGGCTTGATGTCCCCTCACCGGAACACCCTTGGAATGTTTAGAGGGTGATCAAGCGCGCCTATTTGGGTTTCGATGAGTTGAGTGATACTCTATTTAACATGGATACCTAGGAAAAATGATGATTGGTAATATTTGTATAAATGTATAATTATGAAACTTGGTAATGATTAACTATGGTATCTACGAGATGTGATCATAATAAACCTCATAATCTGGAATATGATGTAACTTAACTAACCATGCAGGTTTAATGTGGTAATGGATAAACCATAAGGTGAGTCATGATTTTCCCCACTGGGCATGTCGATGCTCATGCCTATCATATCTTCATCTCTCAGGTGGAACTTAGTGTAACATATCTGAAGAGGAATAGGCAAAAGCATCCCTGCTATTTCGTATTAGAAGATCTTGTTTATTTGTAACCTATCTAGAACATGTAAGATTTGTATTATATTTTTTTTATGATGGTTGTATTAAGTTATTTGGGAAATATACTATGGTGATGATGACTGTATTATATATATTTGGTGCTACACTAAAAACTGTAGTTTGTATTTAAAACGTTTATTTTATTTAAAGACCCATGGGCATTATTTAATTGATTTAAATAATATAGAATTAAAAATTATTTTTATTTATTCAATACTGCTAACCCCCACATAGGGGCGTTACAGAATTTTTGATATCAGAGCCTAGGTTCGGTTAACCTAGGGGGTATAGCACCACCTTAAAAAAAAATTTAATCTTTGGAAATGGTTTTAAAGTTAAGTGTTAATGTCATCATCATTTGGTACTGATCTTGGTTAAATTTTCGCAGCCAGTAGAAACTATGCCACCAAGACGTCAAATGCAATCGTCTGAGCAGTCACAACCGGTTGAACATGCTCAAGAAGTTGAGCAACCGGTACCGATGGAACAAGCTCAAGAAGATGAGCCACTATGACAGGCAACACAATCCCCGCCAGTTGCACCAGAAGTGAATAATTTAGGACAAATTCTTCAAGCCTTACAAAATGTGCAAAGACCTGCGGAGGTTCGTGATCCCGAGCAACTAAATCTAACTCTATTGAAGGAGTTTATGAAGTAGAAACCCCCTACATTTAGTGGAGAACCTAACCCTGTCATAGCAGAACAATGGCTAAAGGCGGTCAAAAAGAAGTTGGACACCTTGAGGATTCCACGAGAGTATTGGGTTAGGTTTTCAACATATATATTTGAGGGTGAAGCTGAAGAATGGTGGGATCTTCAGAAAGATGACTATGATGTGCCGAATCTCACATGGGAGCAGTTCGAAACCATTTTTTGCAACACCTATATTCCTCAGAGCCATAGGCAAGCAATGATGCGAGAATTCGAAAACCTGGTGCAGGGAGATACAACAGTTGCTGAATACTATGCTCGATTCATAAAATTGTCTCGCTACAATCCCGGGGCTGTATCGGATCCAATGGCGAGATGCGAGAAATTTAGAAATAACCT
The DNA here is from genome assembly GCA_025403435.1 of Artocarpus heterophyllus. Classification (NCBI taxonomy): domain Eukaryota; kingdom Viridiplantae; phylum Streptophyta; class Magnoliopsida; order Rosales; family Moraceae; genus Artocarpus; species Artocarpus heterophyllus. The sequence goes on from CM046330.1 coordinate 19,603,693, forward strand.
GAGACCAAAAATAAGACAAATGATAGATGTTGTCCCATCAACAGATTTTCTTGAACTTATAGCTGCAACACAGAGGGTAGAGACAGAACTAAATAACTCCTATGGAGAGTATAAGGGTTCTGGTGGGCATCAAAGGAAAATAAGTAAGATGGAGAAGTCACAAGGCAGGTCATTCAGCACAGTGGAGTGACTATTGGTGGTGGATCTTCTAGCAGCGGTCGTTTCCAGCCGTATGCTTGTCATAACTGTGGACAAGTGGGACATCTGAGGAGAAATTGCCCTAACCGCCCTACACAATCATCCTTTGCACCAAGGCCACAAGGAAGTCATTTTGGCTCCACTGTATGTGTTAGACATGTATGCCCTAAGGAGTAAAAATGTAATACGTTTTTTGAGACATTTTTATCAATAAAGAATTTATTCATTTATATATACCAAATCTTGTCCTCTTTACGTTCATATTTGTTGAATGTATGATAAGCAAACAGTAGTCTGAGACTGTCAGTCTAAACCTTAAGAATTGGGCATATGATGGGATGATTATGCGGTAGACACGATTCTTAAGGTGACAGTCTAAAACATATGATCCGCAATCGAGGGAATAAAGTTGGGCGCTTTATTCATGTAAAGATTGTTATGTTGTCTATATCCCTTTTGGGAGATGGTTTGTCTTGGCCATCGGAGTTGGACTCCGTGAATAGAAATATTGGCACGTTGTCATAGGTGACGATGTGTTGCATCGGGACATAAAGTGAATTGATTTGGATTAATAATTCTGTCTTGGCAAATCGAATCACTTTAGACAGTCATTTGTATTGTATCTTAATCCTGAGATGAATAGTAGGCCCGTTATCTCGACTTGTGTCTTTTGATGTACCAATGGGTGACTCCCACATCTCTATAGTGGTATGCATGCCGGTACGTTGGAGGCATGACTCTTGATAGCGTAGACTTGTTATTCATAGATATGGAATCCATAGCTCCTCTTTAGGAGTAATGATATCCTCTTATATGCGTTGTCCTGTAATTGGAAAACTAGAGCGCTCAACCATTTGGATGCATAGGTGTAACCGAATGGTATACTATCTTTGGATGGTAAGTTTTCTAATGGTGAGACAATGGAACGTAAGATAAAAAAATAATCGGGAAGGTAAGACAGAACTTGTCCTTAAGCCGATTATGGATTATCATATGGGGATACAATGGACTATGATATGTCATGGAGACTTAGTTACACGAGCTTCGTAATTCTATAAAGTTCGAGAGTGCAGCTCCAAGCTTTTAGTGGAGTAGCGTTGGAGTTGATAATTGTGAAATGTATATCTGGGATATTAGGTTTCATAATTATCATGAGCTTGAACTTTATAGGTCCATGTTGGTCCCCTTTGCTAGCTCACAAAATCCTGTAACGACCCGGCGTGCTTTTCCAATAATTGGTGACTTATGTCGGATTTATCAGATTGGTTTAAAATTTGTAAGAATCAAATAATTCATGTCTGTTTATCGGTTGAATTAATTTTGTAAGAAATTAGTTCAAGATAAATTTGTTGAATTATTGCGATCAGATAATTCTTGTCTGTTTATCGGTTGTTTTAATTTTGGACAAATTAGAACAAGATAAACTTGTAGAATTATTGTGAATTGATTTATTTTCTTAGAGATTATCTTGATAAAGTTTGTTTTGATCAGATAACTTCTCTATTGGGTTATTTGAATCAAAACTGAGACTTTATCCTTTAGAATCTAGGGTGGAAAATAAAAGATTCACGGAGATTTTTTCTTGGGAGTTTGGCCTGCCGAATAACGTGGTCAGCCTGTCGAACTGGCCTGTTCGGCCTGCCGATCAGAATGTTCGGCCTGCCGATCAGCGGGAGATAAGATTACGTGTTTTCACACGGATCTTATCAGATATTGATCCGAACTTGATTCTGTTTCGAGTTTTTGAGACCTAATCTGATATGGACTGACCCCAAGATCAATAGGTATAGAAAGGGAGTGAGTCTCAAGATTTACTCAGATCTATTTGAGAGATTAAGAGTGATACTCTTCTAGTGTACATCCGAAAACTCCCTCAGAGCTTTTGTTCACAAATCACGAGCACTAGCATTGGGTTCTCTCTATTGGTTAGAAGGACAGTCACCAGTGGAAGAGCTGTACGTGTGAGCCCACACTCACTCCGGTTGTGGATAGAGAATAGCAAAGAAGACCAGTTGGTTGAGGCTCTTTTGGAACGTTACTTCTCTACATAGGTTACGAAGGTTCTTCGGCACACTGAGGTTAGTAAGATCTGTTTAATTTATACATATAACATGTCAAACTTGTGTTTTGGAAAATACTCTGATGGAAAATTTTTAAAAATTTCGCTGCGCACTTTGTTTCCAACAATTAGTATCAGAGCCGAGGTTTTTACATAAATTTGCAAGTTTGTGATCATGTTATATGCATAAATTTTGTGATCTTAATCTCTCCTATGCTTGAATTAAATTTTACAGAGAGATGGCACTCTAGATTTCTGTATAATATAAATGTTGTCATGGATTATGTGGTGAATGTTTATTAATTAATTATGGTTGATTAAATCGTTGTTTAATTATTTATTAATTAATTAATACCAGTTATGGTTCCTTAGAGGTTAGAATGTGTATCTAGGTTTTTCATGTAATTAGTTGGCGGACTATCATCTCCGTCTAGGAATTGTTATTTAATTTTTAATTTGTAAGAATTTGTAATTAAATAATTATCCGGAGAAGACGGATCGAGAAGTCGGATCTTGAAGATTGATGATGGCGCCTCTAGGTATTTTCTGAGTCTCTAATTTTATATTTTTGAATTGTTAAAAATAAAATTGATGAATTGCATTAAAATTGTATTTTCTGGATTGAGGGTTTTCTGCTCGGTCGGCATGCCGGACCTCACTGTTCGGCAGGCCGAAGGTCACAAATCGGCAGGCTGGACGTGTGGTCCGGCAGGCCGACAGTGGGGCAGAAAATTTGGTGCTCTACCGACAGGCCGAAGTTTCAGTTCGGCAGGTCGAATTTGCATAGATCGGCAGGCCAATGTATCAGATCGGCAGGCCGATGAAGCAAGACCGGCAGGCCAATCACCCAAATCAGCCTGCCGACCGAGAGCTGCCGGGTGTCCAGAAAAGGTGCAATTTTTCCGGTGCAATTTTAATTTTATTTTTGGGATGATTCTGAGAAACATTAAATTTGGATATGACCGAAATTATGAAGTATTCGATTCATACGGGATTGAAGACTTGAAGATGGATATTACATGAAGAAGGATACAGCTTGAGGATTCATGGATGAAGAATCGAATAATGTCTCGATTATTCTCTTGTAATCTTATTTTTCTATTCTCTAGGGTGGAACCATAATATTACAGTTGTTATTATTTTGCTTGATTGCTTTGCTTGTCTGCATTATAATATGATTTACCATGTATATTGATAACATGTCATATAGAATAGGGAGTGTCGCTCATATTAAAATTGTTCATGCATAATTTTAAAACAAAACCTTGACTTCAAAAGATTGAGTGGGAGAAGGTTTTCGAAGAGAGGACTTAAGGCCTCCATCGTTGGTCCATAGGAAGAACATGGTGGTCCCGACCCTTAGGAAGGGATTTCTATCATGTACCAGATTGGATCTCTGGAAAGATAAGGTATTTTAGTATGATTAATGGTTGCACACCCCTAGATGGTGATTATAAATCATGGATAAAATATTGAAACGGTAGTTATACACTCACGTTAATTTTATTATTAACCTCCCCTAGGAGCTCTGTTAATAAAATTAATGGCCAAAGAAACGATTATTAGTATATGCTAGATCATACGGGTCCTGGATGGCATATATTAATCAAGAGGGGATCCGTGCTCCTGATTGAATTTGGTATGACTCCCCTAGGAGCTTGTTGAATTCTGAGTTGGGAATTATCGTTTTAAGGTTGTGATATTTTCAAGGTTTTGACACATAAACGCATTTGTATTATTTTACATGATTGTGTTATCTTACTAAATTATTATATATGTTTGCTTATGTTTGGTATATGATTCTTTATTGTAGATTGAAAATGTCTAAAACGCTTTATCATCGATACTTGACAAAAACCAATTAACCGGTGAGAACTATAATGATTGGAAACGGAACTTGGACATCATCCTTTCCTTTGAGAAACTGAAATATGTTCTGACAACTCCTTGTCCTCCCGAGCCTACGGGAGACTCAAGTAATGAGCAATTCCAAGCATACGACCGCTGGAAAGATGCTAATGATCAAGCCCGCTGCTATGTTATGGCCAGCATGAACAACGTACTGCAGGCTCAACATCAAAATTATGAGACTGCGAAGCAGATCTTGGATAATCTTGAGGATATGTTTGGAGGCCAGGCCATAACGAAGCGGCAAGGGGCGCTTCAGAAACTCTTAAACTATAGACAGAGACCGGGGACATCTGTAAAGGAGCACATGATGTTGGTCATGGGTTACCTCGCTGAGGCTCAAACCAATGGAGCCGACATCGATGCTGAAAGTCAGATGACTATGGTCTTTGAGACGCTGTCTAAGGAATTTATTCCGTTTAGAGCTACTTTTAATTTAAGCAATAGACGGGATATGACCTTGACAGAACTGATGAAACAGTTACAGGAGTTTGCATTGTTGATCAGGGAGTCTCCTGTTGGTGGTGAGGCCAATATGGTAGCTGCTTCTGGTTCCAAGCCTAACTCTGGGAATGGAGAGAAGCAACGGGACAAGAGTGGGAAGTCTTCTATTCCTCCTGCAACCAAGAGCAAGAAGAAGAAGAAGAAGAACCCAAAGAAGCTTAAGTGCTTCTTCTGTGGAAAGGTCGGGCATATAAAGAAGCATTGCAAGGACTTCCTTTCCAAGGGAGGTAGGTGTGATCTTCTATATTTAGAAACTTGTTTGGTTGAGGAATCCAGTGACATCTGGGTCATAGATTTCGGTGCAACTAATCATGTTTGTGTTTCTCTGCAGGGATTCAAAGAAACGAGAAGTCTACTTCGTGAAGACTTAACGCTTCAGATGGGCGATGGATCCTTGGTCTCAGCGGAAGAAGTGGGAGATGTCCATCTTTATTTTGATAATTATAGGAATTTAATTTTGCGAGATTGTTTTTATGTTCCTAAATTTAAAAGGAATTTAATTTCTGTATCTTCTTTATTTAAAGACTCCTACGTGGTATCTTTTAATGAAAAAGTGGTGATTCGTAAAAATAAATCTTTTATCTGTTCTGGATGGATGCAAAATAATCTATATTTTATCAAACCTAAGATGGACTTATTGCTTAATGCTGAGATAAATGATAATAACTCAAAAAGACTTAAAACTTCTCACTCTAGTAAGACTTATCTTTGGCATTTGCGCCTTGGCCATATTAACCTGAATAGGATTCAAAGGTTGGTAAGGGATGGACCTTTAAGTCAATCAAAGGTGGAATCTATACCTCAATGTGAATCTTGTTTGGAGGGTAAAATGACCAAAAGACCATACGGGTCTAAGGGCAATAGGGTCGAAGGGGTTCCAGAACTTGTGCATAGTGATGTTTGCGGACCAATGAACATCCGGGCACGAGGAGGGTATGAGTACTTCGTCACTTTTATTGACGATTACTCAAGATATGGGTATGTGTACCTAATGCACCACAAAAGCGAAACTTATGATAAGTTCAGGGAGTTTCAGGCTGAAGTGGAAAAGTAATTGGGTAGACCCATAAAGGCACTTCGATCTGATTGAGGTGGGGAATACCTTTCTGATGAGTTCTTGGGACACTTGTTAGAGAATGGGAGAATGGGATTTTATCCCATTTGACTGCGCCGGGCACTCCGCAGCAGAATGGCGTAGCGAAGAGAAGGAATAGGACTTTGTTGGACATGATTCGGTCCATGATGAGTTATTTATCATTGCCTTTATCCTTTTGGGGATATGCATTACAAACCGCATGTTATCTTTTGAGCAATGTGCCTTCAAAATCGGTCCCTAAAACTCCTCACGAGTTGTGGACAAGACGGAAGACATCCTTAAACCATATTCGCATATGGGGATGTCCAGCTCATGTCTTATTTAAGGATCCGAATAAGTTGGAAGCACGTTCGGAAGTTTGTGTGTTTATAGGACATCCAAAAGGGACTAAAGAGGGTTATTTTTATAACCCTAAGGAAAATAAAGTCGTGGTTTCAACTAATGCAACTTTCCTTGAGGAGAGTTACATGGACGACTTTAAACCTCAAAGCAAAGTGGTGCTTGAGGAGTTAAGGGGTGATTCGTTCACTTTGGAGGTTCCGAACGAAACCATTCCGATCGGTGTAGAAAAACCAAACGAACCTGAACAACAACCTCAGGGGCTTCGGCGTAGTGGGAGGATCGGGCGTCAACTTGAAAGGTATATGTTCAATGGGGAGGTCTTTTTGGCTGAACCAGATGAACATGACAGGGATCCTTATACTTATGCAGAAGCTATGGAGGATGTTGATTCAAAACTCTGGACAGAGGCCATGAACATAGAGATGAAGTCTATGGAGACTAATCGGGTCTGGGAGCTTGTGGATCTTCCCGAAGGGGTAAAACCCATAGGGTGTAAGTGGATCTACAAGAGGAAAAGAGGAGTAGATGGAAAGGTCGAGACCTTTAAGGCTAGACTGGTAGCTAAGGGTCATACGCAAAAGGAAGGAATCGATTATGAGGAAACCTTTTCGCCTGTAGCCACGCTTAAGTCCATCCGAATTCTCTTGTCCATAGCTGCCGCTCTCGACTACGAGATTTGGCAGATGGATGTCAAGATGGCTTTTTTGAATGGCTATCTTGATGAGTCCATTTATATGGAACAACCAAAAGGGTTCAAGGTCGCAGGTCAAGAGGGTAAGGTTTGTAAGCTGCTAAAGCCTATTTATGGACTTAAGCAGGCTTCTCGTTCTTAGAACATAAGATTTGATCAACTGATCAAGACTTATGGGTTCTCACAAAATGAGGATGAACCATGTGTTTACAAACACATAAAGGATGGGAAGGTGGTTTTTCTACTACTCTATGTAGATGACATTCTGCTTATTGGCAATGACGTTGGGGCGTTGTCATCGGTCAAATTATGGTTGACCAAGTAGTTTGACATGAAGGACTTAGGTGGGGCTAATTTTGTTCTCGGTATCTAGATATTTCGGGATAGGAAGAACAAAATGATAGCTTTGTCTCAGGCCGGCTACATAGATAAAATTCTCAGAAGGTTTGCAATGCAGGATTCCAAGAAAGGTGGGAAACCATCTAGGTCTGGAATTACTCTTTCTAAGAAAGACTCTCCAAAGTCTTATGAAGGAAGAGAATACATGAAGAAGGTGCCTTATGCTTTGGCAGTAGGTAGTCTCATGTATGCCATGCTTTGCACACGACCGGTTATTAGCTATGCAGTCGGGATTGTAAGTCGATTTCAGGTGGATCCAGGACCGAACCATTGGGTTGCGGTAAAGCATATTTTCAAGTACCTGAGAAGGACTCGAGGGTATATGCTTGTGTATTCGGGTGAGGACTTGACTCCTCTAGGATACACTGATTCAGATTTTCAATCCTGTCTGGATTCAAGGAAATCAACTTCGGGGTTTGTGTTTACTCTGGGTGGTGGTGCCATCAGTTGGAGAAGTGCGAAGCAAGATTGCACTTCGGATTCAACGATGGAGGCCGAGTATGTGGTAGCTAGTGATGCTTCGAAAGAAGCAGTGTGGCTCCACAAGTTCCTTGCGGATCTTGAGGTAGTTTCTGGTATGAATAAGGCGGTATCACTGTACTGTGATAACAGTACGGCGGTAGCTAATGCTAAGGAACCAAGATTTCACAAGAAGAGTAAGCATATTGATCGAAAGTATCATGTGATAAAGGACTTCGTTGAGGGCGGGCATGTTACGGTGTGCAAGATCGCGTCAGAGGACAATTTAGCTGATCCATTTACGAAGACACTTACTGGGAGAGTCTTCGAGAGGCATGTGGAAGCTATGGGGATGCAAAATTTGCTGTATTTACTCACTTAGCACAAGTGGGACATTGTTAGACATGTATGTCCTAAGGAGTAAAAATGTAATACGTTTTTGGAGACATTTTTATCAATAAAGAATTTATTCATTTATATATACCAAATCTTGTCCTCTTTACGTTCATATTTGTTGAATGTATGATAAGCAAATAGTAGTCTGAGACTGTCAGTCTAAACCTTAAGAATTGGGCATATGATGGGATGATTATGCGGTAGACACGATTCTTAAGGTGACAGTCTAAAACATATGATCCGCAATCGAGGGAATAAAGTTGGGCGCTTTATTCATGTAAAGATTGTTATGTTGTCTATATCCCTTTTGGGAGATGGTTTGTCTTGGCCATCAGAGTTGGACTTCGTGAATAGAAACATTGGCACGTTGTCATAGGTGACGATGTGTTGTTTCGGGACATAAAGTGAATTGATTTGGATTAATAATTCTGTCTTGGCAAATCGATTCACTTTAGACAATCACTTATATTGTATCTTAATCCTGAGATAAATAGTGGGCCCGTTATCTCGACTTATGTCTTTTGATGTACCAATGGGTGACTCCCACATCTCTATAGTGGTATGCATGCCGGTACGTTGGAGGCATGACTCTTGATAGCGTAGACTTGTTATTCATAGATATGGAATCCATAGCTCCTCTTTAGGAGTAATGATATCCTCTTATATGCGTTGTCCTGTAATTGGAAAACTAGAGCGCTCAACCATTTGGATGCATAGGTGTAACCGAATGGTATACTATCTTTGGATGGTAAGTTTTCTAATGGTGAGACAATGGAACGTAAGATAAAAAAATAATCGGGAAGGTAAGACAGAACTTGTCCTTAAGCCGATTATGGATTATCATATGGGGATACAATGGACTATGATATGTCATGGAGACTTAGCTACACGAGCTTCGTAATTCTATAAAGTTCGAGAGTGCAGCTCCAAGCTTTTAGTGGAGTAGCGTTGGAGTTGATAATTGTGAAATGTATATCTGGGATATTGGGTTTCATAATTATCATGAGCTTGAACTTTATAGGTCCATGTTGGTCCCCTTTGCTAGCTCACAAAATCCTATAACGACACGACGTACTTTTCCAATAATTGGTGACTTATTTCAGATTTATCAGATTGGTTTAAAATTTGTAAGAATCAAATAATTTATGTCTATTTATCGGTTCAATTAATTTTATAAGAAATTAGTTCAAGATAAACTTGTTGAATTATTGCGATCAGATAATTCTTGCCTGTTTATTGGTTGTTTTAATTTTGGACAAATTAGAACAAGATAAACTTGTAGAATTATTGTGAATTGATTTATTTTCTTAGAGATTATCTTGATAAAGTTTGTTTTGATCAGATATTTTCTTTATCGGGTTATTTGAATCAAAACTGAGACTTTATCCTTTAGAATCTCGGGTGGAAAATAAAAGATTCAAGGAGATTTTTTCTCGGGAGTTCGGCCTGCTGAATGACGTGGTCAGCCTGCCGAACTGGCCTGTTCGGCCTGCCGATCAGAATGTTCGGCCTACCGATCAGCGGGAGATAAGATTACGCGTTTTCATGCGGATCTTATCAGATATTGATCCGAACTTGATTCTGTTTCGAGTTTTTGAGATCTAATCTGATATGGACTGACCCCAAGACCAATAGGTATAAAAAGGGAGTGAGTCTCAGGATTTACTCAGATCAATTTGAGAGATTAAGAGTGATACTCTTCTAGTAAGCATCTGAAAACTCCCTGAGAGCTTTTGTTCACAAATCACAAGCACTAGCTTTGGGTTCTCTCTATTGGTTGGAAGGAGAGTCACCAGTGGAAGAGCTGTACGTGTGAGCCCATACTCACTCCGGTTGTGGATAGAGAATAGCAAAGAAGATCAGTTGGTTGAGGCTCTTCTGGAACGTTACTTCTCTACACAGGTTGCGAAGGTTCTTCGGCACACTGAGGTTAGTAAGATCTGTTTAATTTATACATATAACATGTCAAACTTGTGTTTTGAAAAATACTCTGATGGAAAATTTTTAAAAATTCCGCTGTGCACTTTGTTTCTAACAGTATGGGGAGGGAGTCAAAATCGTGGAGCGCCTCAACAAAACACTCCAGCTTCCCAAGTCTCAGTAACTCAACCTCGAGGGTTCCAGCCTCAGTACAACTTCAGTAGCGGCCACAGGGTTCCAATTTCTATGCTAATAAGAACTTCCAACCAACTCCACAAGGCTCAGTGAATCAAAGGCCATATTTTTTTAGAAGAAATAATAATAAGGCTAGTAGTAGCCAAGGAAATCGAGGAAAGAATGATAAGGGGAAAACACCAGCACAAGCTTATGCAATTACGGCTACAGCTGGACAAACAAAGCAGGCTGATCACTCCTTTGTAGATGGTATGATTCACGTGTCTCATTCTCGGGCTCATGTATTGTTTGACACTGGTGCCACTCACTTATTTATACCTATGTTATTTGCTTTCATACTATAATTAGAAACTGAGACATGTAGTTCATCATTAACCCTTAGTACACTAATGGGCGGGATAGCTGAAGTATCCATAATTTGTAAATCTGTGTATATTCTTATAGGAGAACATAAACTATCAGCTGACCTATATGTAATAACTATGACAGAGTTTGATGTAATCCTAGGAATGGATTGGCTAACTAAATACCAGGCAATAGTAGATTGTCATAGGAAACGTGTCTCTTTATTCACCAAGAATGGACAAGTCATCGAATTTCAGGCAAAGACAGGAACAGTGACGCCAGCCCCAGTGCTAAAGGCTTGTATTGGAGGACGAAGGAATTTCACCAATCTTGGGACAATCTTTGCTTCAAATGGAGAACTAAAGAGGAGTGACCTATCCTCTCACACTCCTATGGTGGACGAATTTCTAGATGTTTTTCTAGATGAATTGCCTGGACTTCCGCCTGATAGAGAAATTGAGTTTGTCATCGACCTAACTCAAGGAGCAGCGCCTGTTTCTATTGCTCTGTATTGAATGGCACCTGCTAAGAAAGCGGAATTAAGGAAGCAGTTGAACGAATTACTGGAAAAAGGATTTATTCAACCAAGTACTTCACCTTGGGGAGCTCCAGTGCTTTTTGTGAAGAAACATGACGGATCGTTGAGGCTCTGTGTCGATTATCGCCAGCTTAATCGACTGACTATCAAGAACAAGTACCCTCTACCCCGAATTGATGAGTTGTTCAATCAGTTAGGAGGATCTTGCTATTTCTCAAAAATTGACATACGATCCAGATATCACCAATTGAAGATAAGAGAAGAGGACATTCCAAAGACAGCTTTTCAGACTCGCTACGGTCATTTTGAGTTTCTTGTCATGCCTTTCGGATTGACTAATGCACCAGCGGCTTTCATGGACTTGATGAACTGTGTCTTCTGACCGTACTTAGATCAATTTATCATTGTCTTCATAGATGATATCTTGATCTATTCCAAAACTGAAGAAGAACATGCTGAGCATTTGAGGATTGCTCTACAGACGTTGAGAGAACATGGTCTTTATGCAAAGAGAGAGAAATGTGACTTCTGGATGACGAAGGTCAAGTTCCTTAGACACGTTGTCTCTGAAGAAGGCATCTCAGTGGACCCCTCCAAAATTGAAGCAGTGCTAAATTGGGAACGACCAAAGAACGTGTCAGAGATCCAAAGTTTCCTCGGACTAGCTGGATACTATCGACGCTTCGTAGAGAATTTTTCAAAGATTGCTTCTCCATTGATAAAACTCACAAGGAAGAATGTCAAGTTCGTGTGGGACGATAAATGTGAAGAAGCATTCGAGGAATTGAAGCAAAGACTCACTAGTGCACCTGTGTTGATCATACCCAACAACGAGGAGCCTTACACAGTATACATTGATGCCTCAGGAAACGGTTTGGGTTGTGTGTTAATGCAGCATGGACGAGTAGTTGCCTACGCCTCACACTAGTTGAAACCCCACGAGAGGAACTACCCCACACATGATCTTGAGTTAGCTGCTGTGGTTTTCGCACTCAAAAATTGGAGATGTTATCTATATGGTGCAAAGTTTGAGCTATATTCAGATCATTAAAGTCTGAAATATTTGTTTACTCAAAGGGATCTCAATCTAAGGCAACGAAGATGGAATGAGTACATGGTGGATGATGACTTTAGTATCCAATACCATCCTGGAAAAGCAAATGCAGTGGTAGATGCTCTAAGTCGTAAGAATGACGGAAGTATAGCCAGTTTAGCATTGGAAGATTGGAGACGAGTCACCATCACCGACTTCAACTTGCAATATTATGAATATGACGAGAGAGCTTTCCTATTCAATGTGATAGCGACTCCTATGTTAAATCAGAAAGTAAAACAGGGACAATGGCACGATGAAGGATTACGTAGGGTTTGGGAGCAAATACAAAATGGAGAACAACTGGATGGATGGCAGATTGAGCCAGAAGGATTTTTACTTTATAAAGGAAGATTAGTTGTTCCAGAGGATCCATATCTCAGGCATGCGGTGCTAGATGAGGCTCACCGTTCAAAGTTTGCTATTCATCCTGGAAGCACTAAAATGTATATGGATCTAAAACGACAATATTAGTGGCGAGGAATGAAACGAGATGTAGCAACCTTTGTCTCTAAGTACATGACGTGTCAGCAGGTTAAAGCGGAACATCAAAAGCCTGAAGGCGAGTTGAGGAGCTTACCTATTCCAGAATGGAAGTGGGATCATGTGACAATGGACTTTGTTTCTGGATTTCCTAAGACTCAAATGGGGCATGATGCTATTTGGGTAATTGTGGATCATTTAACTAAGACAACCCATTTCATTCCAATCAGAACTAGTTATAATGTGTCGAAGTTATGTCAATTGTATGTGGAAAAGATAGTGACACTACATGGAGTGCCAATGTCAATAGTTTCCGATAGGGATACACGTTTCACGTCGAAATTCTGGAGAGGATTGCAGAAGGCCTTGGGAACTCAATTGAATTTCAATACAGCTTTTCATCTTCAAACAGATGGACAATCTGAATGTGTCATTCAGATTCTCGAGGATATGCTTCGGGCTTGTGTGTTGGACTTTGGAACAAATTGGGCTGCACAGTTGCCATATATTGAATTCGCATATAACAACACTTACCAAGCAAGTATTGGAATGGCTCCATATGAGGCTTTATATGGTAGGCCTTGTAGATCTCCATTGTGTTGGGCTGAAAAGGAAGAGCGTCTTGAACTTGGGCCTCAATTTATCAGAGAAACAACGGACAAGATCCAGATTATTCGCTAACGTCTTCAGACAGCTCAAAGTCAACAGAAGAGTTATGCAGATAAGAGGAGGCGACCTTTAGAGTTCATGATCGGAGACTTTGTGTTCTTAAAAGTGAAACCAAAACGTGGTATATCTCGATTTGGTGTTAAAGAAAAGTTAGCACCAAGGTATACAGGACCGTTTGAGATTGTGGAACGCATTGGAACGTTGGCATACCGTTTAGACCTGCCACCACAATTGTCTCATGTACATAATGTGTTCCATGTATCGATGTTGAGAAAGTATGAACCCGACCCTTCACACGTGATCATGTGGACAGATGTGCCAATTCAAGGAGATACGACTTATGAAGAAATTTCAGTTCAAATACTGGAGCGTGAAATAAAAATATTACGTCGTCATGAAATTCCTCTGCTGAAAGTGATGTGACAACATCATGATGTGGATGAAGCCACATGGGAACTTGAATCTGAAATGAGAGAGAAGTATCCACATTTGTTTTAACATTGTAATCAGTGTACGAAATTTTGAGGATGAAATTTTTATAGGAGGGGAGAGCTGTAACACCCGTATTTTAACGGCCACGATTTTGTAAAATTTAATGAATAAAATGTGACAATTTAAAATTTTATAGTATTTAAAATTACCAAGTTTGTCTATGTTGTTTCAATCATTAAAAAAAATGCTACTTTAGTATTTTCTTACCAAGTCTTCATAAGAAACATTCAAAATTTACAAATACTCACTTCTATCAATCTTGTCTCCCTAAATTAATGCTCAATTATGTAGCCTTCTTCTCATTTTGCTAAAAGTCTCCGAAGGAGACATGGAATTAATTTTCCCTCAATTAATAGAAGACATGGAGATATTTTCTCAACCACCTATTTAATTCTTTCCTTATCTTCTTCCATAACTCACTCCAATTGTCCCCTCAATTATGTTGGCATTACTTGCTAAAAGTCTCCATGGGAGACATGATGATATTTTCTTTTAATGCTCTTTTATTTCTTCTTACAACTTTCCCCGTAAACTTCTCCCTCCTCTCAAGCATTTTGATATCTTTTTATTTAACCATCACCACCTTCTTCTCTAGTTTCTCATTCTCTCCCTTTCTCACTTCAAATTTCTAACTAAAGACATAGAGCACAAAGCTCTCTTTGTAGCCAAGACAATTATAATTCCCAACCATGGTCGAGGCGGTTTTAGAGTTAATTCAAGCCTGATTTTTAACCCGAACTTTGGTGCTTTTCAAAGGAGTTTTGAGGTAGGTTTTCTTTAATCTAAACTTAGTTTTTAGTATGTGTTTTCTCCATGTTTAATGCATAATTTTCGTGTTCAAAATTCATGCAAATTTCTAGTTATGTTAACGTGCATCCTTGAGCATTTATGAACAAAAACTTGAGTCTTGAGTTAAAACCAATAACCAACCTTTATTTTGGCTTGACAACAATGTTAGAAACATGCTAGGAATGTTTAAAATCGGTTTCATAACTTTAAGATTGGCGTTCTAATGTTTTGAGCTTAAGGAGCAAACTTAAGCATGTTTTCATCATTATTTACAAGTAAGGCTAGAGATATAATTTGATAATGATTTTGGTATAAAACTCATGAGAATATGTTTATTGTGATTGTATAATGCATGTTGCATATTTTGGAATAGTTTTGAGATTTTGAACAAGGATAATATGCTTTGAGTTAAAGAAAACCTTGACATTCCATGAACTTTGTAATACCTCTACGGGCAGTGGCTCTTTCTTAAAATTTTGGAGTTAAATGAAAAAAAAAATTTAAATTGGTTTGTATATTTAAAAAGTAGACATCCTAAGCTTTCCAACGAGCTATCATGAGCCTAAATCAGAGTTGTACTTTAATTTCTATGAATTTTTCAATTTTCAGGTTAGAAACTAGTAAACCTGCCAGTGGTAGTAAACCACCCGTCTACCTTAAGTAAACCAGCTGTTTACCCATGTGTTGATTGTAGATAGTGACCCCGTCTTTTTGTAAAAGTATACCACCAATTTGCCATTATATACCAGCTGTTAACTTAAACCAAGAATCCAACTTTGCTCACCTTCTAGTCCCTTAATGTCTTGCAATCTTTCCAATACTATCCTAAATGATTTATGAATTCTTATTAGAGACTAAAATATATAAATTACTTGTATGTATTTTATATTGTGTTTAAGATAAAAATTGTTTACTTGGTATTTAAAGAACAATTGCATAAAAAACTTTAATGGCACTAGTAAGATGGGTTTACACATAATTCACTTGTGGATGTGATTATACGTTGTGCTTTAGTTTTAATTGTCCTTATGCATGCCTTAGGGTCAAGGATGTGTGGAGCTAACATTAATTAATTTCGAGATCAAAAGTTTGTTGTTAAGCTTTGAAGGTAGGGATTCTATTACTCATCTTTTGTGAGGTTTTGGTAAATTAAAATTTGATTAGTTTTATGTTGTAAAATATGTATATTGTACTGCGAGAAACATAATGATTTGACATATGTTATAAATTGAGAAGCATGGTTAGGAAAATTGACTCTATAAATAAAATTGAATATAGAAGAATGGTAAGATGTGAAAAGGACGACGGTTACGTCCTTGGGCACGAATACCCTAAAAGGTAAAATAAGGGCATGGTGATAACGCTTCTTTGGGTTGAAAGTCCTAGAACACACTATACAGGAATCGACTTTGTGAGGACTCGGGGCTTGAAGTCCCCTCACCGGAACACCCTTGGAATGTTTAGAGGGTGATCAAGCGCGCCCATTTGGGTTTTGATGAGTTGAGTGATACTCTATTTAACATGGATACCTAGGAAAAATGATGATTGGTAATATTTGTATAAATGTATAATTATGAAACTTGTTAATGATTAGCTATGGTATCCACGAGATGTGATCATAATAAACCTCATAATCTGGAATATGATGTAACTTAACTAACCATGTAGTTTTAATGTGTTAATGGATAAACCATAAGGTAAGTTATGATTTTCCCTACTGGGCATGTCGATGCTCATGCCTATCATATCTTTGTCTCTCAGGTGGAACTCAGTGTAACATATCTGAAGAGGAATAGGCAAAAACATCCATGTTGTTTCATATTAGAAGATCTTGTTTATTTGTAACCTATCTAGAACATGTAAGATTTGTATTATTTGTTTTTTATGATGGCTGTATTAAGTTATTTGGGAATTGTACTATGGTGATGATGACTGTACTATATATATTTGGTGCTACACTAAAAACTGTGGTTTGTATTTAAAATTTTTTTTTATTTTATTTTTGTTTAAAGACCCATGGGCATTGTTTAATTGATTTAAATAATATGGAATTAAAAATCATTTTTATTTATTCAATATTGTTAACCCCCACATAGGGGCGTTATAAAATTCGAAAGAATCAAATAATTAATATTTGTTTATCAGTTGAATTAATTTTGTGATAAAATTAATTCAAGATAAACTTGTTGAATTTTTGAGATCGGATAATTCTTGTCTGTTTATCAGTTGATTTAATTTTTTGAATTAATTAAATCAAGATAAACTTGTAGAATTATTAGGAATTCATTTATTTTCCTAGAGATTATCTAGATAAAGTTGTTTTAATTAGATAACTTTTCTATTGGGTTATTTGAATTAAAACTGAGACTTTATCCTATAGAATCTCAAGTGGAAAATAAAAGATTCGCTGAGATATTTTTCGACAGTTCGGCATGCTGACCTTCAAGTTTGGCCTGTTGATGGGCAAGTTTGGCGTGTCGATTAGGCAGTTCGGCCTGCCGATATGCAAAGGATAAGATTATGCGTTTTCACGCGGATTTGTTAGATATTGATCCAAATTTGATTCTGATTCGAATTTTTGAGACCTAATCTGATAAGGACTGACCCTAGACCCAACCTCTATAAATAGGGAGTAAGTCACATAAGTTATTCAGATCAATTGAGAGATTAAGAGTGATACTCTGCTAGTGAGAATCTAGGAAACTCCTTGAAAGCTCTTGTTCACAAATCACGACTACTTGCTTTGGGTTCTCTCAATTGGTTGGAAGGACAGTCACCTAGAGGAAGAGCTGTACGTGTGAGCCCATACTCACTCCAATCGTGGATAGAGAATAGCAAAGAAGACCAGCTGGTTGAGGCTCTTCTAGAACGTTACTTCTCTTCACAGATTGCAAGAGCTTTTCGGTATACAAAAGTTAGTAAGATCTGGTTAATTTATGCATATAGCATGTCAAACTTGTGTTTTGCAAAATACTCTGATATAAAATTTTTAAAATCCCGCTGCATTCTATTTTTCCAACACAAACATGGTTAGGATTACATCTTGATTCAAGCAAGATTGGTGCTATGACATATTTTTTGAGTAGTGTTGAATATAGTTTTAAATATGCCACATGTAGGTTTGTTAATTTCTTCGCACTATATTTCCATGAATGTAAAATTATGAATCTCTCAATTGTTTACGTGAGACTGGTGGTGATATAGTCAGATGAGGATAATTAAAGTCCTGATTTTGTAGATAATAAGCATGAGAAGCCTCATTGGAGGAGCAGCTATAATTCAATCTCAAATTCATTAATTGTAAACTCATAAAAATATTTTCATCTTATGTTAGCATTCTTAATGTGTATAGAACAAATATTCATTCATTAAAAGTAAAATAGCGATAGATTATTTAAAGGTAAAAAATTCATTACAGTTTGTAATTTCCAATATCATCAAAATTTGGTCAAAATTTTGTATAAAATACACTTCATATTTTTTAATATCGATATTTTTACCGACATTTCTAGTATTTCTTCGATATTTTGTCAATGTCAATATTATAGTAGAGAGATATTTTGATATCTCAAAATTTTTGAAATTTCTATTGAAATTTTTGAAATTTCGCCAATATTTATGTCCATGATTACTTCTACCTATTTTGGTATATGTGGGGTCTCATGTTTAATTTCCACAAGAACTATTTTAGATTAATTTCAGCGACCTACTATTTACTTAATGTTCATTAACCTTTGATAGGACTAAAATGACACACTTTGTCTCCCAACATAGATAATTAGTTGTAGAACTACAAAATAATATATAGGGGATATGTTTCCTTACTCAACACTTAAATATTTTTGGTTCCTTTTTCTTACAATTAGTTGTGTTTTTATTGAAAAAAAAGGAAGAAAAAATCTATACCGTACCTACAAGTGGCTACGTCTCATTGTGGATATTGATCAGCATGCGGGGACCCTTTTAGTCCCTTCTAAAGAGTATTTATGATTGATCATCCCTCCTCCCACTATTTTGGTAAAAAAAAAAAAAAACAGCATTACTAGTTAATAACTAATGCCTAAAAGCATATCGAACATAAGTTCAAGCAAGAATTAGCTAAACTAGTTCAACTGTTAAGAGGTATGATTAGGTAATTAGTTTCATTGTTGAAAGTTAAATTTAAAACAAAATTAATAGGTGTTATTAGCCCTATTGCACAAGAGAAATCCAAAAAAAACCCTCTGAGTTTTAGTTAAATTCAACAGTTATCCATGTATTTTTGAGAACCATAGGATTATTTTCATAAATCTCCCTAACCTATGTACTCTATCTTACTTTGTCCCCTGAATTTTTAAAATTGGTTAAAGGACTCCCTAAACTATAGATAACCTATCAAAATGCCCTCCGTCCAATATCATCTATAACACTAATAGAATGGCTTACGTTGCAAGTTATTAAATATTTGAAAATATATTAAAATTCCCTCCATCCAAATGCCCTCTCCATTAGAATTGTTCAATTTTACTGTACGCAAAATGAGGAAAAGCATATCAAGATAATGAAAATAAAGTCAGAAATGAGAATTTCGGTGATTTCTTCATCACATTTGTGGCTTATCATGAAACAAAATGCCTGAGAGCAACCAGACATTAGATTACTAACTACGTAATTTTTCCAAGCTTGAGTATTCTATAGCTGAGCTGAGGCGTGCTAAGGATCTTGCAAGGCCAAGATTGGAATCACGATCGAGATGATGATGTCAAATCTATTAGTAAAAGCCTTATAGGTTGAAAGGTGAAAGCTAGACGTCAATACGTTAGGAGAAAATTAAAAAGAAATGTGATCTGGAACGGATATAGAACTAGAAAATAATGGATTTTGTGGTCAGATGACCCTAGTCTTCCAATAAGATATGATGCAATTTGAGTAATTATAGATTAATTAACTCAAATCAGCCCACTTTATGTTTACTAAGGTAAATAATTTTGTTCTAATGGATAGGTAGTCAAGCTTATGTCACTTATATAGTCATGCATTTTAGGATTTCAATGACTATCAACCTTGACCGAGATGGTTATTTCATGTTCAGGGTTTAGGAAAACATGTATTGAGAATGAGTAAGAAGCTTAATTTTAAGTATGACATTGTAAGGTGTCATGCCAAACCCTTAGATGGATGAAGACAGTGTTCAAACACTAAAAGATTAGAGTTGTGTAACAGAAGCATAGTGCTACAACTAAAGGAAGTATGTCAGTAAAATGATATAGATTTATGAAGTTCTAGGTTGGGAACTTAGTTTTTGTTAAGATTACCAAAGAAAGAGGCAACAAGATTCGTTAAGAAAAAAAAGGTAATAGGAAATAAAGGCATACCTTTGTCAAGGTTTAATCGTAGAACTAAGTAGAGGTAGCAACATGAAAGCAAGAAAAGGATATGAAGAGGAATAACCTATGAAAGTTCTAATTTTCGAGGAAGAAAATTTTTAAGGAGCGTAGATTGTGACATTTGAGAAATTTTAAAGGCATTATATATGCAATAGTTAAGGATTAAGTTGAGTTATTTATGTACAAAAATTATGAGGAAAAGTTTATGTTTGAAAATTTGTTAAGTATTTTAAGAGTTATTTTAGTGTCACAAGGATTATTGTTAAATTTGATTTTTGTGACAAAATTAATAAGAATAAATATGGGATTTTTTAAGATTAAAAATTATGCCATAGACTTAAGTAAAGAATGAATGAAATGATAAGAATTGGACAATAAGTAAAGAAAAAATAAGCTAGAAAGCTTAATTGTTGTGGGGTGTGTTGCAACAAATTTTGGAATAGAAATGCCATATATGAAAAATACTATATAAAAATATGAAAAATTATATAGTAAAGTTAAACAATATAAAAATTATACTGTATAAAGTTATGTAGTATGAAAATTATACTGCATAAAGTCGTGCAATATAGAAATTAGATTGCATAAAGTTGAGCAGTATAAGAATCATATTGTGTAGATGATATGGAGGCTTGAGGATCTTGAAAAAAGAATACTAATAGTATGAGAAGTATACCAGCAGTATAGAAAAATACTATCAGTGTAAATTTAAACTGTGTAAAAGTAAGTAGGACCCACTATGGTGACACTCCAAAGGAAGAAAAATTGCCACATCTCTTCGTTGGGAAAACTGGTGGTGACTAGCGTCTTTGGTCTAAAATTCTTTTCAATTTTGTCCCTAGACTAAGTCAATTTTTTTAAGGGCTTAAGTGATAAGCACAGATTTGTCTCCATCATTTTTTCATGCAAAACATGAAAAAACAAGTCCATTTCTCTCCTCTTAAAAGCCAACCACTATAGCAAGAGTTTCTCTTAGAAGTTTGAGATTTTAAGCCTCCAAATCATTTTTTGAAGCAAAATCAAGGGTATGGAGGAAGAATAAGGAGTTTTAAGGTAAGAAAAAAAAAATCAAACTTTACCTATTGTGTTTAATGGGTTTTGCTCATATTTTTCGATGAGATTTTTATGGGGTGTGTTATGATTGTTGTCAAAGATTTTGAGAAGGTTTTCAAGCATCTCAAAAGAGGAGCTAATATGACGACCCATCATCTTTCGGGTAGTACCTTAATAGTTTTTTTTTTTTTACTTACATAGCTGCGCAAATTGGAATAATTTTTTTGCTTTTTTATGTTCACATATATGTCTAAACCTCCTTTTTTTTATATATTTATCTAAATATTTTCCAAAAGAGTTTTGTTCTCATAACAAACTTATATTACGTCACACCTTATACTTAGTATTTTCTTCACAACATGTTTTAAATATATTTAATATACATATATAGCGAAAATGTCCTTGTGGCAGTATACATACCCTTGTCCGCACATTCGGTCATATACAATCACTAGCTCAACAGTGATTTTTTTCTAGCCTTTTGGCTGAAGTTTCTACAACATGAAATAACTAAATGAGCTAATGCTCGGTAAGTCCAAACACAGCCTATATGTATATCCTACTTGTATACACGTTCAATTTATGTTTGTTTATGGACATTCATTATTCTTTTCATATGTCTAATTTAATTAGGGCCCAAGTGTTTGTACTATATGTGTATATGAGTCATTGTAACTCTAGGACCGAACATAACTTAGAACTCCCCCTTGAGTTAGGAGCTAATACGACACTTTTTTTTTCTTGTCTGGTGATTCAATTTACCAGTCCGTTAACTTAGGTTGAAATTGTTGGAAAGACAAAGCGCAACGGAAATTTTAAAAATTTTGATCAGAGTAATTTTCAAAACACAAGTTTGACATGTTATATGTATAAATTAGACAGATCTTACTAACCTCTATGTGCTAAAGAACCTCCGCAACCTGTGTAGAGAAGTAACATTCCAGAAGAGCCTCAACCAACTAGTCTTCTTTGCTATTCTCTATCCACAACCGGAGTGAGTGTGGGCTCACACGTATAGCTCTTCCACCGGTGACTCTCCTTCCAACCAATAGAGAGAACCCAAAGCTAATGTTCGTGATTTGTGAACAAAAAGCTCTTAAGGAGTTTTCAAATGCTCACCAGAAGAGTATCACTCTTAATCTCTCAAATTGATCTCTATTGATTTGAGTAAATCATGAGACTCACTCCCTTTATATAGCTATTGGTCCTAGGGTCAGTCCTTATCAGATTAGGTCTCAAAAACTCGAAACAGAATCAAGTTCGGATTAATATCTGATAAGATCCACGTGAAAACGCGTAATCTTATCTCTCGCTGATCGGCAGGCCGAACAAGCCCCATCGGCAGCCGAACACGTCAATCGGCAGTCTGAACTCCTGAGAAAAAATCTTCGCGAATCTTTTATTTTCCACCCGAGATTCTAAAGGATAAAGTCTCAGTTTTGATTCAAATAACCCAATAGAGAAGTTATCTGATCAAAACAACTTTATCAAGATAATCTCTAAGAAAATAAATCAATTCACAATAATTCTACAAGTTTATCTTGATCTAACTTGTCCAAAACTAAAACAACCGATAAACAGACAAGAATCATCTGATCGCAATAATTCAACAAGTTTATCTTGAACTAATTTCTTACAAAATTAATTCAACCGATAAACAAACGTGAATTATTTAATTCTTCTAAATCTTAAACCAATCTGATAAATCCGACATAAGTCACCAATTATTGAAAAAGAACGCTGTGTCGTTACAGGATTTTGTGAGCTAGCAAAGGGGACCAAAATGGACCTATAAAGTTCAAGCTCGTGATAATTATGAAACCCAATATCCTAGATATACATTTCACAATTATCAACTCCAACGCTACTCCACTAAAAGCTTGGAGCTGCACTCTCGAACTTTATAGAATTACGAAGCTCGCATAGCTAAGTCTCCATGACATATCATAGTGTATCGTATCCCCATATGATAATCCATAATCGGCTTAAGGACTAGTTCTGTCTTACCTTCCCGATTATTTTTTATCTTATGTTCCATTGTCTCACCATTAGAAAACTTACCATCCAAAGACAGTATACCATTCGGTTACACCTATGTATCCAAATGGTTGAGTGCTCCAGTTTTCCAATTACAGGACAACGCATATAAGAGGATATCATTACTCCTAAAGAGGAGCTATGGATTCCATATCTATGAATAACAAGTCTACGCTATCAAGAGTCATGCCTCCAACGTACCGGCATGCATACCACTATTGAGATGTGGGTGTCACCCTTTGGTACATCAAAAGACACAAGTCGAGATAACGAGCCCACTATTCATCTTAGGATTAAGATACAATACAAATGACTGTCTAAAGTGAATCGATTTACCGAGACAGAATTATTAATCCAAATCAATTCACTTTATGTCCCGATCCAACACATCGTCACCTATGACAACGTGCCAATGTTTCTATTCACGGAGTCCAACTCCGATGGTCAAGACAAACCATCTCCCAAAAAGGGATATGGACAACATAACAATCTTTACATGAATAAAGCGCCCAACTTTATTCCCTCGATTGCGGATCATATGTTTTAGACCGTCACCTTAAGAATCGTGTCTACCGCATAATCATCCCATCATATGCCCAATTCTTAAGGTTTAGACTGACAGTCTTAGACTACTGTTTGCTTATCATACATTCAACAAATATGAACGTAAAGAGGACAAGATTTGGTATATATAAATGAATAAATTCTTTATTGATAAAAATGTCTCCAAAAACGTATTATATTTTTACTCCTTAGGGCATACATGTCTAACAGAAATACCATGTATGATGATTTATTTACTTACAATAAGTACACACCAGACATATTTCTCTAAATGCATTAAATACATAAATACATTTGTATATATATTTTCCTATAAAACCTCTATTCCATACTGTAGGTGGCATTTGAACTTAGGATTGATGCAACGTTAACTAACTTTTGGTTCTTTCGCTAACCGTCTAAGTGTCTTATTAGGATAATTATATCGTCATTAGCTAACTTACTACTATTGGTCTATATGTCGATACAAAATGTGAACATCAAATACTAAGTCAGGATATTACTTAGTTTAAAAGCCCGATTCCTATGGATCTTATTCCTCTTGATTCACAATACCTTATTGTTACTAACGAAATAGGAAAAAAAATTGTTCTAAAGGTGTTTTTCCTATTTTGGATGCTTCGGGGTCCATTTCGACTGTTTTGCAACAAATCATGTCTTTGCCCTTGACGGCTTTGTTAGACTTTTTAGGCCCGATTTTGCTAATTCAACACAAAATATTACTTATTAGCAATGGGTCAAGGAATCAAGGTATCGATTCTCTTGTTTTTTCTTTTTTACGGTAAAAACCTATTTTAACAAAAATTTATGATTTTAACCCAAATATTAAAAATTTTAACGATTTTGTCTCTGGGACCAAAAATGATCATTTTATACCATTGGCCTCAATTTTTTGCAAGGATTCCTTCTAAGTTCCTTACCCAAATTCCTTTTAACTAAAAACGTTTATGTTCTTTAGTTTTTATTGAAATTTTGTGATAACAATTTGTAAAATTCATATCTCATAAACAATAGAGAATTTTGACAAATAGTATGCAGTTCCTAACAGTTTCTTCTAGATCTACAACTTTCGTGTTTTAATTTTCTCAAATTCCCACTACACAACAGAGTTTTCAGCTAATTTCCAAGTTTGTCAAATTTGAATTAATCTTTTCAATTTAGTCCCTTGAATTTTTCACAAAACCTTGTCCTTAAAAAATATATCACATTGTTTTGAACAGGTTTCTAGGTCTTACTCAACAAATTCAAAGTTTTGTTTCTTTAAAAATCATCTAAACTTTTGCATAATTTGCTTAGTCTTTAACCAAATTAAATTTCAAGCACATAACCCTAATTTTTTAACTATTTATCACCATAAACATACCATAAAATTACTTAAACATGCCATAGTCCAACTTAAATAATTACACACCGTACTTGATAAAAACAACAAAACAAACAACTATAAAATTTGAAATGGAATGTTAGACTTTTTTTACCAAAAATTGGTGAGCTTGTGAATCTCTTCAAGACTTGATTTTTTGTTAGCCTTCCTAGACATCAATCATAGCAAGAAAACTTTTATCAAATTCCCCTTCAAACCCTAAAAAAACTTGAAAAAAGCTTAGGATTTTACCTTTAAAGTTTAGAAATCCTTGAATCTTGAAACTTGGTCTTGGCTTTAACTTGCTTGGAAGATATTTTGTGAAGAGTTTGCTTTGAGAAAATTTTAAGAGAGGGCAAACTAAGGCTGCCGATGCAAGGGGAAAGAAAAGTGAAAATTTTTTTATTCACATTAAGCATGAAAATGTAGTTTTTAAATTTAGATCTTTTTGGTAATTTGGTGACTCACTATGGTTAGTCACGGTTTAATTATGATTAGGGTTAAAGTTAGGTTTGCTTCGCATAGTAGAATTAGGCCACATCAAGGGGCAGTGGTGGCGTAATATCCATCTTTTAGGTGTTCCCTTGGTAGGTCCCACAGCTTTTTACACAATGTAATTTTACACTGTATTGTATTTTTCCTATATTATTAGGATAAAACTGAAGAAATATGTACCCAAACAATCCAAAATATTCTAACTTACTTTTTGATTCAATTTTCCAATCCCAGCATAGTATCCCATGTATTTGCGTTTTTGCTTAAACAATGTACTTACACTGCATTATGAACCTTTTACAACGTTTTGGATTGTGGAATGTGTTTCTACTTTTAATTAGCATTTTAATCACTTATTAATTTATATCACAATATTATAATTAGTTGTAACATAAGTTTCATTTTATGGATATTATTCACAATTTTTTGAGTATTTAAGCTCATAAAATTTGTATATTAACAATATCCCAAGCTGCACAAAATTCACAAATAAATTTCGTATTAACATTGTTCATTCATACTTTATCATAATTTATAAAAATACGATTTATAGGGATAAATTCATTAATTAAATCCAAATAAGGGCTGGATTTAATAATAAATTTTCCTTGAACATTATGTCTAAAGCTTGAAAATCTCTAGGTAAAACCCTAACCCTACTCTTTATTTTGTTCTTACACAACAAGTGTTTGTTGTTATGTTTGTAGACTATAGCATGTAAAGTGGATATTATAACATGATTGTTTAGTGTTTTTAATGCGTCATGATGACATTGATAAGGTGAAAACTAAGGTTTAAGGTCTAAAATACAAAATGTGACAAACTATGTCATAAACACTAAGTTTAAGCAAACTGAGTGTTTGATAAAATGATTTTAAATGATGGCATACAGAGAGAACACTGTGACATTTTTGTTTGGATTTTATGTAGATAATGATAAGATTGAAGGACTAAAAAGGAAGGTTTTAAGAACAAATGAAAAAGTTTGTTAAACTTTGTAAAAAAAAAAAAGTTTAACTACTTTTTTAAAAATTGAATGTTTGAGATACTTAGAGACTGAATTATTTTTTGAGTTCAATACATAATTTATTAGAAACATTGAGATGGACAATTTTTGTGAAGAAATCCAGCTCGAATTCAGATCCGAGCAAGCCAAAAAATGTTGATTTAGTTTTGTCTTTTCAAGAATGTCATTAATATAAATGATTTTGAGGAAAGTTAAAACACAAAGACTACAGATCTCGTTGAGACTATTAGGAATTATGGATGGCTTGTGAAATTTTTTTACCTATTTTAAGTTATAAATTTTACGAGATTCTAAGCACAAAATTTCGTCAAAACAAAAATGTTATGAAATGGTTTGGATTAGACCAAGGATATTTTGTAAGTTTTAATACTTGCAAAAGACTAGATGTTTTAGTATAAGATGGGTATTTTTGGTCCTAGGGTAAAAATGTCAAGATTTTTGTATTTTGGACTAAAACTGCAAAACCGTGTGAAATGGGAAATTTCACTACCATAGATTCCAAGCTTGAAGGAATTTAAAGTTATTATCAAGTAAAGAAAAAGAAATACATTAAGGGCATAATTATTAAGATTTTTATATTACAGTTTAAAATTGTAAAGTTTTGATAAAATGGATTTTTCGTAACAAGGAAACCAATGTTTGGTTTTTCACAATGTTACAAGCAATAAGGAAATGCAAGTTTTCTTTTAAAATAGGTTCCAAAAATTTTCAAAGACCTGTCAAGGGAAAAATAGTTATTTTTCATCAAAACGGCCAAAATGGACTCTAGAATGCCCAAATTAGTAAAATGCCCCTCAGTGGGAATTTTTCCATAACCCGTAAGAATCGGGATGGTAAAGTAAAAGGAGAAGCTTAGTAAAATTACAAGACTTACGAAAAACCCCTTAAAAGTAAAATTGTTATTTTTAAGAAAACTGCTAAAACAGACCCAAGCCCTTTGAATTAGCAAAATGACTTTAGATGAAAAATGTTTCATAATATGTTAAGTAACAAAACTGTTAAGTAAGATGGAAAATTTGACTAAGTGACATTCAAGTTAAGTAAAAGAAAGGCAAATTGATAAGAGATAAGGTTAAGTAAAAGAAATGAACGATTACATATAAGTTGTATTATCGATCGAGTAGGTTGGTAATAAGAAAGTTAGCTAATAGTCGGGTGTTATTTGAACACGACACAAAGTGACTAATAAAAGGGAACAAATAGTGTTGGAATGCTAGAATGTTATCCGTGAAAGTTTCAAACTCCACCTTTGGCATGAAGAAAATAATTTTTAATGCTTTGAGTATGTTTAAAGTATGTTTGCATTTATTATGCAAAGCATTGTAAAAGTTTAAGTTATGATTTGCAATATGTTTACAATTGCCATGTTTAATGATTCAGACATTAAGTCATGTCATGCATAATGCCCACTAAGATTACTAGGTTGGTAATCTAAACCCATATATTAAAGTTAAATGAGTGTCATACCAGCCTTCTTGATGTGTAGTTTAAAAGTTGTTAAAATATGACCTCATGTTCGATGGTATTAAGTCTTCCACAAGGGAAGCATTATGTTTATGATCTCATAATTGATGGTACGAACACTTAATCCAACAAGTTTAAGTAAGATAAGAATGATAATATGAAGTTCATAACTGAAAGTTCATAAATGAGCATAAATGAGATCATGCATTATGATATTGCTTACATTCCTTTTAAGTAATGTTTTTATGAAGAACATTTTGTGAAAAACATTTAAGAAATGTTTTATGAGAAACATTTATGAAAAACATTTTATGAAAAAGGTTTTTAAGAGAAGTTTTATAATGAATGTTTTAATATTTTGTAAGAATATGTTTGAACTTAATAAGCGAAAACTCATTATAAATTTCTTCATGTTGTATGTAGTCCTACAAGAGACTAATATAACTAGTTGGTGAGCTCGGTGGTATAGTAAACAGATACAAAAATTGGGTATGGATACCACTACGGTAGTTTTCTGCTACTTGAAGAAAATGTTTTCCACTATTTTAAAATAAAGAATGAAAATGCTAAAAAGTTTTAAGAAAGTAAATGTAATGAAAATGCTCTAAAAAGTTTTTAAAAAGTAAATATTTTCTTAATGAGTTTAAGAAACGTTTTGAATGATTTTAAAGTTAATTTTTGAGTCTGTTGCAACGAAAGAGCAACAGATTTAAAGTATGTTCATAGTAAAAGAAAATTTCTTTAGTATATTCTAACTGGCAAGTAAGAAATAGTTTAAGAAATTAAGTTTAACAAAGCTAAGTGATGGCCTAAAAAAGTTAGTAGTTACACAGAGATAGAAAGAGAAAAAGGAGAGAGATTTAAAAATGAATTAAGACAGAAGGGGTTAATTGACCTGTTTTGTATAACTTAGGGGGTCTTTTGATCGGTTTTAAAAAATTGAGTGATAAAGTTAAATAAGATACATAGTTTGGGGGCATTTATAAAAATAATTCTAATCTAAAAAAATCCCTTATGTTTTTAAATTATCCAAAAATTATCCTCTATGTTTCTTAAAAAAATAAAAAAAGAAAAAAGACCTTTTGACTAGCAAACACCTTTTGACTAGTCAAAGTTTTTGAAATACCAAAACAACATCAATAATTACTATTTGATTTTTACTTTAGTCAATAATTTATTTGATTTTTTTTTAAAAAAATACATTTAAAAGTAAATAAAATCAAGAGAAAAGGGGCTAGCAAGTTCTGACGACTACAAAAAAGGATTTAATGTAGGGCTTGGCTAGTCCAACAAATTCAAATTCGACCAGCCATGTGTAAACGTTGCAAGGGCGCATATTTTGTGTAGGACTAAAACAATATGATACGTTAAATTTTGAATTTTTTATTTTATTGAATTTGTTTTAATTTTTCTCTCTAAATTTAAGTTCTTAGTTTTGAATTATAAAATAATGTCAAAAGTATTGATCGTGAAGGACATTTATGTCATTTTGGATAATTTAACCCATTAAAAGGTTTCTTTTACTCTTTTAAAAAACTTAGGCATATTTTTGGAATAGTTTAAAATGTGAGGTAGAGTAAAAAACATAGGAATAAACGTAGAATTTAACTAAAACTCAGGGAGTATTTTTTGAATTTTCTCTACTGCACAGATACAGTGTCTGTACGACACAATAGAGGTGCATCGGTGTATCTTTAGCTTTTTTCCTCCTTGTCTTTCCATGATCTCTACTTTTCTGGTTTGAAGTACAAACCCTACACTTTCCCCTTTCCCCAATTTTTTTCCCTATACTTTCCCCTTTTCCCAATTTTTTTTTTCCCCACACGCAGTCTAGTCTTCAAGCTTTCAATCATACAAGCAAGAATCATTTTCTGTACAAGTTGTTTGCTTCTCTTCCAGCTGAAAATAAAAAAAGAAAAAAAGAAAAAGAAAAAGAAGAGAAAAATAAATGCTAAAATACCTAGCAAAGAGCTGTACTAGCGTCTTTTCAGCGGCTGCTAACCTGGTATAAAGAGGTGTCATATTCCAGGAACCATTGACTAATTATGATAATAAGACCTTTTAAGTTTACAATGCCTAGACTTTCATGATGTGGAGTTTGACAATTCTCTCCTTATATTATCAATAATAAAACTCAAATCTAACTCATTTGGAATCACCGAATAATGGTTTATAAAATACTATAAAACACTACAAACACACAATTCAGTATTCACTATGCATTATTTGCGAGTCAATATGGGGGGAAAAAGACTGTTGGTACGTAGTCTAATGACAATGTGTCTATATGTCCTGTCTTCTCAAGCCTTTGAGAGAGAGAGAGAGAGAGAGGTGTGGGAAATGTCGTGGATGAATTGATATTCAGGTAGTAACATACACAGTAAGAAATTGGATTCTGTGCTTTGAAATATCCCTATCTCAGGCTCTGTGGCCGCTGTAAAAAGGGCTTGTCATGACCTGCTAATGAGCTCAGGGCCTTTCCAAAACATTCAGCAGCGGATGAAATTGATACCCACTTTTAAAGTTTGGACTTCGCTCAAAATAGGCAGCTCAGGTCCACATGCAGCATTATATATCATTCTGGAGAAACATCTATATGTATATGACATAAGCCTCTATCTATTAAAATGACAACTCAATTTGGTAGAAGAGAAAATTATTTGTGCCGCTAGTAAATTTGAACAACATTTGGTTTATAAGCTTAAACAAAAATTTTTGCCAAAGACAAATTTCACGAATTCCCTTTAAGCTATGTCACTTGTGTCAAGATACCCCATAAACTTTAAAATATATTTGTTGTATCTTTAAATTATAATACAACTATATATTAATCCCCAAATTTTAAAATGTGCTTTGTGACAAATTAATATTTGTTACACTCATTAAAAGTATAAACTCGTCAGTTTACTCAAAATCATTAAAAAATTAATTTAAATTACGGTACATTTTTTTACTTTTCCTCCCTCTTTTTCTTGTTTTTTAGCAGGTACTCTAAAGACAAAATATACGAGAATTTGGTAGCCAACTATTTTATTTAAAGTAAAAAAGGACATTTATATTTAACCCCTAAGTATCATGTCTAATCTTAAATCAAATGAAAATTCAACAATTTCATCCAAAAGCCATATGTTTCAAAGTTCAAGGGGAAGAATCTGGAGAAATATTATAGTCTAGGAGGCACAATATCTATACATTTCAAAATTCATAAGATATATTGATATAAGTGACATAGTTCAAGCTTCACCTTTTCGTGGGAGAAATTATTGCCGTAAAAACATAGAAATATGGTTCGACTGCAAGATAATGATACATCGGTGTTTTATTTTTCACATTTCATTTTGTTTTTACAAGGTGTTGTAATTGGTCTTAGTGCTATTGGTTAAAAACACGAAAAACCAAAACAGAAAAAATATAGCAAAAAAATAGTTCCAATAGCAAAACTAACAAATTGAGCCAAAAAACCAACCGGTCAAAGGGAGCAATTTGATTATTAGAAGGAGTTTTGCTGTATGGTTGGAAACCAAACTGAACCGACTAATCAAATTTTATTTTAAAATATAAATTATAATAAATATCATATATTAAATTCCATATTATGTTTAAACTTTGAAATTTTGAATTTTATTGTAAGATTATTTTGCTTGTTGATTTGTTTGGTTTTTATTATTTACTTAATACATTATTGTTCTCAAATTGATGGGTTTTCAGGCCACTTTAATATATTTTATTTGTAAAAGAAAATTGAACCGATGATGTTATTGTTGAGTTATTATGTTGTTTGGCTGGTTAATACGGTCTAGAGCTAATAAAAATCGATAACCATAAAACTAACCACCAACAGTAAAAAATTGAATGATTAGAGTTAGTAATTTTAGACACAGTACGATGATACGATACGAAAACGACGTATGTTCAAACTTAAAATAAAAAATATTTAAAAATTTTGTAAGTTCTTAGATTTGAACCTTGCACACTAGGTTGGCATTTGGTGTAATGATTAGCTTTTATTATATTTATTGTAAGTTTTTGCTTTTATACCAAAACTCCCACGTCAAAAAGTAAAATGAGATGTCTTTCAACTCCTCTCTAATATAATCCTGGTTTTCACCTCCTACGTCTGCGTACCAAATAACAGCCGTTTATGGCTCCAACTATCATATTATGTGTTTTTAACGACAATAAGCTCAAACAATTAGTTCAATTCACTCTTCCCAAACACCTTTTTTACTCTTCCCAAACTCTTCCCAAACACCCTTACTCTTAACATGCCTGTAAGAGTTAGACAACCCTAGAACTCAGATAGGGCTCACCCAGCCCTGTGCGAGCGCCGAGCAGAGCAATAGTGCCGTCCTCGCGAAAGCCCCACCTTCTCTTCTGACTACCGGAGGCCGTCGCCCGCAGTCTTTCCGCCGTCACAAGCCGATTTATAGCCAAGCTCCTGACACGGTTGGTTTTTTCTTTTGCAATTTTTACTTTGAAGTAGGGATCTTTTGGCGCAAAAAGCAAGTCTTGTCTTTGAGGAGGAGATGTAAACGTTTATAATCCTTCATTTCCCTTTACTTCATTTCTATGATCGGATTGGATTTCATAGATTTTACAAATCTCAAAGTGGGTTGCTGTGGATATGGAAATGTTAGCTCATTGGATAGTAATGGCTATGGTGGCGTTTCCCCCTTTTATAATGGTTATGTTAATCTTGTGAGGATGGGATTGAGACATTGAGGTATGGGAACAATGGAAATACTAAACAGCACTATTTGGGATAATAGAAAACAGTAGAGTGACGAGGAGGGGATTTTCGTTAAGGTTTTCCCGAGATTGTGGTTTTGACTATAAGAATGAAATGAGCTTCAATTGTGTTCGTCATCTTTGTTTGAAGTTGAAGTTGGGTTTATAAAATTATTGAAGTTTTGTGTTTAAAATTTTTAATTTGAAGTTTAATGTATGAAGTAGAAGTTATTTTATGGAATCCGTTTTATTGTGGAATGTGTTGATAATTAATTGATGTTTTTGTATTTTGTTTGATTGATGAAAATTTGCTATTGTAACTTTTGGTTGATATTGGGGAAAATTACTGTTTTATTAGTTTGTGCGTTTAGCTATTTGTAATTTTGTGCGGATAAATTACTAGCTTTGTAAGATTGATATTAGTTTGATT